>BMAC01000025.1:5750-52020 GCA_014905375.1 Phtheirospermum japonicum | reverse complement strand
AATTAAGAATCCCGTAAATCACGATTCTCTTTCCAATTCATTTCATAACTTGATAAATTCATAAGAAAAAAAAAACCTCGAATACCCCCCCTCCCACACTCGCAATGAATTGTTCTGTTTTTTTCCCTTATTTTGTCATTAATTATATATAAATTATGTTTGAGAAGGTGAGATTAACCAGAATAATTGCTTTGTCATGTGTATTGCAGTGCTATGATCAATATGCTTAGGTGCTTCTTTGTATGTTGAAGATCAATACATTACTTTGTCCAAATTCTTTGAATTTTACATTAGCCAGCCTTAGTAGAATGTATTATTCGGATGCTGCTAAGTTGTAACTCTAATGCTTTGGTGATTTTTTGATAATGTTATGGATACGAGGTGTTATATATTAAAGTAAGAAAATAAAGGTGCTTTAGTGTTATTATAATAGTGCTTTCTTCTGTGTTCGACAATGCTTTAATGGATCTTGTGATTAAGATTTGTGTAGGCCATTCCTTTCTTTAAAGGTGTTATATGAGTATAAAAAAAGCACTAACAATTATATATATATATATATATAATCAATGACTATTAAAGCACTTTACGTGACAATGCTTTCTTGTATTAGTACTGACTTGATGATATCATATAATGATCGTGGTGATGTTAAATTATGTCCATTGGTCCTTAATATACATGTCAATTGCCTTGGTGTAACTTAAACATGCCCATGATGCTCTAACAAGTGACAAGCACTAATTTACAAAAAATTGCACTGTGTGTGTGATATCTCATGATGTTTGTGGTACTGGCAAGAGAATTTCATAGTGCTTTATTATTATTGTGTAGCTCTTATTTATATCTCTTGATACCGTTTACACATTAAAGTGATTTTGGTGTTGTTTTATCATTCATATAGTGCTTTGAAAGGTGTTTGACACTGCTTTATAATTCTACAACAAGATTGGTGCTATCTGATCATGTACGTAGGGCTGTAGAAGATCTGTTGCTTTATTATGTCGGCGATGTTCTAAATTGTATCCCAAGGTCCTTTTTATACATGTAAATCATCTTGATACTATTTTATTAAAGTGCTTTATAATTCTAAAACAATATTTGTGCTATTTTAGAACAAATGTTATATAAGCGGTGCTTTTTTAAATTGTATCACCATGTCTTTTAATACATGTAAATTATCTTGTTTCTATTTTATCATGACTATACTTATTTAAACAATGTCTAGCACTTTGGTGCTATATTAAAATGTATTAGCACTTTGGTGCTATATTAAAATGTATGTGGTGTTGTAAAATCTTTATAAAAATGCTTTGTATGTATGACTATTCATGTTGCTATTAGTATTTGAATATTTTGGTGTTGTTAGCAAAAATTTTAGTGCTTATTATGTACTTAAATCCTGAAGTGCTCTTAATAGGATTTCAAGAAAAAAAAATAGACGTAATATGACAAAAGCAAAACCTTCATTGAACTAATAAAACATTGATTATAATAATACCAACCCAACATATTGAAACAATTCCATAAGAAACACTATTTAAAATTTGAAAAGTATTGTGATGAACATTAGAAAGCATTATCGATCGATATACTTCCTACAAAAAAAAAATTGTAAAAGAAATCCAGACATGAGAAACACGATTCCAAACTCCTTCTATTCCGCTTCCTTATTCATTTTAAAATTTTGACAATTCCGAGCACCATGATTGATTTTTTATTTGCATCATTATAGCATAAAGATGAGAAACACGAAGCATTGCTACTATGCAAATGAAAGCTCCATAAACAAATGCATGTCTATAGTCGTCACTTCCCATAAATTACATAATAATTTCGAACATTGATACCCACAAAAAAAAAAAAAAAAAAAAAAATAACAATCTCGGCATCAAAATAACACTAGTTAAAAAATGCATCAAGAATTTAAACAATATATATTACTAGTTAAACAATCTCACCTTCTCTATTACAATACGCATATATAGTTGGATAGTTCCATCACAAATCCTTTTGTCACAACCTAGACGAATATCAAAACCTCACTTGGATGCATACTTCATATAGATTTGAATACCTTCTTCTAACAACTTTATCCCTCGAACAACTTGCAACTCAAAACACATGAAATCACGTAATTTCAAATAATTTACGCTTTGAGGAAACATTACTCGGTTGATCCCCATCACCCTTGAGTCCGTGATAGATAATGTTAAACCCCTTATACCACGTAACAACAATTTCAATTCCCTTAGACCCAATCCGAAAATCAAAACCACACATGGTCCTGTAAAACTGAATACCTTCTTATAACGACTTAAAATCTTGTCCCTCGAATGACTTGTAATTCAACTAGCGCGACAACACAAAACACTGGGTTAACCTCGGTGAGATCTCAACACAAAACTCACTAAAACTGGCACAAACATTGGCACCTACAAAATAGAACCCACAGTTAGAAAATAAAAACCTACTAAAATTTATAGTAGTGCTTTAATACTCATGTACCAATGTTTTGTTTTCATTTCCTAACTGCTTTAAGGAAACATCATTCGGTTGATCCCCATCACCAATAATAGAAGTGAACTGATTTTCATCCAATAAGTACTAAGAAAGTTTTTAAAATAATTATTAAATCTTTAATAATGGTGCTTTGCAAATTGTACCTCCCATGTTGTTACTTGTTATACAACTTCAAATATTCTAGAAAGTTCATAAATAAAACAAATCATCTCAAAAAGTACAAATTGAGTAAATCATGTAACTATATGTTCATATAACTTTTACCAACGATTAAATAAAACTAAACTATGATAATTTTGGCCAACCTTACTAATGAGCTCAATTCCTCATAATTCTTTGATCCAAGCAATCAAAAAGGCATTACAGTATAACATCAATTTACAATAAACAATATGTATTAACTATAATTAATCAAACCTAGAGTTTCTCATCCTAATCAGTCACAAAAAAATATATTATATATAATTACAACCCAATAAATAATGCACCACAAGTAACATTTTGCACCATACCAAATCAAACTACAGAGCCAAAAAAAGGAAAAGGCTTACATGTAGATAGTGAGAGATTTGTGGATGGCTTGTAACTCAACTAGCATGACGGCACAAAATACCGGGTTAGCCCTGACGAAATCTCAACACAAAACTTTCTGCTATCAGCACAAATGTTGGCGCCTGCAAAATAGAACCCGCTGTTAGAAAAATAAAAACTTACTAAAAAATACAGTAGTGCTTTAATCATATACTAATGCTTTTTTTTCCATTCCCCAATGCATTGGTTTGTACAAATGAATTGTCGTCTCCGCCAACACCTCCGCCATAACTAATAGTCCAATCACAATAAAAAACATTAAATGCAGAACCCCAATAGCTGAATAAAACACCCGAGATCCGGACGACATCATAAATCGAAAGACAATTTTTATAACAAAAAGTCGACTCACAACCCCAATATAATATCAGAATATATGGTGATTTCACGATTTGCGCAATCAAACAAAATTGAAACGATGAAAAAATATGAAATAGAAATTCAGTCAGACAACTCTCGGATACGGTTGGAAAAAGAAAAATTGAGATTGCATGTGAAAAGGAAAAAGAGGCTGCGTGACTTATGAGAATCTTAACTGCAAGGAAATAAAAAGACTATCGTATCCCCTCATGTTTAAACTCTTCTCGAAATTAGCTATTAAATATGACCATTAAATGAAATTAACTTGTGGTCCCGCCGGCCACCCCACTGTCGCTGCTGCTGTCCGGCCGCCGCCTGCCGCCGGAAAATTTTTCCGGCATTTTTTTTTTTTTTTTTGCACAGGAAATATAAAGTTAGAAATCTCACTATAAAGTAAGAAATTTCACTATAAAATAAGAACTTTTCCTACTTTTTTCGAATATAAAATAACAAACTTTCTTACTTTAAAGGATATAAAGTAAGAAATTTTATTAATTTTTTGAACATAAAGTATGAAATTTCACTATAAAATAATAATATATAATTTGTATTAAATAAGAAAATACATAATAATAATTTGCTATTAAGCAAGATTTTTTTTCTCTATTTTTTTTGGCAAAACAAAAGTGTGTAATAAGTAAAAAAAATAGTAATAAGTAAAAAATACATAACAACATTTGCACATCAAAGCAAGAAACTTTTGCAATCAAATAAAATACTTTTTGTCATCAAGTATGAATTTTTGGACATTAAATAAAAAATCTGTTACATATAGTAAGAAATTCGTACATATAGTAAGAATTATTTCCGGTGACCGAAATTATTTTTTGGACATTAAGTAAAAATGTTTGAACATATAGTAAGAAATATTTTCACATATAGTAAGAAATGCATACATATAGTAAAAAATCCAGACATATAGTAAGAAAAATATTTGGGTTGAAAAAAAACTGACTCCATAGACATGTAGTAAGAAATTCAGACATACAGTAAGAAATTTTGGGCAGAAAAAAAAAAAACGCCGAAAATAAATTCCGACCACCGGAACTGACTCCATGGACATGTAGTAAGAAATTCAGACATAAAGTAAGAAATTTTGGGCAGAAAAAAAAAAAAAAAAAAGGCCAAAATTTAATTCCGGTGGTCGGAAAATATTTTCAGATGATCAGGAAAAAAAATGTGATCGAAAAAAAAATTCCGGTGGCCGCCGACGGGTAACTTTATATTTGTTGGGTAAAAAAAAAAATCTCGGCGGAAAATTTTCCGGCGGGTGGCGGCAGCATGTGGCCCCATTTTATTATTATTATTATTAGTTATTTTAATAGTAAGGATATTGTGGTATATTCATATCACAATTTTGGACTATTTGGCAAAAAAGTAGGTACTATATGACTTAAAATTGAATGGAGGACTAATTGACAAATGGACCTCCACCTGGGGTACTATTTGACAATTTTTCCTATTTTTTATTCTATTTTATTTTCTAGTATATAAGGAATTTTTTACGTTCCTTTCTAAAAATTTATTTTCAAACAGAATATTCCTTATGTATTTTTACTTATTACTATTTTTTTTACTTATTACACACTTTTGTTTTGCCAAAAAAAATAGAGAAAAAAAATCTTGCTTAATAGCAAATTATTATTATGTATTTTCTTATTTAATACAAATTATATATTATTATTTTATAGTGAAATTTCATACTTTATGTTCAAAAAATTAATAAAATTTCTTACTTTATATCCTTTAAAGTAAGAAAGTTTGTTATTTTATATTCGAAAAAAGTAGGAAAAGTTCTTATTTTATAGTGAAATTTCTTACTTTATAGTGAGATTTCTAACTTTATATTTCCTGTGCAAAAAAAAAAAAAAAAATGCCGAAAATATTTTCCGGCGGCAGGCGGCGGCCCGGACAGCAGCAGCGACAGTGGGGTGGCCGGCGGGAGGTGGTGGTGTATTGTTTATTGATATTATTATTATTATTATTATTAGGGGTAACCTTGTAATTGTATATTTCTGGTTGGACTATTTGACATTTTGTATAAATAGTCATAGTATTTGACAAAAATATTTTTTCCTATGTAGTATTTGACAATTGCCCCTAAAAAATATTTTGGGATAATGTGTAAAAAAATCGCACACATTAAGGGTACAAAATAATGATTTTTTCCCTCCTGAACTATGCCCAATTTGACACTTTGCCTCCTAAATTTTTATTTCGTACAATTTACCTCATAAACTGTACGAAATTTGCACTTAACCTCCTGAAAACCCATTTTTTGTGGAAATTCTGGTCAGAACTCACTCATGTGACATGCACGTTAACATCTAAGAGGTAAATTGACTTTACCACTTATATCACTATCTTACATATAAGTGGTAAAGTCAATTTACCTCTTAGATGTTAACGTGCATGTCACATGAGTGAGTTCCGACTAGAATTTCCATAAAAAATGGGTTTCTAGGAGGTTAAGTGTAAGTTTTGTACATATAAGAGATAAAATATACGAAATAAAAATTTAGGAGAAAAAGTGTCAAATTGAGTATACTTCGTCGGTAAAAAGTTTTTTTCTTAAAAACAAACAAACTATCCGATATCCCACCAAACCAAACGAGACCCACAACATTTCCTGATTCCCGCCGGAACAAATTAAATTCGATATTTAAATCGCTCCTTCTCCTCATGCGATTACATTTTTAATTATCACACCACACTCGCGCTACTCCAAAAATCTTGAACCCTCTCTCTCACAGAAAAGCCCTGCGAGATATGGATGTGAAAGATGCAGGAGCGTCACTTGATGCTCTGGTTTCTTCATTCAACACTCGAATTTCAGAGCTCCAGCAGCTCGTAATTGCCCGCAACAGTAAATTTCAGTTTTATATATGTCCTTTTTTTTTTTTTTTTTTCCAATTCTTATTTTCAATTTGCCTTACCGGAAAATAATTGGCTTTCTTGGAATTATATGTTACCTTTTAACTTAGTTCTTATCCTTTTTCTGAAATTGACCAGTGTATCCAGCGACCAGCATCAGTGATTTATCGGCCATAGATGTGGCATTGCAAGGCATGGAGCTTCAGGTCCAAAATATCAAGGATCGGCTGCGCGATGATGCTCGAGCTATACCTAAAGCCAAAGTAATCTCAGTTTTATTGATGATTTTCTGAATGATGTTGTGATAATACGTTTAATTATGGCGTAGATTTGTTGGGGTTTGAAGTATTTGAAGTTTGAAGTAAAGCAGATTTTAGGTTTTTTCTTACAATTATTACGCCAAAGGTTTCTGTGAAAGGTTTTGACCAGACTTTTGGTTTTCGAGTTCCGAATTAAGCCTGAAGTTTGAAATTTGAAATTGCTTGTGCCAATTTTTTCAAAGGAGTTTGTGTATTGTGTAGTAGGAATGGGGTCATATAACTATAAGTCAATTTGTGATTAGTAGATAGAGATTACACTTGGGTATGACTTGCTTTCAATGCAATTTTAATTCATTGTCAGATTAAGGCGGGTAGATTTAGTTTCATATAATTTTTTTCCCTAAAGATTGTTTTACAATGTGTGTTGGACTTTCCGAATTGTGATTGCAGAAGTTAATAGAAGCAGCATTGCATCAGCAAAAGAAATTGGAGAGCATATCTGCTTTTCTTCCGGCAAGTGTGCCTGAAAGAATTACTCACTTGAATCAGGACACGAGCAAATCGTAATTCTCTATCGAGATTGTAAAATAGTTTTAGGTTGATATGAGTATATTATCTTCTATTAATAAATGAATCTTTTCCCCCCTTTTTCTATTTGTTTCAGTGTGCAGAGAGAAGAGTATAAGCACGATCGTGGAATTGAGTCTTTAAAGCATGATGAGCCTGCTCCTAAAGTATGTGAATTGCACGAGTTTAATTTTCTTTGATACTTTAGTTTGTGCCAACCTGTGGAAGTTGCAAAATTACTTGATTTCAACATTGATGTGCTTGACTAGACCGTAAGCATTTTAAGAAATGAATGGCTGGTCAGTAGTGATCATTTTTTAAGAGGTTTTAGCTTGAGATTCGTGATGTCATCCAAAATATATAGTTTATGCATTACGAGTTATCAACTGGGCCTCTTTGTATTTTACAAAGTTGGATGAACTGAGAGCAAATGTCATTTGAAAAAAATAATAAAAGAAGCATGAAGCTTATTGAATCACTTTGATAAGATATCTATTACGGTGATGTTGTTTACATACATTTTTTTCATGGCCTACGTGTTCTATTACGATTTTTTTTGTTCTCTTGGAATGAGATAAATACTGGGGAAAGAATGCAGTAAAAAAATTTGGTATTAATGGGAAAATAATAATGAAGATTTACATTTTTCCAAATTTCACTTTTCTCTATAACAGGAGAAGAAGGGTCGAGCCCCCCCACCAATGTGGTATGTCACTGGCGACGAGCTGAATTCCGTGCCAGCGTAAGAGAAATGCATTTTAGGCACATAATTTCAATTAAGCATGCATGTGGATTCAATGAACTATGTAAATGTTTTAAGGCTCTCTAAAAATTCGGAACTGTGTTTTATATTGTTTTAGAGTACTATAGGTCTAAGATTAGTTGAAAACTGCAGGTACATGAAACAGAGACTGACTTTGGATAAGGTGAATGGTGCAATTGGCGACATGGCAACATATGCTGAAGCAAATGCGCAGCTTATCGCAGCACCAAGAAAAAAGGTTTTCTTTACTCAGCATTCATTTTCCCATCCCCGTCCTTGAAACTTACACAAACCATTTATGCTGATCCTTTTTCTTTTATATTTTTTCAAATGTGCAGTTGGCAGATAATAACTTGGACAAGGCTATGGTAAGTATATCCTCTCAGACAGGTTTTTTCCCTTTAAAGTCCCTCATAAGTGCGTAATGCTTCTTGAGAAAAATACCAACGTTGCTGATCTTCTTCTTCTTCTTCTCCTCCTCCTCCTCCTTCTCCTTGTTGTTGTTGTTGTTGTTATTATTTTCTGGTGGTAATATTTGGCTTCGTGTTATATTGTTGGTGGAAGGCATTAGTGGAAGTGACCTATCGGGTTCGATATCAAGTGTAAATTTTTTTAATTTTTATCTCCGACAATCTTGTAATTAATTTGTTTTCAGTGGGGAATAAAGTCTTGTTCATCAACAAAATCTTGATGCATGTGCGACTTGTGTAGGAGTTAAAGGAGATCGCAGCAGCAGATGCGGTGAAAGGAAAACACTTTTTTCTAGAAGCAGATATTAAAGGCCCTTCCTTGAAACTTGACAACACAGGACGAGCACTGTTGACGGTTAGTGGTTCCTATTTGCTCAGAATATAATCTTCATGCAATTAGGTCAATCCCAGGGGCATTTTTGTTATTATACTGATTAATTCAGAATATATCCCATGGGCCATGGATTATAGTGGAAGGATCTAAATGATCTAATATGCATTGTTCTTTTGATATTTGGTAGGTTCTTCGGCATCTGGGTCGGATAAGCGAGACTCGGATCGGGCATCATCGTGTCTTCATCCTTTTGAGGCCGTAGAGAGAATATCATTTATCTTCAAACAACATTTTAGAAACGGTGCTCTTTTGTTTTCGGACTAGTGCAGTCTATGTAATTAGATCAATGTTTTTCGATGTGGATAATTGACATGTAGATTTCATGTAATGCTAGTGCGATACTCCGTCATTTTAACAGCTTATCATGATGCCTCAAGTGAGATTATTACATTCTTCAGTTATGGCTGCACTAAACCCTCCTTTTCACATTTTACTTGCTTTCCGTTTTCCCATCTGCACAATACTTTTAACATCTATCTTTTAATTTTTTTTTCAAAGCAGCAAATGCACACCTCATAGGGTGTTTGTAATAGTTTTTGGAGTTTATTTCTAATTTTGAAAACTAACTAGATTTTTTTTATATAATTAAGCTAAATTTCTGGTGTAATTTTATAATAAATCCAATATTTCATAATTAGGCCTAACTGCAGTACACACAGGCACAGTGCAGCCAGCTTCAAGATCAACCATACCCTCCACAAGCAGGAAAATTGCACTTTTGGTCACCAATCTATTTAAGTATACTTGTGTGTATAGCATTTTTGCTCCTCTGATTTTTATTTTTATTTTTATATGTTTTCTTCTGATTATCGTTATCATTATTATTTAATATTTACCAGAAAAGACGCCCTGTGAGTTATGGACGTGCTCTGTTTCAGTCCAAACTTACCAGAAAATTGATTTTTGCCTGAATTTCTTAAATATCACGCACGTGGCAAAAATGAACATTTTAGTTTTAGAGTACCTCTAATGCTTGTTTAGTGCCCCTTTTTCGGCACTTTTACTAATTTTACATATTTAGTTTTAGATTTATAAATAAATAAATTCATAAACTAAAATTTGAATAACTAAAGAATAATGTATTAATGAATAGTTATTTTGTTCTTCCTCGGGTTAGTCGATGATGTTACACACTTAGGTAATACCTCAATGTCATCTTCCCACGATCTCAAACCACCGCGTCCACAATCATCATCGCTACCACCAGAACAAATCAATAGACGAGACAAAGTCATACTCTAAGTCTATCTTTTCTTGGATAAACTAATTCTAATTTTGGCATGACGTGATTTGGTGTGTTCTCTAATATCTTTCCATGTGTTGAAGATATGGTCTACGATTTTACTTGATCAGTACTAAGTATGTTCAGAGACGAATATATTAAGTTAATTGACTGAGATAAGTGTGATTTGTATTACTATTAAGTAAATGAAATTGAAGTTGATTCGATTTGAGCAAATATTTGGATTTTGACTTTATTGCTCAATTCCTTTGTCTTTTTAGAACTCCACAAAATTAAATCAGCGACGATTGAAAACGGAGGCACAGAATCTTTGACTGGTCGATTTAATTGAAGAACATTCAGTCCCCCTAAACCTTAATTAGAATATATTGTCCTCGGTGTCACATTTTTCTTTTTTCTTTTTTGTCTATTCTTACATTAAAATACTATATTGCTTCCCTTGTTCTTTACTACCTTCTATATATAGTGTATGATTCAACTCTTTTTGGAATAGCTAAAAGAAAAAAAGAAAAAAAAAAACTTTCTTCCTCATACAGTAATCAAATTAAATCTAGTTTATTGCTTAAAATGTCACCACTCTTTTCATACTCTCTTGTGTTATTGCTTCTTTGTTTTTCTTTCCATGCATGCAATGCTCGAAGCTATGGAGTGACCCCAAACCCGGAAAAATTTCAGCACTCAATTACCAAGGTTTGCTCATTAATGAATACATGTGTATGAGGAGTTTTTATACATGTATATAGGATAAATTACAAAAAAACTATAAAATACATTTCATATTTATTTCTATTTTACAAATTGGACTTTCTATATATAGGGGGAACTTAATTTTAATCTCATCCGAATGTATGTAATACATTCAGGAATTGCATATATATAGAATATGGATAATATGAGAACCAATCCCTAGGTGAGATTGTAGGAACGTGTTATATTACATTATATTTAATGTTAATTTCAATAATATAAAATGCTATTTGTATATTTTAAATAATGTGCATTGTTATTTTTGTATTTCCTAAGATTTTACTATTTTCTAAATTAGTATTACACATTACTCATTAATAGCATCATATATTATGTAATGTACAATGTTCCTACATTCCCACCTAGAGATTGGTTATATATATATATATATATAATTTGTGCATGTGTTTTGTAATTTATTCTGTATGGGTGGTATTGGAATTAGGGAGAATAAATATTGATTTAGGGTTAAATGCAGAAAAGTGTAGAGCCAAGTACGGTGTCCTGGAAGGTGCCTGACAACAAGGGAGAAGAGCATGAAGTGTTTACTTCAGACTACGGGAAACCAGTGACGCATAAACCTACGCCTGGGGGACGTTGAGGTTGCATGCATGCATTTTCTAAATCAAACGGGGCTTCTTTAATTATCACTTTGCAGTGTTTCCAACATTTGTATCGCTAGCTACTCATGTTATATATATCGAAAGAAATTGACTCGCGCGCTTGCCAGTAATTAATTGGTGGTCTTTATATATTGATGAATGTCGAGCTTTCCTAATTAAAGCCAAAGTAATCTATTTGTTTTTGTTTTTGTTTTTTAATTTGAGTAAAACGTAATCTCTTTGTTATATTATATGACCATGATTTCATGATTCCTTTTTTGTTGATACGTACATATCAAATATTCCTTCAGACCCGATCTATATTCTATTTTGGCGCCTTTGACCTAGGTGTTCTTTTAATTTTCACAAATACCCTTCATGATCTTTGATGTGACCGAAAAGACTAGTACTTCAAGAACTAACATTAAACTCGTAGTCAGCGACTTGAATAGTTTTATATACGGGATCAGTGACCTGATTGATTTTCAGAAGAGTCTTGGCGACCTGATCGATCCTGCAAAACAACACCTAAGCCGGGCATCCCCGACGTAGGCCCTCCGATTCTTAAATTAGATAGTGTTCGAGAGAGATAGCGAGAGCTCAATAGTGCGCAAGAGCTAAGAGATAAGATACGTAGAGCGTGTTCCCAATAGACAAGAGACGTGTTCCCAATTTAGGATCCTGTCACCTGTATAAGAGCTCGCCTCTCCTAAAGAAGACTTTCTAAAAGAGAGGTCACCATAAATTCATAAATTCATCCAAAATAATTAGAGATGATAAAATTATTCGTAAAGAAAGAATAATGTGAGCTTCATGATAGAGAGTACATGATATCAGTTATGAGAGAGAGAGATGTTAAGATTCTGAAATAAGGGCCTGAATCCCCTGTTCATAATATTATTGAGACTTGTCCACCAATCAAAAAGATTCCTTCATAAGGTAGGATTAAATATCCTAATTATACCCAATCTCCATAATTAGGAAATATTCTCAAATTGGGATTCTTACTTCCCATAATTCCATAATAACCATAAAATCTTATTACCATATATGCCGGGATCTAGAACCTTCCATCATTTTGTTACTTTCTTACCATATATAACCAATACGACATTTTGTGTCGTATCAGCTATTCCCCATATTCTAGTTGATTGAGGTACGAAATCAGGTAGAATATATAAAAACGAGAAAACATGAATCATTTACTCGACCCAAAATAGATCGGTCAAAAAGTCATTCCATACCATAAACCATATCCATGAAATATTACTTAAGCATCGCCTTATAAACCATAAACCATTTCGTTAGTCCACCAGGACTCCATACCATAATCCATAATAGCCCACCAGGGCCCAAGATTGTATTAATCATAAATCCCAACTCTCAATACCGATCTGTTATAATATCAATACCTGATAAGAGCTCACCACTCTTATATGAGAGGTCGCTGGCCCCACAAACAGCTCGCCCTCCTCGCAGATTGATTGCACCTTCTAGAAAAAGAGGTCGCTTACTAAATTCACACAATACCTGCATGTCCACTAACCTAAGATAAGGTGGTTGAGAGAAATCACCATACACCAGACCAGGTAGAACCATAGTAAACCAGAACCATATAAAACAACATATGACCAAGAAAAACCATTCAGTCCCTCAAGTTTGAATAATTTGAACCAAATAAAATATTTAGACCAAACAACTAGGTCGCATCAACTCAATAAAGCTTGACCATAGTCGTCTAAGAAAATTACGTAGTCCCACATGTTAATGCAACCAAGTAGTCCAACCAGGTTTTCTATCCGCAACATGTTAAAGGAAATGTCAAATAAACCATGTTTGCACATAGGTCGCATGATCAATCAAGAATAAAAAGCATAGAGTCCGCAAAGAACATGTAAATCAAACATGCGCATTACAATAAAGAGTATGTAAATCAAACATACTTAAAGACTTGAAGGAAAGCATGTAAATCAAACATGCCCCCTTCTTAACATCTCAGAGTATGTAAGTCAAATATATCTAAGGATATGTAAAAATATGTAAATCAAACATGTTTTCACACAAGGCCAAACAAATGACACAAGACCAAATAAATCACACAAGACCAAGTATGTAAATCAAAAATACATAAGAGCTGATAGAAAACATGTAAGTCAAACATGCTTCCTCCCAAATGTCCTAGAATATGTAAATCAAACATACTAAAGGACGTGGAAAAACATGTAAGTCACACATGCTCTTCCACTAAACCATCCATTCCAAAATCCATAGAAACCATCGATGACCTAATGAAAGCGTCGAGGCGTCAATCACATAATCATATAAAGGGACGCCGACCTAATGAAAGCGTCGAGACTTTAACCATCGACAACCTAATGGAAGCGTCGGGCTTTAACCATATTCATAAAAATCCCTAGCCGACCCGATGAAATAGTCTGACTTTAACAATTACCGACCTAATTAAAGCGTCGGGCCTTAACCATGAAAACCATATTGGACCATATAATCTATAAATGATCTGTTCTATGTAATGAGGTCGCATGAGATTGCCAAGACCATAATGAGGTCGTTGAGACCATAATGAGGTCACAGAGACCATAATGAGGTCGCAGAGATCGTAATGAGGTCGCGGAGACCATAATGAGGTTGCAAAGACCGTAGCTAAGATCGTAATAGTAAAGACGAAGTCACAGGCGAAGGCCACTGCTGATAATAAAACTGAAGTCGCCAGAATAAAGGCGAGGTCACGAGAGTAAATCTGAGGTCATAGCCTGGATAACATGGTGTTCGTATTTGTATCCATAGATTGTTAAAGTTGACAGTCTCGGGATGGGCGAGGTTCCTTGTCGGGAGATTGCCGACGTAAGCGATCAAATTGCTATGATGGATGAGAGGTTGGGCGGTGAAATCGACCTTAAGATCTGAGAGTCGCATGACTGGGCCAATGAGTGAAACGCTTGTGCCAATCCGTGGACCAAAACGCGCAATAAGGTGGCTTGGTTTCGTAGGCAGGCGAAAATCTTGGTACTCAGAACCATCAGCCTGGCGCCCGAAGGTACGAGTTAACAAATCAAGGAAATATAAAACCCTCTCTTTTGCGATATTTAAATGGGCCTACCTGATACATATTCATATTGATGCCATAGGAAAATTTTACCTCCCCTTTAATATCCAAACGCGCTACTTTTTTATTTTCAGGTAAAATAATTCCATGATCCAATCTCCTTGAATATTTGAACACGCGATCTCATCGAGTTTGATTGGATTGACCACCCCCAGGTTAAATTTCATGCAACACATAAATTAATCATCAAAATTAATACGAACTAAATAAGTAGACCTGCACTCAATCCGTTAGTATACGATCAAAAAATAATTGATAAGAAAGATGTGAGCATCACAACCCTTACTCGCGCTCATAATTATTAAATTAACCTTTTAGGCCTAATCCAATTAATCCTCCATGAACCTATACATCAAAACACATATAATTGCTCCAGTCTATGAGGCAAGCTGGAGGTAGACCAATTTTCAAAACTAGTATTATAAGTTTACTTTGTCCTCTTGACATTAATTCAAAACCATATACAATATTAATCCAATTAAACCATATTGTAACATATCCATATTTCTTAGAGAGATTAAAAATTTAAACAAGCCAATGATATGTTAATCAGACGTATCCACGTAGATTCATAATCAACTAAGTAAAATAATATGTTAATCAAACATATTCGCAAGCACATAACCAAACAATGAAGAATATATTAATTAAACATATTCATTGAAAATCAAGTATTTCCCTTTCCCATAAACACCATATCACCATTAAGCCATATAGGATCAAATAAAACTGACACGGGAATTTTCAGCACATATACCAACTTTGAAGATTTAACTGTTTTGATTGGTAATGCATTAAAAAACAAACTACAAACCATTGGAAAGCCCTACGAGTTTAGTTTCTAACATAAAAATCGGATCTCAAAAATAATAATCCAAGAGCGAGTTATTACCATTTAACTAAAATGTAGCAGTGGTTTCATACGAGAATTTGGAAGGATGAGCAACTCTTGGTGTGTTTTCATGAACCTACTCATTCAAGAAGCTTGGGAGTTGATAAGCATTTAATATTTAGTCACGACTCATCTTATTTATCTTTATTATTAGAGTAACCTTTTTTTTTATTCTAGACCTTTGAAAATGTAATATCTTATTTATGGTTTTTGACTCATACGCATATCCCCATAACCATATAGAATCAAATAAGTCCCCTCATCCAAGTGTTAAACCACATGCATATCCCCACAAATAAAACCATATAAAATAAATCCAATTAGCATTCTCCATGCATGATTAATACCCCATCATCCATTCTATCAAACCCGTGAAAGAATCTCAAGACCAATCTATCCGACTTCATGTATGATTAATACCCATCGACCCTTATGAATTGCCACATAAGAGTTTTAAAAAACATACCACCAATTTTAAAAGCCATAGAGAATTAGACCTTATATGTGAGGGTTTCATGATTGATTAAGTTGTGCATTCTCACGTCTTTTTCTCAAGGATTCGATGTCCCTCGTATACCCACAGAAAACGCCACTTGATGCGACCAAAAAGATTAGTGCTTCAAGAAAATAGGGTACCGACCTTAAATTCGTAGTCAGCGACCTGAATAGCTTCGTATACGTGATCAACGACCTGATTGATCTCCATAATACTCTTGACGACCTGATCGATCCTGCAAAACAATACCTAAGCCGGGCATCCCCGACGTAGGCCCTCCAATACTTAAGTCAGATAGTGTTCGAGAGAGATATACGAGAGCTCAATAGTGCGCAAGAGTTAAGAGATAAGAGACGTATTCAGAGAGCGCCTCTCCTAAAGAAGAGCTCCTAAAAGAGAGGTCACCATAAATTCATAAATCCATCCATAATAACTAGAGATGAGAGAATTATTCGTACAGAGAGAATAATGTGATCTCCATGATAGAGAGAACATGAGATCAGTTATGAGAGTTATGAGAGAGAGATGTTAAGCTTTTGAAATAAGGGCCTGAATCCCCTATTTATAAGATTATTGAGACTTGTCCACCAATCAATAGATTTCCTTCATAAGGTGGGATTAAATCTCCTAATTATACACAATCTCTATAATTAGGAAATATTCTCATATTATGATTCTTACTTCTCATAATTCCATAATAACTATAAAACCTCATTACCATATATGCCGGGACCTAATACCTTCAATCCTTTCGTTACTTTCTTACCATATATAACCAAGCCGACATTTTGTGTCGTATCAATCTTTGTTGTAGGTTTATTTGTTGGATTGGATATAGTTAAGCGCTTTTGAGTTTTGACTCGTGTAAAATTTAAGTAATCGGATTTAATTTTTTTCTATTACATTTGAAGATTCCTGTGAAGATTCTTGATTGTGTATCTCTGCAACACTACAAAGTCGTAACAATCCTGATTTACAATATGCTTTTATAAGTCTATCTAACAAATTTTAACAATGCTTCGTATTCTTTTACACTATAGTAGTAGATCTAAGTGAAAGTATGAATGTCCTAGAGACAATCAGATTTAAAGACATTATACTTGATCACAATTATTATATATATCGTAATATATATGGCATTGCATTTATTGAATTATTATTTTGGTTGTTTGTGATTATTCATATAAATGTTCCCGTAGAGTTAATATTGTTACTGATATGGTGAGATGTCATTGATAAAACATTACTCTTAAAATAGCCACGACTAACGATTATCAAGATTGAGATATTGATAATATAATATATGTCGGCATGTGGTCTGCATCACAATTTAGAGAATGCAGTAAGTCTCACGACTGTGAATAATAGTTATTTGTGATGGACACATGGATACTTTGGAGAGTATTTGTAAACCCTACTGATAAGTTATTTATTGTATGTCTATAAACTTATCAGTGTATAAAGCGTGTGATAATCCTTTGATTTGAGGTCAATACTCACCTTGTTTACTGAGTGATGTACTTTGACCATGAACAATTCTTGCACTCCTTTTGGGGTAGATACGACTTTTGTTGGGTGCATCATGATGTAAATGAAGGTGGTAGTTGGGCCAAGAAAGAATTCATTCCTCGATTGGAATTTCGAGAGAGATCACTCATAATCTCTATATTGGGTCGACTAAAGTCATTGGCCAATACAAGAGACATATTCAATATAGTAATTGAAGTATTTTCTAGTTGTCGACTAATAAAGATGAGATAAATTGATTAAGTCATTGAAATAGACACTTGGATAAATCTTAAGTTTAATCGAGTGATTCGGAATGAAAGGAATTTCACCAAAGCTTTGTATAAAGGTTATAATTCGCTGAGTTCAAGTGAATGTTCTTTATATATTGAGTTCGTCCAATTAAGCCGTCTAGGAGTTTTGTTTGGATCATCATTGGATTGATGTCATATATAAAGTCCTATAGCTATAGGGTCACTCTATATGCGATTAGTTTTCCGATTTAAGAGTGTATCAAGAAAGTATTAAATATTCAATTTAGAATTGTAATATTTAATTGTTAATAATTATGATATTAATTTCTATTTGATAGAAATTATTTAATTAAATTAAATTGTATTTAGATTTAATTAATGTTACATTAATAAAGGTGATGAGGTATAAATAGGCCAGACCCGGATTGGGGTAGACCTGGATCTAGATGGTCAAGGAAGGGAGTTCAGGATAACTTATGTTTGGTTTGACCTGGTTTTCTTAAAAGTTGAATAGATCAGAGCAGCGTCATCCCAACCCATGAGTTGTCCTGAGCTTAGTAAGAGGTGAGCAGCGTCATCCCAGCCCGGGAGTTATCCTGAGCTGATAGAAGACCTCCTATGGGATAAACCTTGGCAATATAAAGGCAGGCTTGCCAATAGAAAGGAGACTAGGTCTAGGGAAGACCTGGTCTTTGATCCTTTCCGGGGGGACAAGTGGGACCACTTGTTAGAGTTTGTTTTTCAAACAGCCCTTGATTCGCGGCCTTTGTTGCCGAGATCCCGGAAGGTTCCCCACTGGGAAAAACTATAAGTATCTCAACCCCAAGTCTGAGAGAGGTATGTCATTTTGTGCATTCCTTCTTTCATTCCTGGAAAACATCTCATACGCTTTCTGACTTAAGTATCGGAGAGGTTTCCACCGGAAAACCACCGGTGGTCCTTTCTAACGTGTTGTGTTGTGCCGATCGGAAAGAAGTCCAGGTTTCAGGTGTTATTTTGGACGGGGAACATTTTTGGGTTGAAACAAAAAGTACTTGGGCTAAAATTGTTTTGGGCCCATGTCTACCTAGTATAAATATAACATAAAGTCGTAAGTTGTAAACAATGAAAAGATAATGAAAAACATGAGAATTTTTAGAAAACATAAATCTTAATTTTGAGATTGGGAGTTCTTGGGCTTTCGTGAGATTTTCTAACTTTCTTCACGATAACAATACACTGAAGTTGGATCTTGCAATCGGAGAATTAATCGCGTGGATACCTTAGTGTTGAATTCGGACCTGGAATTTACTGTAAGAGTGACATGCTTTTATCTCGTTTATTTATCGTATAAATATATTCGTTCACAGGATGGATCTGTTCGATCTACAAAAATTTTAAACTTCCGCTGCACGAGCATGGTGTTCGTCTCTGCAAAGTGTACGGTTTGTAAAATTTGTAAAATAATCAGGGCCCAGCCAAGACCTCAACGTAACTTGAGCTGATTGTAAATAGAGTAATACTAAAATTAAAATTTATTGGGTAGAGCTATATTACATAAATTCAATACATGTACAACTTTTTTTTTAATGCCTACTATTAAAGAATATAGTTTTTTTCACCTTGGACTTGAGCCCAAGGTCCATAAAGGGTTGGTCCGCCCCTGTATATATATACACCGATAGGGGTGAGCATTCGGTCGGTTCGGCCAAAAACCGAACCGAAAAACTGAAAACCGAAATATTGTAAAATCTTTTGACCGAATCGAACCGAAATTGACTTCAAAACCGAACCTTAATCGAACCGAAAAGTTCGGCTCGGTCGGTTATTAACCTAATTTCGGTTGGGCTGATTTTCAAACCCAATCCATATTTGTCCCAATTCCAAGTTTTCAACTATTAATAAACATTAGAAAAAGAAATATAACTTATCTTAAAGTCTTACAAATTATAAATATTTGTCTTAATGCATAAAGATCACCACCAACCAGGAAAGAAAAAAACAACAACAACAATTTAATATAAAAACAAGCAACAAGAACAACAACAGAAACTGCAAAATACAACAATAATTTAATATAAGAATAACAAGCAGCAAGAACAACAACAGAAACTGCAGCAAATAACACTACAAAACAGCAGCACCAGCACCAGAGAGCAGGAAACAACACCAACTCTAATAGCAATAGAAACCAGCAGCAAACATCAACAAAAAACAGCAAAAACTCTCCCACCTGATTAATACATGAAGAAGGAAAATAGATTTATCAAATTAAGAAAACATAATAATTTGAATAATACTAATTGTTTGTCAATTACTAGATTTATTAATGGGCTTGGGTAAGCAATCGCAAAATAGAAAGTTACCTGTTCCACTTGTATCATGCAAGAACTCTAGAAAAAAAAAATATTTAAGGGAAAAGAAAAGTATAGCAACATTTTCATTTATATGACTTGCATATACATTGATATTGTATTCATCTAACTGCTCCAGATAAACAGAGAACAACAATTACTAATAACATACATCAGAAATTCCTAAAGCATTCAAATAAATATATATCGCATAAAAAAATATTCACGAGTTTTTTAGCTACCTATCCCATGTAAAGATGAAAAATAGTCATGTTTTTCATAAAAGGTTTTTCAAGCAATTTGGGGTTTCAAAAAGACAAAACTGCCCATTTGTTAAAAACTTGGCTGAAGTAGCTCAAAGCTCAACTAGCTAAACTTTGCAAAAGAAGAAGAAAAACAGTATTTTCCAGCATTAAGTTTCTCAAATCACCACAAATTAAACATAATCCATAAACTTTCAACAACAACTTCTTACCAAAAAATCGGTAAACTTATCAAATCACCACAAATTATACATAACCCATAAACAATATTTTAGAACTGGTTCTTACCAAGAAATCAGTAAACTTTCAACAGCAATTTCACATTAAATGCATAATTGCAGATAAAATAACCGATCCAAGATTTCAAAATATATATAATCTGCAGGATGTTAAATAGATGGGCATCGAAAATCAAAAATTTCTAAATAAGATTAACAAAAATAAAAAATTTCTAAACAAAAACTAAAGATAGGAAAGAATCAAAAAACTTCTATTACAAAATAAAAATTAAAATTAAATCCCAATTTCGGAAATCAAATTGAAAAAAATTCGAAGAATTAGAATTAACAATCTTGAACCCAAACTACTATCAACACATACAACACATGTTATGAAAATTAAAATTTAAAATCTAAAATACCTTTCTCAGATTGAACGGAAAAAGGGGCGAATTTATGTCTTAGCTCTTAGGGCAACAATAGGATTGAGAAGGAAGCGGTCGTCGGAGATCGGGGGGATGGCTGATCTGGCGCTTTGGAGATCCAGTCTTAGGAGTAGCGGCGGATTTTTATTAGGGTTGTTCAATTTTTCAGAGCGTCGAGTCGAGAGGAAATGAAGCAGAAAGGGACAGGCTTAAGCAATGAAGTTGATCTGGCGTTTTATATTTCATTTAATATAATTTATTTATTTATTTTTAATTCTTGAATACATTATGGTTCGCTTCGGTTATTTCAATGTATTTCTTCATGAAAACCGAACAGATAACCGAATATTTTGAAAAAAAAATAACCGAAAATCGAACCGATTGTGAAAAAAACCGAACCGAACCGGTTTGTTCGGTTTTTCGATTTTTTGCTCACCCCTATACACCGATATATAAACTTCAATTGTGGCTCAAATGTGACCGAATTTCAATTACAATTCCCAAACTCAGGTGAAATTAATAATGAAGACAAGGCAACTAATCATTATAACAATATTAAGAGGCGTAGTAAAAAATCTTAATAGTAGGGGCAATATTTTTTTCCAGGCAAGACTACAAAAATTATATTTAGACAAATTTTATATTCGGTCCAAACATGATTTCTAAATATTGTTACGTGAAATCAAATCACCAGAATATTAAAAGTTTCAATAGTAGATCGGTTGCTCGAAATCTCATGAAAATCAACTATTCACAAATCAAAATCTCGTTCAATGGGAAGATCATTGGTAGAAGTTGGATTAAGTTTTGAAATTTTTATATGGGAAGATCATCGGTAGAAGTTGGATAAGTTTTGAGATTTTTATTGGAGAAGACATCGACGAGTTTTGATCATTCGAAGTCTCCAATGGAATCTCGATAGTAGAACTATCACTATTTTATTGTTCCTAATTGTAATCAGTAAAAATATTAGATAAAAAATAATTAAAAATAGAAAATAAAAATAGAGAAACAAATTCTCAAATCAAAAATATATAATTCCAGAAGTACCGAAACAAACAATCGTATAAAAACTAAATTATATATTTTTATTTACATTCCAAATTATATCACCTTCTATGTATAAATACATTATTTAGAATTTGTAATGAAATCTCATACTATGATTTTATATAGAAGCCCAACACTCCAATAAATAAATAAATCAGAAGGACAACAAATTTAACACCAAAGTCTTAATTAATTCAACCCTAAATTTTACAAGAAAGTGAATATCAAAACTTACTTGAGATTAGGGCAAATTCTCGTTGTTGTCAGCCGAAACCGAAATATTATTGCATTTGAATAAAATAAACTGAACTGAATTTTGCTTGGTGGTGCGTTAGCTATTCACAAGAAGTGAGTCGATCTCTTTTGCTTTCACTTTTTACTAAAATATCTTCGGTACGTGGACAAATAATATTTTAATTGTTGTATGGACACATTTATATTTGAGTGAGTGTGGATAATTTTATTTACTACCCAAAATTCTCATGCATACATATATATATATATATATATATATATACTTACAAAGAACAAATAAAAATTAAAATTAATTAAACACAAATAACCGAATAACTTGGTACAAGAAACGACAATCGTTGATTAATCACGAACAAACAAAACCTTGGGGCACTTTTTTGCCACATGAATTAATAACCAAACTCAGAGCAATTGGAATCTTAACTTTCAAAACACCAAGCACATTAGCTTTAATTGCGGTACACAAGCACAATGCAGCTTCTAGATCGGCCAGACCCTCCACAAGCGCACAACATTTATGGCTAGGCTTCGTCCCGACAACCTCGTGGACGAGCCCTAGCCAGTCACCACAAACGCCGAACTTAAGGGTGTCTTTGGGGCACTTAGCCCGCGCCTTTGGCGAAGGGCCCGACGGGGTGCCCTTTGGTGGACATGGCACATAATGGGCTGAAACACAAGTGAGAAAGATTATGTTTAGTATAATGAGAAATGAAATTACACCAGCCATTTTCATTTTCTTTCACTCTCTCTCTCTTTTTTTTTCTTTTTCAAGAAATTGTTAAGTGGTCAAAATTAGTATGCACTTGGTTCTTTTTATATAGAGAAAGCAAATATTTGTCAGGATAGTTACAAAAGTTCAACCTTGAGGTTTGGCCTTAAAAAAATCCCAACTAAAATTGGAAATTACGAAAATCACCCTTGAAGTTATATTCATCTTACATTTAAGAATCTGATCCCAACTAAATTTGGAAATTACGAAAATCATCCTTGAAGTTATATTCGTCTTACATTTAAGAATCTGGTGTTAGTGGAACTAACCAAAGTTACTGACATTAGCTAATATTCTTACAATTACATTTCTCTATTTTTCTAAATATTGCAAATAGTTCTAAATATTCGTCTTACATTTTATATTTACGTCTATATTTCGCTCTGTTTTTAAATTATTACAGTTAGTTCGACAAAGATTTTTTGAGACTATTTATAATATTTTAAAAATTGAACGAGTATAATTGTATATTATATATTTGATGACACCTACAAATTTCGTGAGGTCAACTATCAAATTGAGATGAAATCTAACCTCATGAATGATTTTTGTAATTTTAAAAGTTTTTGTTGTTCTAGAAATACCACAAACTTTTGGGTAGGTTTTATCTTTTTTGAAATTGAGATGATTCTTGGCCATGGATTTTGCAGGATCGAGATTTTTCATCTGGTGGTTCGTATGGATTGGATCAAAGTTATATTTTGATGACCACTCATATTCCACGTCAAGATCAAGAGGATGATGATTGGGCCATATGGGTTGTAGAGCATGTGATTTTGGCTCTCTGGTTCTTGTTGTTTCCTCCTCTGTTTTTGTTCTAATACTTGAAGATTGAAAAAATTGATACTAAAATGAATTATTTAATATTTAGTACAAATTATATGGCATGTAGGCCATAAATTTTTCCACTGTTATTTCAAAATTTTCCCCCTCCCGTGTGCTTTTATTCCGTCGACTTTTATTAGATGTGTGAACAATGGTAATTAAAAAAAAAAGAATTGAAAAATAAATAAAAATAAGATTGGGTGATAAGTGATAGACAAATTATTAGGTACATCTGAGTATATGTTGTACCATATATACATTCGAGTAGAAAGAACATATTGAATGTGGTAAATTTCCGTTTGTCAGAATAAACTTTAATATTTGTTGTAATAAAATTTCATCATTATTGTTACAAATGTATATTTATAAACACATAACATGCATACAAAATTTTTTTTTATATTAATGTTCATAATATCAATTTTAGAAATGTACATGTCTGTTAATAAATGTTCATTTTCATTGCAATAAAAGTATATCTCCATTACGATAAATATCAATTTCTATTTTAATAAATGTATGTATAACTTAATAATTTTCAATATGATAAATATTAAAATTTAATGTGATACATGTATAACTCCTCGTAAAGGTGAACGTAACATTAAATGTTTATGTCTGAGTGCAATATTTATATTAAATGTTCATTTCTGAGTGCAATATAACCTACACCTGGACTAGTGATAGGGTCGGGCTGCAATACCTTGATCCAAAAGAGGATGGGGTCTGTTTAGCCCATGTTAACTCAAAAGTTGGGTTGGCCCCGAACAAAATTAATTAGGTTCTTAGCATAATTTGGAATTGGGTGCAAGAAATGATGGCCCAAAGGAATTTCAGCTCAAACCCAGTTTGATTTTTCTCTTGGATGCGATGGGAATCGTCTAGAAAATTAGAAAAAGTGATTGCATGTGAAATTTTAATAAACCTCGATAATATAAAAAAAAAAAAAAAAAAAATGGGCTGACGAAAATCCAAAAGAAAAGTAATAAATATGATAAATATTATTCACCGAGCACCAGGTACATGATCTAAATTGCTAATAATCTTTGTGCCATGGTTATTATATGTTTTAAAGGACATGGGTCACAAAAAGAAATGACCATGTATTCATATTAAAATTTAAATATAATTAATCAATTAATATTCTTAATCATTTACATAAAAAAAATATGAAATAATAAAAATAACTAAAGTTTGTTAGGTTGATAACTAGATTAATTTAGTAAATTAATATAATTAGACTCCTTTACTTTAAAAAGTCTATGTGATAATATTTATCAAGGAAAGCGGTCATGAAAAAACGAAGAAAAAGCTATTTCCTCTCTACTATTTTTTTTCGACCAAAACGAACCCACGTCGGGCTCACGACGTTCTCAAGCCACCGCCGAACGCTACCGCTTTGCCGCGTACATACAACACGACACGGTTGCTCCCCCACACCTCCCGGTCATGGCTACTCCGGAGAGCTCCAATCAACACACACACAACAACTAGTTTCCGGCCACCCGCTTTGCACGCCTTTCTCACCTTCACAGCCGCACGCCCAGCGGCTTCCTCCGGTAACCTTCACAGCCGCTTGCCCCAGCAGCTCCTCCGTCTCCCGTCCAGCCGTCCCTGAGTTCGACAGAAGGAACATCATGTGTGCTGCCTCGAGATCTGTCTCAATACACACGGCCGTTCATCACACATACCCAGATCCATACTCAGAACCTGTCCATGCTACAGGCGCCGGCGCACTCCACACAACAGCCCTCCACAGTGTTTCATCCCCAGCTAACCTCCACGGCCGCAGCAGGCGCACAGGCCAACGGCTACCTCGGCCTACACCGTTTCCGAAGTCACTGCTACCCCGCCGTCTCTCTCCATGCTGCAGCAGCCGTCCGGGCCGACAGTTAGTTTGGCCCCCTCCAACCTCGGCACCGCTGCTACGCAGCAGCTTCCCTCCACGCTGCTGCAACCGACCAGGTCACCGGCTAACTCTAACTACACTGTTCCCAACGTCAACCAATGGATCTCGCCGACTACGGCTAGCCCGGTGCTGCCGTCTTCCCAACCTCGCACGGCTTTACCAGATCCCCGACCGGCGTATGGCTCCCTGAATCCTAGCACCTCCTTCCTTACTGCCCCCATCACTTTCGGTTCGCTGCCGGCGGGTAAGCTTTGGATACCTCCTTTTTCTGCACCGGTGACTGGTCTTCCCGTCTGCATTTTGCCAACCACCTCTGTCCCTGCGATGGTGCCGCCGTCAGCACCGAGGACTCCGACCCCATCTCCTCCCCTTCGTCCCTCTCTCCAGCCTGCCACCACCCGTCATTTTCATGCGGCCACCAACCCATCCCTTTCAACTGCCCCGTCCCATCCTTTTCACTCGGTCAACTCCTCGCCTTTTTTGCCTGTACCGCTGACTCCGCACGTACCAATTCAAATTGCCCTTGCAATTTGTTGGCTGTGACCCAACATGCTGCCCACAACTCTCCTTCCCCACAAGCAGCCCACCTACCTCTTTCCCCAGCCCACCTTTTTAACCACTTGGGACTGATTGCCCAGCCCAACCTTGGGCCTCCCATTTCAAACCCCACACCATTTCCCCATTACTCAACCTATCTCGGCCCAAGCCAACCCAGCCCCAAACCTAGCCATCCACTTTGCAGCCCGACTTTCCTATTTCAACCCAGGCCTAGGCGACTTACCCTTCAGCCTGTTACCCATTTTTCGCCCTGCAAGGCTCCAAGCCCACACCCAATCCCTCCCCTACGTATGGCAACGGTGGCCTGCTTCTTTGGAGCAACCCGGGCCCAACTGCTCAGCCCGTTTCCCTTCCTGCTTATCCACCCCCAACGATCTCGACCTTGGGTGCCCCTCCGATAAAAAAGGGAGACTTCTTTTCTGTCACTATCGACGAATCCCGCTACCAAAGTCATGTTTTGAGATTACGCGACTCTCTCATAAGCCATCTTCTACAACCCAAAGGATCGAAACCCCTTTCGCTTGAGATTGCAAGGCCTCCTTGTCTACTTACTTGGGAAACTATTGGATCATGGAGTTTTATTCCGCTTGGAAAATGATTTTCTAGCATCTCATTCTCTTCGGCCAACGATAGGGCGCGTGCGTTTAACAGATCCGCTTGGAAGTTCGGCTCAAACTCTATTTGGCTCTTCCCTTGGACCCCTGACTTCAACCCCTACAAGGTCCCTTCGGCCTTGCTCAGGTTTGGATTCGCGTTTATAAGTTGTCGATCGAATATTGGGATAGTTATTTCATTTTGAATATTGCTAGAGTTGTGGGGAACGCCCTTGCAAATTAACGAGCGTTTTGTTAATGGCTCAATGGGTCATTTTGTTCGTGTGGTTGGTTGAGCTTAATCTTGAAAATGCCATGCATGAGACATTTATGATCGAACGAGAAGGGTATTGTGGATATATTTTTTTAGGATATGAGAATTTGCCGTACTTCTGCTCGTTTTGTAAATCTATTGGGCATCTTGTTGGTTCTTGCCCCTCCTATAAATCTCGTGTCGCTCAGAACATCGATAGGGATGATTGACATAAGGTTAACACCAGACGTTCTCGTCGACGCTCTAATTCTCGTTAGCATCAGGTCCGTAACCGTACGAATTCCCACCCGACTCTCGAGCTACTAATCCTTCTCTACTGACTTCTAACACCTTTCAAGTGTTACAAACTGAAGTCTGCACGGGTCCTTCGGCACCTCCTACCTTGGAGCCTACTTCGAGGTCCGAGCCGTTATCTTGGGCCCCCGAGAACACGGCTCCTAAAGCCGCCGCTACTTTTGTTACCCCTTCCAGTTTGGAAAGGAAGATTCACCGTATCGCTTCTGAGCCTTCTGTTAGTGGCTCCGACAATGGTGAGCAACTAACTGCGCAGCTTTACAGGGAGAACTACTCGACTGTTTGCAGATCGGCTGAGATTATTTTGTGACACCTCTCGACAACTTGTACTTTATGAGGAACCTGCTTCTTCGAGCACGAGTTCTGTTGATCAGGTGGACATGGGTTCCTTGGATAAGGTTTCTCCCTTGTCGCAACATACTCCAACAACCTGTCTTGCACGTGAAGAAGGCATTATAGTGGATGATTCGGATATTGGCAGCCAACATCGTACACCTCTTTTTCGTAAGCATGCCATTGATCAAGAATTAATTTATATAATTAAAAAATTACAACATGAGTCTTCTACTCCTTTCATTGTTGACGATACAAAATCCTTTCCTGCCCTTCACCTCATGAGTATTGCTTCTAGACAGTCTTGGGCGGATTTTGCTGATGATGAAGATGCTACTCCTATACGCAAAGTTTCAAAGAGTTCTCTTAAGCGGGGATTCCTTGTGAAGCACTAATTTCTTTATTTTCGTTTTTTCATTGATTTGCTATTTATTCATACTCTTTTCTCATTTTTTAATAAAAGTGCCGCAATTTATTTAAAAAAAATCTATGTGATAAAATTAGTTTTCCTCAATTGAGAATCGTCAACAATATTTCACTAATATATAGAGTACAAGTTACAACAAGAGATCCTATAATCAAGGAAGTAAATAAATCTAATATATACATAGAATAAAATAAAATCAGAAAATATGTACGATCCTTAATTATCGCTAACACCCCCCTTCAAGCAAAGCGGGTGTGGGCAGACACAAAGCTTGGAACGAAACAACTCAAAAGAGACCGCGAAAGACTCTTCGTGAAAATATCTGCAATTTGAAGATGAGACGAAAAAAATTGAGTGAGTAAACGCTTAGTAGTTACAAGCTCACGGACAAAATGATAATCAATGTCGATGTGCTTAGCGCATTTATGAGCCACATGATTTTGACTAAGAAACAAAGCGCTTTTGTTGTCACAAAGCAAAGTCGGTGGAGTAGAAGGCAAAGCATGCAACTCATGAAGGAGAAGAGTAATCCAAATAACCTCAGAAGCAGTATTGGCCATAGCACGGTACTCTGGTTCACAGCTGGATCGAGAAATGGTGGGTTGCTTCTTTGCACTCCAAGAGACAAGATTTGGACCAAGAAAGATGGAATGCCGATAATTCGATCGCCTAGTATCCAAATAATGAGTCCAATCAGCATCAGAATAAGATACAAGAGTACAGGTATCGCGAGAGAAATCAAGACCATACTCAAGAGTACACTTAACATAGCGCAGAATGCACTTGACTGCCTAGAAATGGCTTGTAGTAGGGGATGCCTGAAACTAGCTGACCTTGTTAACAACAAAAGACAGATCGGGACGAGTGATAGTCAAGTAATGAAGAGCACCAACAAGAGAGCGATACATCGTCAGTTCTGAAAAAGGTGTGCCAACAACTCGAAATGACTCATCCGTAGCAAGAGGAGTAGACACGGGTTTGGACTCAAGTAAATCAGCAGGAAGCAGAACATTACAAGCATATTTAGACTGGCCCATGATTAAGCTAGAGGATGTGTAAGATACTTCAAGACCAAGAAAATAGTTGAGATGACCAAGGTATTTGATGGCGAACTCTTTATGAATTTCAGCAACAAGCCGAGTAACAAAAGTAGTGTCACTGCAAGTGATGATGATATCATCCATATACACCAAGAGGTACATAATAAGAGAGCCATGACAATTGAAGAAGAGAGATGTATCAGACTTACTCTCAACAAAACCCAATCCGATCAAGAAATCACAAAAGCGCCAAAACCAAGCACGAGGAGCCTGCTTGAGACCATAAATTATTTTATTAAGGCGGCACACATAATCTGGATGAAAAGGATCAGAATAGCCCGGAGGTTGAGAAATATAGATCGGTTTGGAGAGAATCCCATGTAAGAAGTCATTGTTAACGTCAAGCCGATGAAGAGACTAGCCATTCATTACTGCTAAGGCAAGAACAATGTGGACAGTAGAAGCCTTGACAACAGGACTGAAGGTGTGATCATAGTCAAACCCAGGATGCTGAGAAAACCCTTGAGCTACCAAACGAGCCTTATATATGTCAATGGCACCATCAGCCAAGAACTTGGTACGGAAGACCCATTTACAACCAACAATATTCTCACCAAGAGGCCGAGGAACCAAGTCCCAAGTGTGATTAGCACAAATTGCACGAAGCTCATCATCCATCGCACGAACCCACTGAGGTGATTTAGCAGCAGAATTAAAACCCTTTGGTTCCTTAGCGGAGTGCAAAGTGGTAAGAAAAGCACAATGATCAATATGAGCAGCGGGTGGCGGGTACTTTGGTTCAAAAATCCCATCCTAAGACCGCGTACGCATGGAGTGAGTAGGAAGAATCACAGGTGGAGGAGGTGCTGGCGAGGGAGCACTGGAAGATGATGCAGTAGTAGAGGAAGGCGGCAAAGGGGCCGCGGTCACTGACTAAGTAATCAAAGGAGCGGGAGGTGTAGACAGAGGAACTGTATCCGGAAAAATAAAACATGGAGAAGAATCTACTGGAAGCAAAGCAGGAACTGATGGGGTTGAAATGATGCCAGTCGGATGAGGATCCATGAAAGAGTCAAAGTCAAGCATCTGGTCCAAAGAAGAAGCGGGCGAAGTAGTGTACGGGAGACAAGCTCCATCAAACTGAGCATGACAACTTATGTATAACCGAAAGGTGACGGGGTTGAGACATCGAAAACCTTTGTGCTTGGTGTTATAACCTAAAAACACACAAGGTATCGAACGAGGAGAGAGCTTATGTGTTGTATAGTTATGAAGACAAAGATACACTCGGCATCCAAAAACATGAAAACTCTCATAAATGGGTGAAGTGGAGAATAATAGATTATATGGGGATCTCTGTTGTAGTAAAACTGAGAGAAGACAATTGATAATGTACACAGCTATAGTAAAAGCCTCAACCCAAAATGCCAAAAGAACAAAAGCACAAAATAGCAACGAAAGTCCCATTTCAATAATATGTCGATGTTTCTGTCCAGCTCGACCATTTTGAGTAGGAGTATATGGACAAGGCATAGAATGAATGCTCCCACTTTTTTAAAGTAAACTTTGCATTTTAGAATTGGTGAATCTTGCACCCCCATCGGATTGAAAACGTTTTATAGTGTGCCCAAACTGATTTTCTACTAAAATCTTAAATTGAATAAAGACATCAGAAAAATCTGATTTTAATCGTAGAGGATAAATCCAAGAAAATCTGAGTATTCATCGACAAAAATGACATAATAACGAAAACCATCACAAGATTTAAAAGGGGAGGGACCCCACAAGTCACAATGTATAAGATCCAAAACACAAGTGACATGTTTTTAGTAGAAACAAAAGGCAAACGTTTGCTAGAAGAACAAATTTTAGGGTTCGACAAGATAGACATAACCGATAACAATCCCAATTTATTCAATAGAGAAATGATCATAATGGACATGTCCTAAACGATGATGCCATAAATCAAAAGAACCTTTAATTTTGCGAGATCCTAACGCAGCAACGAGTCCCGCATGTCCTCTTTCCAGAATATATAAACCATCTTCACGTCTACCCCGAGGCAAAGGTAACCCTGTCACCCAATTCTAAATTTCAAAGAGCTTATCAGTGAACACAACGTTAACGGGAAAACCAATAGTCAATTTAGTAACATATAGTAAATTTTTCGTAATGTGTGGCACAATTAAAATATCTAACAGTGACAGATCAGAAGAAAGAGCCTGAGTACCCGTATGAGTTATAGATAGAGAATTACCATTTCCAATGACAAACTTGTTGGTTCCATAGTAGGAGGAGACGGAGTTCAATCTAACAGTTGAATTCATCATATGCGCGGAAGCCCTAGTGTTGACATACCAATCGGATGGAGATAAATTGAGAGAGCATCCTTAACGAAAAGATTCTGCAAGATTGGCTTGAGGAGGGGGATGCTAATATCGTTCTGGGCAGTATGTCGCATAATGGCCATCGGCGCGACAGATTTAGCAGCGAGGAGGGAAACGACTGTGACCATGCCCCCTGGTTTCTGAGAATTACGACTCTAGAATGGGGAGGCCCACGCGATGAACCAGGCTGAGAAAGGTGCTAACCATGCGAGACACCGGATGAACAACTGCCAGAGGGATGCGAGGAGCACTAAGAAGCAACAAAGGCTTGCTGGACAGAAGATGATCCAGAAACCACATCCAAATATCGCGCAAACAGATCATGCGCCTCAGCCTTTGATAACAAATCTAGAAAAGAGGGAAGGGGAACCATATTTATTTGAGATGTAGCAAACGAAAGGAAATCAAGACCAAGCCCACGAAGAAACCAATGGGACTTGTCAGTATCGGCTAAGACACTGCCCATGGATGCCAACTGATCGACCAAGGTTTTGAAGTACGCTCCAAACTCAAAAACAGAGTGAGTTCCCTTCTTTATCAACTACAAATCGTCCTTGATGCGAAGCTCGTGAGCTTCCGACGAACGATTGAAGGCAGTGGACAACGTAGTCCAAATATCAGCAAAAGTGAGGCAGCCAACTGCAACCGACATGGTTTCAGCGGTAAGAGTAGACATGAGAAACACTCGTACAATCTAATCCCGAGACACCCAGACCCCGTACGCGAGATTCGGTGTCGAAACGCGAAGAAGAGCTAGTTAGATCAAGGTCAGAAAAAAAGAATCTCGACTCTAAAGAAACTTAACCCAGGAATGACAAAACTTGATGAGATCCTGTCAATTGGATCCATGCTCAAAATGGCATAGGCTTTAAGTCACTTGTTTTTTGTTAGAGAAGGCGACAAGTCTTTACAAGGATATGTATTAGTCAAGAGATCCAAATGTCGAATATGTAGCTATGTGTTTCATCATTGCTCAGAACTGGAAACATTAGACCTTTCTGCAAAAAACTTAAGTCAAAAAGTACTTTTGACTTTGAAGACGGGGTAATACCAGTGAAGTCATGCACCAACACGAGGACTAACACCGCTCATAAGCCCAAAATGATGTGGGTAAGAAAGGCTGAGACTCAACGTAAAGTCAAGTGTTGCAGGTTCATAGTACTTCGATAGTGGGTGCTCTCGTCACATGACAACATTTGTCGAATATTTGAATGACATTGTAAAACACAATGGCAGTAAAGTCCAATATGGTGGTGGTGCACATGGACAGATCATTTGGAAAGGTACCTTGAATGTTGAAGGACTGCCCAGGCTTTAGAACGTGTTACTTTTAGAAGGTTTGGTTGCTAATCTCATTAGCATCAGTCAGTTATGTGATGATATTATTCATGTAAAGCTTATTCGAGATTCTTGAGAGGTCCTTGATAACTCTGATCAATGCATTCTTACTAGCACAAGGACAACGGACAACTGTTACAAAGTGAACAACGAGATCTTGTGTCAAAGTGTAAGATCTTTAGAGTATGAGGTGTGGCACCATAAAATGGGTCATGTTAACTACAAAATGGTGGGAAACTTGGTTAAGTCTGATGCTGTAAGAGGCCTTCAAACCTAGTGATCAAAAATACATCCATTTGTAGTGCATGTCAGAAAGGAAAGCAGACCAAAGTGTCACACCCGGTGCTCCAACACTTCAACACCTCTCGATTTCTATAACTCCTCTACATGGATCTTATGGGTCCAATTGAGGTAGAAAGTCTTGGTGGTAAGAAATACTTGTTTGTCTTTGTTGATGGTTTTTTCTGTTTTAGTTGGATTAAATTTCTTCGTAAAAATCAGAAACTTTTGAAATCTTTCAAAAACCATCAAAATGTATTAGTAATATTACTATTTGCAAATTGGTAGATTTAGGAATATCCACGGAAAAGAGTTTGATAACTCCTCATTTGATAATTTCCGTGACAAGTATGGGATTCCGCATGAGTTTCATCTCCAATTACGCCTCAACAAAATGGGATAGCTGAGCGTAAAAACTGATCTTTGCAAGAAATGACACGAACTATGTTAATCTCTAAGAGCCTTTTTAAAAACTTTAGGGCTGAAGCTCTTAACACTGGTTATCATAACTTGAATCGAGTCTACATTAGGGTTGGAACGTATGAAACTCCCTACAGAATTATTATAGGAAAGAAACTAAACCTTAAGTACTTTCATTTGTTTGGTTATGTGTGCTATGTTCTAATTGATAGGTCCTACTTATCAAAGTTTGATTCGAAAAGTGATAAGTGTGTGTTTTGGGATATTCTGTTAACATTCATGCGTACATGGTATTCAATCTTAAGATCCGTACATTGCTTGAGTCTGTGAGTGTCAAGTTTGATGATCTGACCGATATTTCTGGTAACTCTGTTGAGGATGATGTGCATGATCTTGTGCGAAGTCCTTAGTCTGTTCTCATGCCCATCTTAAGTGAATCTACATGTATGGTCTCTGATGTTCCTGACAGTGCCTCAACACCAGAACTAACATCTCAGGTTCATGCGAATCCTGGTGGAGAAACTTATGATTCTGAGTGTGATCAGAATGATGTAGGGTTCTCGATGTCTTTTGATCCTATTGAAAAGGACATTCCTTCCAAGATAAAAAAGAACCATCCCACTTCACAAGTTATTGGAGTATTGAATGAAAGAATCACTCCCAAGAAGCAGATTAACTTTAGGAAAACGGTAAAACTTGTGTGTATGGCATCTTGCTGCTCACTAACCAATAATTCTTGTTTTGTGTCTTTTTCAGTACCAAAGAAAGTGGAAGAGTCCTCAAAGATGAATTTTAGATAAATGCAATGCAAGAAGAACTTGATCAGTTGGCCAAAAATGGACTTGGTTCCTCGACCGAGCACATGGAATGTTATTGGCACTGGGTGGATTTTCAGAAACAACACGGATGAGTTGGGAAACATTATGAGAAATAAAGCTAAGATGGCGGTGCAATGTTTTATCCAGGTTTGGTGTAGATTTGGATGAAATATTTTCCCCTGAGGATCGAGCCAATCAAGTTATTACCTGCTGTTGTTTGTCATCTAGGTATTACTCTTCACCAAATAGACATAAAAAAGTACTTTTGTAAATGGTTTTGAATGAGGAAGCTTATGTTGAGCAGCCTAGAGGTTTTGAAGACCCACACAAACCTCATTTTGTTTACAAATTAAAAAAGGCCCTTTTATGGTCTTAAGAAAACCCTAAGAGATTGGTATGATAGGCTTACTCAACATCTTTTTCAAATGAATTTTAAACGTAGTGAAGTTGATAAGACTTTGTTCATTTTGAAACGCAAACATGAGATACCAATATCTCAAGTTTATGTTGATGATGTTGTGTTTGGATCTACATGTGACAAACTGCTTAAAGATTTTGTGAAAGTCTACAAATTTTGAAATGAGTATGGAGGGTGGCTTATCTTTTTTCTTAGGTTTACAAATTAGGCAGTTTAATAATGTAACTTTTTGTGTCTCAAGCCAAGTACTCTAAAAATCTTGTGAAACATTTTTTTAGGTCTGGAAAATGCTAAACACATGAAAACGCCTAAGAGATCAAGTCAAAAGCTGTCAAGGGATGACGTTAGTGAAAATGTTGATCACACGGTGTATAGGAGCATGATAGATAATTTGTTGTATTTAACTATGAGTCGACCCAATATCATGTATATTGTTTGTTTGTGTACACGTTATTAGTCAAATCTTAAAGACACTCACCTGAAGGCACTGAAGCGTATCATTAGGTATGTTGATGGTATATACAATTTAGGGATTTGATATAATAATGATACTAACTCAAATCTCATTGGGTATAATGACTCAGATTGGGAAGGTGATGTCGATGATAGTAAAAGCATGATAGTGGGTTGTTGTTTTTTTCTAGGAAATAATCTCTTGTCTTGGTATAGAAAAAATAAAACAAAATTGTGTGTCTTTGTCAAAAGCTGAAGCAGAATATGTAGCTGCCGGTAGAGCTTGTGATCAGATGCTTCGGAAGAATCAAATGATAGGTACAAAGTGATGTTTTAACAGTTCTTTGTGACAACTCGAGTGCCATTGAAATCTCTAAAAATCCATTGCAACATTCTTGCATAAAACAACATAGACATAAGATATCATTTCATCCAAAATTTGGTCGAGAGAAATGTTATGAGTAATGAGCATATTGGGACAGAAAATCATCTTGCTGACATATTCACAAAAACATTAGATTTTGAGGGATTTTTCTAATCAAGGAAACCTCCCAGATTATGTGTTGTTTAATATATAGTGTTACTAGAAGTGCTACAACATCATTAAAAACATCAACTGCAGCATACTCTTTACAAAATGCTTTTTTTTCTTTCATAACACATTTAGAACTTGCATTGCTCTCAACTGCAAGAAGTTATTGTTTTTCAAAATGTGGTGTCAAAAAGTCTCAAAGTTTCGAAATATAAAACTATGTGTTGACTTTTGCAGAAATATGTGTTACTCTCGGTGCACTCAAAATCAATATCCTATGATTTTTGTATGATGTCCTAGCCATCTGTTCATGGGAGAATAATTACTATGCAAAATCCAAAGATCAATGCGATCTAATTTTGTTTCTGCTGCTGTTAAGTGGAGGTTCCTTTACTCCCCGGACACAAAATCCTCAATGGCTAGGGGTTTATTAAATAAATAATATAAATATAATTATAAATTAACAAAATAAAATATTTTTAAAAAAAATTTAAAATTTTGTACCGATACGCTAATGTAAAATGCGTCCCGTCCATTAAATTAAATAAACAAATAAAAAACCGGGACGCTAATGTCAAATGCGTCCGAACCTTTATAATTAAAAAAAATCAGGGCCGATTTGAAGAAAATAAAATTCGGGACCTTTATTGGTCATGCTTCAGATGAACAGGCACCTTCTCAAGAACTTTCTTCATAATGTGCCACACACACAAGCGCTGCCTTGTACTAACAAGTACCTTCTCGATTGTAATCTTCATCGCCGAGTCTTAATCAATTATAATCATCGATGGACTACGACCCATCTAAGCCTTAAAATTTTCAAGTAGTCATGCATACGAGCCAACATCTTCGCTTGACACCAACCCAATACCAAATGAAATATATTTACCATGATTGTCTTTCCTACTAAAGGGAGCGAATATCATATTATACATGTTATAAAATGCATAAAATTAGATTAAACTTGTTTAATTAGTTATAGTATACTGTAATTGATACAAAATATGCAACAACATATTTGAACCCAAGAATTTGAAGAAAGGTTGAAAAAGCACCATCCATTTTTATTTATTTATTATTTGATTTCTTTTGAGTTATGCAGAGGTAATACAAACATGTTTTTCTAGAAATATGCATAGCACATAAAATTTCTAAAATCAACTAAGAAACAAAAACCTGTTTGTCGAATATGTGGCATCAGATTACACAACTTCTCCAAAAGTAGCAAAGTTCCTCCTATACGTATGATTGGCCTAAAATAATCGGGTCAACTTCTTTTGCTCGTCAAGAGCATAGTGAAATACGAATGTCGAACATAATTCTTTCTTCCTAATTAGCTTCTCCAACAATATTTGAGCATCAAACCCAACAACATATGCTTTCAAATCACATACAAAGTTTGTAAATTCAACTTTCGTACATCTAATATTTGAATACCCACTGACAACTTCCTTAAGCCTATACGATCTCGTTGCACCGATATTCGCCCTAGCACAGTTCAACATAAATTGCTTATGAGCAGGATCTAGATTTCTATTCTCTTTAAGGAATGGTTTATATAGATCAAAAACTAACATATGATGATGAAGCTCAATAAACTCGTTAACCACATAACCTTCACCGGGAAAAAACTTAAACTTGACACATGCCATGCACCTACATCATTTTGACATTCGCCATATATTCTTTTAAAGGACTACCAATATTATTTTTATTCTCACACACAAAACTATTTGTATTATCGAGAAGGACTTCCTTCTCACCCTCTCTATTATAATACACATATTTAAGCTGGATAGTTCTATCACGAAACCTTTTCTCAGATCCAGACGAACATCAAAACCACACTTGGACGCATAATTTCTATAGAACTTGATACCTTCTTATAACAACTTAAGTTTTTCTTCCTCGAAAGGCTTGTAACTCAATTTACAAAACGACACATAATACTCAGTTAGTTCAGAAGAGATTTCGAAATGAAACTTCGTGCTATCGTTGCAATCGTTTGTTACCTGCACAACAAAAAAACCAGACTGTTTGAACAAAAAAAAAAATACCTGCAACATAAAATATTAAGTGGTGCTTTGTTAATTATGTATCAATGCTTTTTATTAGTCCCCGTTCGCTTTCAACAGTTTGCTTAATACATATTCATCTCTTAATAGAACAACCTATTTGTAATATAAAAAACTCTTCAACGCATGCCCCCATATATGAATAGAACAACCAACATACTCTAATCATCGCACCACATTACATCTTCAAGTATAAATATATTATAAATAAAAAAATACAAAAGGATGAAGATTATAAATTTTAACTTGGTGATTCCATAATCTGCAAAACTCCAGAAATCGGGAGACATCCTGAAGAATGTGAAAAATAAAATTGGATTAATCTCAATTGTAATGGAACAGTGGAAAGGATATACAGATGAATAGTAAATGCCTGATCAAAAAAGGGAATCTTATCATATTATCTGTATATGTGTGTGTGTGAATATTATAACATCTTTAATACCAATTATTTTTAGGGAAAATTCCCATTTAGTGTCATTTGAAAGCTATTATATACCATTTTGTCCATTGAGATTATTTACTCCCATTTGATCCAAATATACACAAATTAATTATAATTACATTTTACGTTAGACTAAAATACCCTTTTTATCATCTTATTTTATTATCCACCTGCAGCCTCTCTCTTTCTCCGTCTCTTCATTTTTCTTTTCTCTTGGCTACCAATCTGCAACTTTGTCCTCCTCTCTCTAACAAGACAATCTCAAATACTCTCAACTCAAGACCCTAGAATACCAATCTCCTCCAATTAAAAATCAAACCCAAGTTGTGCGCACCCACCTCGATCTGCTTAATTTTCTCTTTCCTTGACGATCTCTCTCACACCACTTATTTATCTCTGCAGCCGCTTCACAGACGGGAGCGACGCGAGAGGCGGCGCATGGGCCGCGACCTATGTCCGGCATCGTATTGGGGGCGGGGGAGGATCTGGGTTATTTGAGTCGGGCGGTTGCCGATCTGAGCTAGCGGCGGCGGTCGGATCCTCTGGAGGCGAGAGCTCTGCGGTCTCGCAATACCAGTGGAAATCAGATATTAATATCCGATTGTCGTTCCCGTACGAGAACATATATCGTGGATAAGAAAGTTTAAGATCGTCAATTTATAGAGCGAGGCAGATGAAAAGGTTTGTTCATTAACTTTGATTATCTGTTGTGGAAGTTTGGGGAATATCGAGTGTGTGAACTGTTTAAAAAAAATGGGGATTTTCTTGAGGGAAAACTTTGAAACTTGCTTGACGTTTTGAGGAAATTGATTTGATTTTGAATGTATGTGTGTGTGAGCACGAGGTAGCAAGTATGATGAAATGATAAAAAAGAAAGAAAAAAAGCTACAGATTGGAAAAACAAAAATTGATAAATGAAAAAAAAAATCAAATTATTACAGATTGGAAAGTAGTTTGTAATTTTCAAAAAATTTTGTGAAGTAGTGTGCAATTTATGTAAGGTAGTTTGTAATTTTCAAAAATCTTGTGAAGTAGTACGCAATTTATGCAAAGTAGTACCTAATTTATCAAAAGATTATGCGAAGTAGTATGTAATTTCCCAAAAACTGTGCGAAGTAGTGTGTAATTTTCTAAAATTTACACGAGTAATTCTAAATTTACACGAGTAGTCCTAAATTTACATGAGTAGTTCTGAGATTTACACGAGTAATTCTGAATTTACACTAGTAGTTCTGAATTTACATGAGTAGTTCGTCAATTTACACGAGTAATTCTGAGTTTACATGAGTAGTTCTAAATTGAGTAGTTCTGAATTTACACGAGTAGTTTTGAATTTACATAAGTAGTTCTGAATTTACACGAATATTTCTGAATGTACATGAGTAGTTTTGAATTTTACACGGGTAGTTCAGAATTTTCGAAAAACAAAATAAAATAGTTATAAAGGGTAATTAAGTACTCTTATATAATTTTTGGATTAAATGGGAAGTTGAGATTTTAATAGCCTATTTGAGAAAAAATATTTTACTAATGGTATATATAGGAATTGACCCTTTTTTTTTTTAGTCCATTGCCGAGAGAAACAAGCGAGTGAATCCGTTCTTTTTCTAATTTTTATTATTTTTAAATCACTTCTCACAAATTTATGCCATTTACATCCAAATTTGCTACGGGGTTAACTCATTTTCTCTTCTACTGAAAACTTGACAAGTACAAATTGAAAAAAAATGGGACTTTGCTACGAAAACGGCCGAACGTTTGTTGTGTATAATGCAAACTTTATGTTATGAAGCTGTTACTGTTATTTGAACAGTTAGAAAAATAAAAGAAGGGGCCAGGGCATCCTGCGGAAGGGGTTGGCGCCGGCCCATAAGCGCAATGGCTTGCTAGCATTATTACTTACACACAGATATACATTGTAAGTGTACAAATAATGAATATTGGATACAATAAATATTAACATTTAATACAATAAAAATGTTTTATGTACATTTTTATGATTGATTGTACCACTATTATGTGTTCATTTATATTATGAGAAATTGTACATTTATAACATTGAGATTCATAGATAATTAACATATATATTCATTTATTAATATGCATATTGATATTTATCATAGATGAATTTTTATCACAATAGAGATGAACTTTTATTAGAAAATATTTTTATCACAACAAATATAAACATATAAATGAACATTTATCATAGCAAAATTAAAATATATCACAGCAAATATAAAGATTCATTTTAATAAAGATGAGTATTTATCCCGGTACATAATAATTTGCCACTTTCTATTGCGTCATTCGAAGAAAATGATTCATTTAATAATTAAAAGATTTACGCAATTCCGATAAAAAAGGAACTAAATCATTCAACTTTTAATAAAATATATGGAATGGAAATTTAAAAGTGATTACGTAACAAAATTTATTTTCTCCGAATAAGGTAACCAAATGTAATGCATTTTATACTATTTTATATTCCTGTATATTTTGGCGGAAGTCTATACGCTCACATGAAAGTCATAACTAAGTGCCAAATTTAGACATGATGCAATATAATTGGTCTGACTGGACTGACCATCAATTGCTAGTTTGTTGGGATCAATATGCTACAACGCTTGTGGACACCATAAAATTCATGTGTATTATGTTCCAAATATTATAAGCCCAAAACCAAAACCAGATCAGCAAATATTTCACAAAATTAATTCTTACGGCCAATAAATATTCACGAGTGCTCTTTAAGCCATTAACCAATGTTTATGTGGATGATACTTCATTCTAATGCCTCATGTGATGTAAGAGCATATAAAATCAAATCATATCCTTGAAAAGGTAGTAAAACCAAGTATGTGTATGAATACAGAGGGGTCGAAACAAAGATCGTAGACTTTTTTTTACCCATTTAGTCTTTTTACCTTTTTTTTCATACTTGTAAGTTAATAACAGATATTTTCAACCCATTTTGTTATATAAAAGATTAAAAATAACCTTTCCAAATCACACGTCCATCCAACTACTATATTAAAACCGGGCCAAATATTCCAAAAATGCAAGTCATAACAATTGAGATAATAAAAATACACCAAATAAAATATTAAGATCGGGCCAATCATTCACAAAGACCGGGCTAAATATGAGCATATTAAACTAGAACGGACAAAAGCAAACAAAAATACTCAATTTCTTACAATTAAACCATAATTATTAACAGAGTAATCATACTCGTGCCCTAAATTACACGTATTCACCAACAAACACTAAGAATTCGTGAAGAAAAAAAAAAAAAAAAAAAAAAACGAAAATGAGGGTTGGAGAAGGTGTATCTTTGAGTCGGAGCGACGTTCCATTTTGCATCGGACAATTGGGTCAGGCGGGCCATTTTTTATTTTTATTATTGTAATCACTATTTTTAATCTCAAATCCAATACCTCATTTTAACTTCATCCTTTACGACTCACGTAGAGTCCCCATAATTTTAAGACTTTGAGGGTTACATTAAATTCCATTTTGGAGAAATATAGAGAAGAATGATTTGTATCTATTATAATTTATGGTAAAAAAAAAAATGCTTTCAGTATATTAAAGTTAATCACGTATTTTAGAAGATACATCGGACTTATAGAAATGGATTTGATAAGATGCTAATATTCAAAGTGAACTAGTAACAACTAAATAGCACTTTAGGACTAGTTATTTCTTTAAAAAAGATGTTTCCATATTGATGCCCATGACCTACTTCTAAAATTTAAATGTTACAAAAAATGCAACTTATATATATGAAACAAATAAACTTAGGACATCTGTTGAGATTTTTGAGTTTCGGTTCTGAATGAATGATCATAATTGCCTAGTAAGATTTATTGATTATAAGTGTGATTGTAGAATTATGTGAACAGAAATTAAATTTGTTGGAGTTTTATTTTAGGTTCACATACTCGAGAGATATGGAACATAATATATAGTAATCATATATTTGAAAAAGAAGTACTCGATTGATATTTTATATGACGATATAATTGATTATTTTGTATCGAAAGTGTTTATTTAAATAATAGCAGTAGGTTGAATAACTTATTTAGAAACATTGTAAATATATATTTGTTGAGAAATTTATTTTTGGCAATAATTTCTATTTTGTTATTTGTCTTTTTTGGGCACAAAATAAATTAGGGAACTAGATTTAGGACAATTTTATGTTTCCTAGTTTATGCACAAGACTTTAATTATTCCTAGATTGTGTTTAGAATTTGGTTTTAGAATTCTACCAAGTTTAGGATTCTTAGTTGTCTATTTAAAACACAAGTACTCCTACACTTGGTTCACGATTTTCATAGAGTTTGACGCACGGATTTTTGGAGGACGCAAGACGCAAGGAGAACGCACAAAAGAAGAAGAACACGATAGAGTTACTTGGAGCCAACGATCGTGATAAACAAGATCTTTGAAATTGCGTGACCAACGAAGAAGATCTTGCTATTCCGGCAACAAGTATTTAGTATCAAGTTTATTGATATTTAGTTTTCATATATTACTTTATATTATGTATTGAACGAGAAGTGAAAGTAATATATTTATCGGGTTTGTACACCCAAGTTCACAAGTGAACTGAATTTGTTTAATCGTGTTCTTATTTTTATTTTCCGCTGCACATTTATATTCTGTTCTAATCGATGTTGATAATCTGATGTTGATAACATTGATTAACAACATCGTGAAATCTGAGAATTATTCTTATATCCATATACCTTCTAATTCTACAATTGGCATCTAGAGCGGGTTACTTAACCTTTTAAGTATTGATCCTTATTTTTTAGGTGCTATGGATGCTCAAGGCAACCCGAGGCCTTTAATCCTTAATGGTGAGAATTATTCCCTCTGGAAACAGAGGATGAGGTGGCACTTGAAAAGCATGGATGAACGTGTTTGGAAGACCGTCCTTGTTGGATGGGAAAAGCCACGTGTCACGGATGGCGAGGGCGATGCCATTCCCAAGAAGGAGGAAGATTGGACTGCYGAYGAAGCAGMTGCKGYAAATTGGAACTCTAAATGCATCAACGCCTTGTGTGGATATGTAGATGCAAGCTACTATCGTATCATCAAGAACTGTGAGTCGGCAAAGGATGCTTGGGACGCACTCCAAAGGGTGTGTGAAGGAACGACAAGCGTGAAGAAATCCAGACTAAGAATGCTCATGTCCACTTTYRAGRCTATGAKAATGAATGAGAAAGAAACCATCATGRACTACTCTKTGAGATTGGCGRAAATAGCAGAGGAGTGCAAAGAGTTGGGTGAAGCCATAACAAATTCTCGTYTTGTAGGAAARTTGCTAAGATCCATTACAAAGAAATATAGCATGAAGGTGGTGGCAATAGAAGAATCCAAGGATGTTGATAACATCGATTTCAACACCTTAGTTGGAAATCTCAARCAATACGAGATGGAACATGTCACYTCTAGCTCGAAAGAGAATGTTGCTTATTCTTCTGATTTAATTAAAGTAGGGGATGAAGATGACGAGGAATTCAATTTTAATGGGATTATTAAAAGGATGGAGTCGACTACTCTCGAAGAAGATGAACTGGCCCTTGTTACTCAACGCTTCAACAAATTCTTGAAGAAGAAGAACAACTCTGGAAACTCAAGTACAAGGAACAGGACACAAATATCCACTCCAAAGTCTACTGGACGAACTCTTCCACAATTTCAGTTCTCAAACTCAATTTCCAATGTGTCAAGCTCTTCAAAACAACTCAGCGAGATACAATGCCACGAATGCAAAGGTTGGGGACATTACAAGAATGAGTGTCCCACCTTTCTTAGAAAGAAAAGTATGATCGCTACCGACTTTACTGAAGACGTTAATGATTCCGAGTCACTTGATCCAGTCCCAGCATTATTCTCCCATGTTGTTTGGGACGACGATATCCATGTTGGTTTGCTTGCAGATAATATCGTGTGCCTGAATGCTTAGACCACTGACTATTATGAGGAATACGAGCAGCTGAGTGAAGATCACAAAAAATTGTATGTCAGTTGGAGTAAACAGGTACTCAAAGAGAAAGATCTCGCAAAAGAAGTAGAGAAGCTAACCAAGGAAAAGGAGGATCAGCTCGAAATTATTGTCCGGTTGGAATCATCTCTCACCAAGAAGGATGCTGAGCTTGAGAAGATTAGAAACGAACTGACTACTGTTCGAGGTACAATTTCAAATCTAAACAAAGGTAAGGCTAAGCTTGATGAAATTTTGCAGGTTAGCTTCCCAGATTCCTCTAAACATGGAATAGGATACAAGCCAAGTCAACCCACGCAAGTGTCGAGTCAAGAACGAAATTCTTCCAAACGCCACAAGAGAAGGAGGAGACAATTCGTGTGTCATCATTGTGGAGAACCAAGCCACATTCGACCCTTTTGTTGGAAGATCATTGGTGAAAGAAGATACTTTCAGAGAACAAATATGCCTGTCAAGTCCAATGTTGGTAACCGCACTACCAACATCAATACCAACATCAGATTCAAACAAGTGTGGGTCAAGAAAAACARCGTCAAGTGCAATATGATCCATACCTCCTTGAAGTCTCTAGTCCCTGGAGCATGGTACTTTGATAGTGGATGCTCAAAACATATGACAGGCTCAGAAGAATTGCTCTCCAACATTGTCAGATTTAAAGGTGGAAAAGTGAAGTATGGAGGAGGCGCAAATGGCCAAATTGTTGGCCAAGGGACTCTCCATGTTCTTGGTGTTGTAACATTAGAAAATGTGCTGCTAGTAGAAGGACTTACAGCAAATTTGATCAGCATAAGTCAATTGTGCGAYGGAGGRTYCAGCGTTAAATTCAACCGAGAAAAATGTGAAGTTTATGAGGAGAATGGATCGTGTATTCTCACTGGTAAAAGAACTTCAGATAATTGGTACCAAATTCACAGTGATGTTTTTTGCAGGTTGTCCTAATTTAGTGATGCAGAACTATGGCATCAAAAGCTTGGACATGTAAATTACAAGATGATGGATAGGTTGACCAAGGAAGATGCTGTGACTGGACTGCCCAAACTCAACACCAAGATCATTCCAGTGTGCGAGGCRTGCCAAAARGGAAAACAGGTAAGGGTGCCACATCCAGTCCAACAAAGTCTCACTACATCATCTTRCTTTGAACTGCTTCACATGGATCTCATKGGACCACTAGAGGTTGAGAGTYTTGGTGGTAAGAGGTATGTTTTCGTGATTGTTGATGATTTTTCTAGGTTTACTTGGGTAGAGTTTTTAAAAGAAAAATCTGAAACATGTGAGGCTTTCAAAAAACTTGCAAAGAAGCTATGTGTAAGATTTAAAGTAAAAATTGGCAGAATTAGAACCGATCATGGAAAGAAATTTGAAAACGCATCATTTCTAAAGTACCGCACTTCTCAGGGCATTAGTCATGAATTTTCGTCTCCAATTACCCCTCAACAAAATGGCATAGCTGAACGTAAGAATAGAACTCTAGCRGAGATGACTAGAACTATGCTCATTTCTAATGGAATAGCTAACAGATTTTGGGCTGAAGCAATGAACACCGCTTTTCATATCACGAATAGGGCTTACTTTAGACCAGGTTCATGTGCAACTCCCTACGAATTGTTGATTGGGAAGAAATCAAACTTGAGCTATTTTCATGTATTTGGATGTGTTTGCTATGTGCTTAATGACAGAAATCATCTTGCTAAACTTGACTCAAAGAGTGATAAGTGCATCTTTATGGGCTATTCTCAAAATAGTCATGCATATAGGTTATTTAACCTTTGAACAAGAAGTATGTTTGAGTCAGTAAATGTCAAGTTTGATGATCTAACAAGTGGAGTCAAGCCTGTCGAGGATGATGATCTG
>BMAC01000024.1:2832301-2891946 GCA_014905375.1 Phtheirospermum japonicum | reverse complement strand
GAGAAGAGATTGATTTTTGGTGCTTGTATTTGTATGATTTGAGGCTTGCATTGCATGTACCTATATTTTCAAAATTATTTAAGTAGCATAGCACGGACTCATTGCTTGGACTGATTTTCATTTCTTGCTATACTTTGAATTTATCGTTTGTTCGAGGACGAACAAACCAATTAAGCGTGGGGTAGTTGATTAGCACATATTTGTCCTTATTTTTAGTAGGTTTATTACTTGTTTTTCTTATTGTTTTTGGTATAAGTTGGGTAGTTTAAGCTCTATTTCGTATATTTGAACTCTCAGCTTATTTTACCGTGTTTTGATCTAGATTGATGCAAATAAGTGATTATTTGTGGTTTTTCACTTTACAGCTAAGTAACCGGACGAGTTCGGCGCATAATCGGATATTCACGAAATGAAGAACGAGCTTTCCGGTGAACGAGTAGCAAGCAGATAGGAAGAGACGGAAGCAGGCGCGCAGCCGCGTCGACTGACGCAACCGTCGACGCTCCGTCGACGCGAGTCATGACCTGCGTCGGTCGACGCAGCATCGACGTTACCTGCTGAAGCGTCGATGTCGACGCATCTCTGTCGACGCAGCGTCGACGCTACTTGCTGAAGCGTCGATGTCGACGCAAGCGTCGACGCTACTTGCTGAAGCGTCGATGTCGACACACACCGTCGACGCACCTGCCCAGCCGACGCGCGCGCCAGGCAGCACCGACGCCGAGTACCGGCACGCGTCGGTCGACGCACCGTCGACGCTCCATCGACGCGACGGCCCAGAATCGGGAATTTTAGGGTTTCTTATGCTCCAAGTCAAGGGACTTCTATTTAAAACCCTTCCAAGTCCGTCCCAAAGGAGATACCCCGACATATATACACTGAATCCTTGATCGTGAGGTTGGAGAACAACACCTATCACATCCAGTTAACAACAAGTGATCAAGATTGAAGATTCGTGGATCATCAAGCCTCAATTGTCCGTTCGTGATCCGTTCTTCGATCAAGATCATTCACCCCTCCGGAGTAGCTGGAGATTTTACTACGCTTATTAGTTTAATAAGTACTCTAAACCTTTTATTCGCTTTCTTAGTTTTAATTTATGCAATTAAGTAGTAGTTCCAATATTTGTTTCTTGAGTTATTTGATGTTACAACTCTTAGATACTTTTGGTAATAAACTCGTAATCCTAGTTTAATTATTGCTCAGTTATTATTCATGCTTGGATTGGTTATTTCGATTACTTTCGTCTAGATAATTGCTGCTCTATTGCTAGTTGATCTTGTTCAAAGTTCTTAGAATAATTACTCTAGGTTATATTGCTGAATTAGATTACTTAGTTTTAATTAGTGTTCATGCTTTTTAAATTCTTAGTTAATAAAAACAATCAAATACCCCCCCCCCCCCCCCCCCCCAATGTATGTGAATTTAAGTTGAACAAACTGTTTGAGAATTCCGATTGTATGTTCCTCGAGAGACGACTCGAGTCAAGTTGCCAAACTACACGCGACCCCGTTCTCTTGTCGGCAAGCTATTGATCTTTTGACAAATTTTCATAAGTAGGCAATACAAAAGCTTGAATCACTTGATGTCTAAATTTTGTTATGTATTTATTACTTATTAAACACAGGTTTCTTTTTTGCCCAAAATTTTTTTTTACTTGATAGCAAATTATTGTTATGTATTTCTTACTGAATACAACAATAAAAAGTTTATTACTTTAATAGTGAAATTACTTACTTTATGTTCGAAAAAGTAAGAGAAAATAATCTTACTTTATGTTCGAAAAATTAAGAAAAAAAAATCTTACTTTATGCCCTACAAAGCAAGAAAAATTATTACTTTATGTTCGAAAAAGTAAGGAGGATTCTTATTTTATAGTGAAATTTTTTACTTTATGTCCGAAAAGATAAGAGAATTTCTTACTCTATGTCCAAAAAAATGAAAATTCTTAGTTTATGTAAATGCAAGAAAAACTCTTATTTTATGTTCAAATAAGTAAGTAAGTTTCTTATTATATTATATGTCCGAAAATGTAAGAAACAAAGTTTATCAGAAGCTGGTCTAAAGTTCTTGAAGAACAAACCACTTAAACGAATTACTTGGAAGAGCCAACACGAGAATTTCTTACTTTATGTCCGAAAAAAATAAGAAATTTTATTACTTTGTCCTAAAAAGTAAGAAATTTTTTTATTTTTTGTTCGAAAATGTAAGAAGATTTATTACCTTATGCCGAAAAAGTAAGAAAATTTCTTATTTAATGTCCGGTAATCTCCACATTAGGTTTTTGGGCAAAATAGAAAATAAAAAATCTAGCTGAAATTATTTTCCGGTGGGTTGTCGCCAAAGAATCGCCTGCGGCAGGGGTGGGGAAGTGGTGATGGTGGTTGTTATTGATATTATTATATTATTATTTAATAGGAATTAACATTTTTATTATATATTTGAGATTAAATAATTTAACAATTTGTATAATTATTTATAGTATTTGGACTAAAATACATTTTCTTATGATATATTTGACAATCACCCCTGTAAAGTAACTAGTGATTATGCTAATACGATGCACGAAATGTATTATATGAAGTGTTGCATCGCTCATGACATGCACATGATGTAATATATTAAAATAATATTGATATTAAAAAACTAAGCATCATAAATAGTAATGTGAAAGTATAGGATATGTCTATAGACCGAACACTGTCTTGTCTTTTTTTTTTAGAGTTACGAAATATATATATTAAAAAGGAAGAAAATGATACGAGGGGGTCCAGTCCCCTACATGATCAATTGACATCAAATAACATTATAAAAAAATAGCAATTTATCGGGTTTTTCCCTCGGTTTTAAACTAAATTCCCTTGGTTTTTGACTTACCGAGGGAAATATCAAGGGAAAAATACCGAGGGGAATACCGAGGGATCCTTTCCTCAGTAAATTCCCCCGTGCCCCCTAAGAAAAATCGAGGGAAAACCAAGGGAAGGACAGCCTTGGAAAAACCGAGGGGAGGATACCCTCAGAAAAACCGAGGAAATCTTGCCCTCGAAAAAACCAAGGGTCGGCACCCTCGAAAAAACCGAGGGGAGTTAAACCTCGGTTTTTCCCTCGATTTTTTGAATTTCCGAGGGTATTTCCTTCTGGTTTTTTATGTTTTTTTTAATATTTTCACGTATTAATTTTAATTCCTGTTTATTTATTAAAATTTCCCAAAATTTTGAAGAAAAATCATTAATGAACAGACAAATAAATAAACCAATTATTATAAAAATATTTCAAAATTTAGAATTATTACATGCGTTCGATAAAAGTGTTTAGTAACAAAGTTTATATAAAATATATCTCACTTTNGCCTCGAACTCTACCTCTGCACCTCCTGAGCTCGTCTCGTGGCCTCCAACTCTTCCCTCTGCACCTGGAGCTGCGCCTCAAGCTGTCTCACGTGGGTCCTATCAGACTGGGAGGAGGAAGAAGAGTTGCCTCCGAAAAAACCCTTCGTATCAGCCACCACTTTCCCGTACGAGCCGGTGCTGTAGTATCGCCCCTTGCTCGACCTGACTACGTCGAAGAAAACCCGGTCAGGGTCAACCTCGCTATCTGCATCCTGGGAAGACGCACATACTTCCTCCAGATGTCACTTGTACTTCGCCTTTAAAAATAAGAAAGAAACTCATATTAGTATCGATCTCGCATCGATCCACGTATCGTCGCCCTTCCTTTGCGTACATATAAAAACATCGTACGCAACGGCCGGCGCACCCGTCACCCGCTCCTGTATCCAAATAAAATTTTAAGATAATTAATATTAAAAATAAACAAATATATAATATATTATATTATGAAATTACTTACGATATCCAGAGTATAATCAACTGCAGATCTAGCCGCCGCCCGCCCCACATCCCCTCCCCTGTGGTGGGACCAACTGCCGTCGTGATGTACCCGCATCGGACAATGTATGTGTTGGTGTATCCATGGTCGACGCTGAATGATCAGTACCGATACCCACGTAGTCGTCATTGAAATCAGCTAAACGATTAGCCAACCCCATATCTGATCGACCTATGCTGCTGGAACCTCGACCTCTCAGCATTTGATAAAATTAATAGATAATAATATGAGTATTTTACAAAATACAAGTATATATTATATATCAAATGTCTTAATAAATCCAAACATGAAAGAAATTAGTTTTAAAAAAGTGTGTTTTACAATATGTTTTAGAGGTTTTTGTGGGTGTAGTATAGATAACGTTCGTGTGTCTTAGTATTATCGGAATTCGATTGATTGTATGAGTTAATGACTTTCTAACTTGAAATTTTTTAAAGAAAAATGAAAAATAAACGAAAAACTAGGACTATAAATGAAAAACTATGACGAACTATGAAAAGTAAAGCAAGTATTTCGGATGCCTCATACGTATGCCATATTGAAATTGCAAGCAATAATCAAAATAAGCAATAACAAGCAAAGGAACAATAAAATACAAGCATGAAAACCTAAGGTACAACTATGCATGCATGATCATGAAATTTAAATAATGCGAATCTACAAAAATTGAAAGCACCAATGTAAAGAGCAATAAAAGCTGACGTGAAAGTTAAAATATTTTCGAAAAATAACTAGAAAAGAAGAGTAGATCTAGGATTCAACATAAAACCATGCATGAAAATAAGAACCAAAATAAAGCATAGAAAATACTTGAAATAAAAATGATCAAGAACCCGATTTATGATCAAGGTGTGTCACTCACCTAGATTTTATAAACCAAATCACAAATCTAAAAATAAATCTAAGAGTTAAGGCAAAAACCATAAATTGAAGAACAAGCTTGAATTTGAAGAGCAATGAAGAAAATTAAGAAAAATTTACTTGAATTAAGGAAAAGAAAAACAAACTTGAATGAAATAACAATCCAAAATAAAATCCAAGTGATGACTTGAATTCTTCTTGAACTTACAAACCCAAGAAAAAATTTGAAATTAGATCTAAGAACCAGAGAGAGAAATTAAATCCCCCAACCCATGCATGAGTTGGGAGGAGAGTCTTTTTATTTTCATGAGAGAAGTCTATCTATTTATACTAAGTTAAATTAGGGGTAAATGGGTTAAATAAGCCTTAAAAGCTTTGATTTCCCATGATTGACCAGGTTTGACCCGAAATGGTGCACATTGGCAAGGTTTGGCTCGAGGTGGCTCGGGTGTTGGGCGAGATGGGCGGCAGCTGTCGGCAGGTTAGGCGGGCGCTGGTCGGCAACTCTCAGCAAACATCGGCTGGTGACGAGCGCAGACGCAGGCGGGCGTGGGCAAGTGCAGGCTGTCGTGGGAGGTTGGCGCGAGCTAGCGCCGGCTGGCACAGTCGTGGGCGGACACAGTCGGGCACTGCGCGCGGGCGGACACACTGGCTTGCCTTGGCGTGCGACAGCTAGCGCCAAGGCCCGTTTGGCGAGTCTTGGCACGTCCCGGCACGTCTTGGTGACCATCCAAAATATTTTGGCGTTTCGAAGCTAGTTCGTAGCGCGGATTTAGGCACGTCTTGGCGCATACTGGCACGGAATTAATTCATTAATTCACCTATTTTCGCTTCTTTGGTGCTTCTAACTTCAAGACCCGTCTATCCAATCAAACTTTATCTTCTTAAAACAACGACCAATCCCAAGCGAACCCATTCTTTCACCTATGAAATAGAAAATTTGAACATAAAAACTCAAAAATCACACAAACCTCACCAACGACGCATCCGTAAGATTCAAAACAATAAAACTAGAAAATAACTTAATAAGCTAACGAAACTCGACTCAATTCTACTATAAACAACACCAAAACCTAATTAAAAACACGAGAGAAACACCACAATTACATGCAAAACAACCACCCCACACTTATCGGTTTGTTCATCCTCGAACAACGAAAATAATCAAGAATGTACATGCAATGAACATTATGCAAAAAGAAAAGTCCTTGTGCTTATCCTTATTAGAATGATAAAAGTATCAGCATAAACTCGTTATCGCCAAGCATTGCTCGTATTACTCTTTCTCAAATGAAAACCAATTCGATGATTTCCTCGCAAATAGAATTTTGAGGGTGTTTTCTCAATTCACTCAAGTGTGTTTTATATGGGACGTGTATACGCTCAAATCAGACTTTCATATTCGAATAAACCGCGTAATCGCAAGAAAGTGGGTTTTTTCGTTATGGGTCTAGCAAAAGAAAAATTGGGATAGGATCCTATAGGATCTCCCCCCCGAACGCGAAAGTTTCCTTTCATCCGGCTCAAGTAGGTCCGGAAAGGAGTTCTCGCCTTCAAATTCTAGAAAACCCCAAAAYAAAAAGATCTACTCCTTACTCAAGTTCCCAAGCAAGATTTCATTGATTCTGCTTTCTTTTTATTTATTCTAATTATTTAGATTTTCTAGACAATTCATGCACCTTGTTAAGATTTCACAAATCAAAAAAACTCAAAATCACCCATTGTACATGACCAAATAAGAATCAAAAGAGGTTTTTATTTCGGATTGTAATGTTGGCTCTTCGTTAAGGTGTAGAATATAAATGGATATAGTGGCTAACACACGATCAAACGTGATCAATAACACACGAAACCCTAATTTCTAGAACTCAAACCTTATAATCGCTTCACCCTTCCCAAATTACCAAACTTTCATTCAAAACCCCTTCGTACACACACACACTTTTCCAAATTTTATTTCACAACAGTTAGAAGCTTTTTAAATTCACTTCTCTTTACTAAACTTAGCCTTTTAAACATTAGGCTTTTAACTTAAACGCACACTTTATCACTTTTCGTGATTTGTGTTGGAGTTTATTTGTTGTTCTCCCCCTTTTTTTATTTCTTTTTTTTATATGAATATAAGAGACTCAAAACCCAAAACCCACAATTGATCTCCCACACATTTCTAGTCAACTAACAATATACACTCTCTCTCCTCGAAATTTATGAAGACATAAGAGCTAAAATCGAGCTCGGCTAACAAGAAACCAGGCATAGGCTCAAGGGGGCTCATTTGGGATTTTTAAGTAGCTTATATATTTGGATATGGTCGAAATAAGGGTGATATATGTGCTTCGAGGTCATTTCCAAATTCAATCATGTACATTTCCAAATTCAATCATGTACGAGCAAAATCAAGCCTTTTCAATGCAATTTCCATAAAAATGCAAGCAAAACCGATAACTCACACAAGGCTACTCACTAGTTTGCACCGGGTTTTGGAAATAAAATCGAAAGAGCTTTTAGAGCTTTGTAATCTTTCCACGAGTAAATGTTGATTATATATATAAGGGCGGGTTTTGGACGAAGCACAAAAAACTCAACTCCTTACACAAGAGGGCATAAACATGTAAAAACCTGGCAAGTAAACTATTCAAACTTCGAAGCATGTGGTGATTGCTCAACAATGTAATAAATATACACAAGAAACAAAAACAACTCAACCATATAAATGTGCAATTAGTAAGCGTCACTTCGCCAAGAATGCGTCACATCGTCAAGGCTCGAGTTAATAAAGACAAATCATTCTTGAGTTTTAGGGTCGATCAAGGCCGCCCCACTCGGATTGACTTCTTCAATTGTATAGGGCCCCATCAACTTAGATTTCAACTTGCTGGAATATAAGGCCAAACGAGATTTGTAAACCAAGACGGGCATACCATCCTCAAGTTCTTTTGGTACTATTCTCTCGTCATGGATTCGCTTCGTCTTTTCCTTGTAGATACGAGCATTTTCATATTGAACGTTCCAAAGCTCATCTAACTCCTCCACTTGCAACATTCTTTCTAGCCCGGCCTCCTTTAAATCCATATTCATGGCTTTTATCGCCCAAAAAGCTTTATGCTCAAGCTCAACCGGCAAGTGATAAGATTTTCTAAAGACCAAACGCTAAGGGCTTGCACATAGAACCATTTTGTAGGCCATTCGGAGGGCCCACGAGGCATCGCTAACTTTCTCGACCAATCTTTACGATTAGATTGCATCATTTTCTCATGTACGCTCTTCACTTGCTTATTACTTGTTTCAACTTGCCCCGATGTTTGGGGATGATATGGCATATCTATCTTATGCTGGATCCCATAGATCTTCATGAGCTTCTCAAATAGCTTATTATAAAAATGACTACCACCATCACTTATGATCACTCTTGGAAAGCCGAAACGAGCACAAATGTTTTCTCACGAATTTAACCACCATCTTGGCATTATTTTTGGTTGTGGAGATAGATTCGACCCATTTTGACACATGATCGACCCCACAATATTATATTCATATCCATCTACCGATTTGGGAAACGCCCTATAAAATGAATCCCCCATACGTCAAAGATTTCAACTACTAAATTTCCCACTAAGGGTATTTCATTCCTCTTCGAGATACTCCCCGTGCATTGGCATTTATCACATGCTTGAACATGAAATTGAGTATCGTAATGTAGCGATGGACAATAAAAACTCGCACTCAAAATCTTAAGGGCCGTATTTCTTCCCCCAAAGTGGCCCCCCGGGTTGGTGATCATGTCAAAAGTTAGGATATATTGTATTCATCCTCGGGGACACGCCTTCTAATCATCCCGTCCTTTACCCTTTTATATATAAAAGGATCATCCCAAATGAAGCTTTGAAATTTAACAAGAAAACGCTTCTTCTCTTGCCAACTCATATTCGGTCGGAGGTCACCATTTGCCAGATAGTTCGCATAATCGGCATACCATGTCGCTTGAGCCACTTCAAACAAATTTTCGTGAGGCAAGTTTTCACCTATAGTTAACCCATCTCCACCATTCGTGATCATCCTTGAAAGATTGTCGGCTATCGTGTTTTCGCAACCTTCACGATCTTCAATCTCGATATCGAACTCTGGAGTAATAAAATCCAACGGATGAGGAGAGGTTTAGCTTGGGGTTCGGAGAGCAAATAGAGCAAGGCGGTATGATCACTATGGACTATGACTCGTGATCCAATAATGTAAGGATGGAGTTTTTCAAGAGCATAGACCACAACTAAGAGCTCCCTTTCGGTTGTCGTGTAAATATTTGGAGCATCATTGAGCATTAAACTATCATAGTACACCACCCTCAACAAATTATCCACTCGTTGGCCAAGAACGGCCCCCACCGATTCATTTGAAGCATCGCACATAATCTCAAAAGGTAAACTCAAATTGGGAGCTACCAGGACAGGGCGGATACAAGACTCTTATTAATTGACATGAAAGCGTCCTCACAAGCTTCGTCAAACTCAAAAGGGACGTCATTACTTAACAATTGACATAAAGGACAAGCAATTCTCGAGAAATCTTTTATGAATCGCCGTTAAAAAATGGCATGCCCAAGGAAACACATCCTTAACATTGAGAGGAGGGATTAGCTTCTCAATAACTTCAATTTTTGCCTTATCGACCTCAATCCCTCGCTCCAACATCAAATGCCTAAGAACAAGGACGCTTCGAACCATGAAATGGCTCTTTTCCCAACTTAAGGTTAAACTCGTTTCTTCACATCGGGTTAGCACTTTTCCAAGATTTTTCAAACATTCATCAAAAGAGTCCACATAGATAGAGAAGTCATCCATGAAGACTTCAAGAAATTTATCGATCATGTCAGAAAATATCGAGAGCATGCATCTTTGTAACGTTCCCGGCAGGGGCGGATCCAGGTTCTTATATTTGGGGAGGCCGTGAATATATATATATATATATATTGTAATAATATAAAAAGAAAGGAAAAAGAAATAATGAACTATAGGAATCGATTTTTTTTATAAAAAATAAAATTAAAGAAAAAATAAATAAGAGGCTATCTATAGGATCAAAAAATCTCTGTTAAAAAAAAGAAGAATAAAAGAATTAAGAAATAAGAGCTATTTATAGGGATCAAAATTTTCTTAAAAAAATAAAGGAAATGAGAAAAATAAATAAGGGGCTATGGTATTGAGGATAGAGGGAAAAACTTAAGAATTAAGAGGAAATCAAATAAAATAAAGGAAAAGACACAGTAAAAGTTGCCTAAAATAAAAGAGAAAAAAGATTAAGAAAGGCTTAAAATTAGGAGGTGGTGGGGTTTGAACCAAGACATTTTAGAAATACAAAAGGTCTCTTACCACTCCACCAACTAAAGTAAATATAAATTTGGGGAGGTTGTTTATATTTATACAAACTTAATCAAATAATCGCATATGGTGGTAGGGTTTTTGAAAATTTTTGGGGAGGTCGTGGCCCCCTCTAAACAAGGCATAGATCCGGTTCCCGGGGCATTGCATAGCCCTAATGGCATTCATCAAAATGCAAACATTCCAAACGGGAAAGTAAAATTCATCTTGGCTTGATCTTCGGGTGCAATTGCGATTTGATAGTAACCCGACAACCCATCTAAGGAATAATAGGAATGATGGCCGGATAGTTGTCCAACATTTGGTCGATAAACGAGAGAGGAAAATGATCTTTCTTGGTGGCCGCATTTAACTTTCTAAAATCGATACACATCCTCCATCCCGTTGTAGCCCCGTGGCCAATAATGCTCCTTTTTTATTCTCAACGATGGTTACACCACTCTTCTTAGGCACCATGAGGACGGGACTCACCCACTCGCTATCGGAAGTTGCAAAAACCAAGCCTTCCTCCAATAATTTCAATATCTCGGCGTCACTGTCTCCTTAAGATTTGGATTCAAACACCTTTGGAGTTCTCGAGAAGGTGTGGCATCATCCTCCAAAACGATCTTATGCATGAAAGTCAAAGGGCTAATTCCTTTGATATCTCCAAGACTCCAACCAATGGCACCTTTATGAGCTTTAAGCACTTCAATCAACCTCTCCTCTTCTTCTCGATTCAAATTAGCAAAGATAATAACCGGTTTGCTCTCCTCTTCTTCCAAATAGACATACTTGAGGTGATATGGGAGAGGCTTAAACTCGGGCTTGTGCCTCCTCCGACCTCATTGGGGACTAATTCGAACAATTCAATGATCCCCTCAAGGTAATCTTAAAGCTTTTCAATCCTATCATGAATAATCTCCACCTCCCCCTCTAAAATTTTGTCGTTGCCCTCAAAGACACATATACAATCTTTCTCACACAAACCTTTGGCACATTGAAGAACAATTGAATCGTCGTTATGAATAAGGGTCTCATTATCCTCACAACAACCTTCAACACAAACTCCCGGGCCAAACTCCTCCTCATTTCTCTCTTCCTCCATATAAACTAATTCGACTAACTCTTAGATCACATGAACAAGCAATCTGCATAATAGATGCTTGATGGATAGGGCATAGGGGCGTTAGAGGTTGGTGCTTGTTTGGGTTCAAAGACTTGTGTAGTCCATCGGGAAGTTCCTTTGCCAAAGTGGGACCCACAGGGGTAAAATCGGGAGTAGTGAGAACACTCGGAATAGAAACCACCTCCTCCTCGGACGACGGGACAACCTTATTATCAACCACCCCACCACTTCCAAGGACCGTGACCGCATGAGCATGCAAAGGTTGGCTTGGCAATATTTCTTTCTCATTAGCTTGATAGCATATTGACATCGCTTGCTAGTCGCCCCATTTTAGTGTACCCATTAGTCTTAGCCTCAAGAGCATTGAACTTAGCATCGAACGAAGCCATCATAACAGGAAAAGATTGCATTTTTTGCATAATAACCAAGAGATTCAGATCAGAAGGTGGAGTAAGAGAATTCACAGGAATAAGCGGACGAGATGGACCCACGAGGAGTAACACCCGCATTTATATTGGTATAACTAAAATTCGGATGCATGCGGTTGATAGATGATAAGGAGGATTATGAGTCGGCGGGTGAGCAAAAGATGGCCTAGCACAACCGGGTCCCGCTTGATACCCATGAACCCCATACACCTCCTCTGAATGAGGCATCGGCATATTGAACGAGGGATTTGAAGGAAAAGACGTGGTATCATGACCAAACATTCCACATGTTGCACACGAAGGATCCAAATTTTGGCTAGATAACTTCACACTTTGAGCCTCCATAGCCGCTATTTTCTTTTCCAACTAAAGCTTCCTAGGGGAATAAGACTCTCACTTCATTAGAACTAGAATATATCGTTCGAGAATATTTGTGTTAAATTTTTTTGGCTAAAGTGGTGAAGATTTTGTGAACCACTTAAGGAGGTTTATCCTTCATATTTCCCCTCGCCGACGTGTCCACCATATATTGGAAATAAGGGTCTAATGCCTCATAGGAAATTTGGATTATGAGCTCCTCCGCCAAATGATGATGTGGACAACTTGCAAGAAGATCTTGGGAACGAGCCCAAGCCGAGTGAAATTGCTCATTCTTCATTTGCTTAAACAAGATAATCTTGATCCTCAACTTGTCCATCTTTTCATTGGAATAATAATGATCCAAAAATATCGGCGAAAGCTCGTCCCAAGTATGGATAGAATTGAAAGGGATACTCATAAACCATACAACGCCTTGGAAGAGCATACAAAGAACATCGGAGTTGAATATGCTCTAAACTCATCATGTTCGGGCGGTGAAAAATCGAGACTTGCCACAAGAATTATCGGATGAATTGTAGAGGATCCTCTTTAGCAAACCCATGAAATATCGGGAGCCGAGTACAATTGAGCGATCGTATATCAATAGCCTTAACCTCGAGAGTAAAGGGATACGTAAGATGAAATGGTCGCCCCCACAAAGGCTTTATTAACCTCTCTCATAGCGAAGACGGTAGAAGTATATTGGGCATTGGGGCTCATACCTCCAAACAAAGCAAACGGATTGGGAGTGCCCTCGTGAACATTATTGTCAGCAACTCCATAACACGGACCTCCACCATTACCATTAAGATTCACATTCGGAGTATGATTGAATTATAAGTGTGAGGTACTCCATACAGGCCGGGATTCGGAATTTGGCCACCAACATTCCCATTCGGACCAACAAACCTTCCATTATACATATTCGGGAATTGATTGGGAGAACCATAACCTCTATACAGACCATTCATACCCATGAAGCCACTATACCCAACATGGTTTGCACCATGCCCTCCAATGATGGGTTGACCATTGCCGTTAACACCATTGACAACATGGTTTGCACCATGCCCTCCCACGTTGCCAAAACTATTACTATTCATCCCATTCCCAACATGGTTTGCACCATGATTTCCCCGCCAATGGCGCCATTTTTTTAGAGGTTTTTGTGGGTGTAGTATAGATAAGGTTCGTGTGGCTTGGTATTATCGAGATTCGGTTGATTGTAGGAGTCAATGAGTTTCTAGCTTGAGAGAAATTTAAAGGAAAATGAAAAATAAATAGAAAACTAGGACTATAAATGAAAAACTATGACGAACTATGAAAAGTAAAGCAAGTATTTCGGATGCCTCATGCGTATGCCATATTGAGATTGCAAGTAATAATAAAGATAAGTAATAAAAAGCAAAAGAACAACAAAGTACAAGCATGAAAACCTAAGGTACAACTATGCATGCATGATCATGAAATATAAATAATGCGAATCTACACAAATCGAAAGCACCAATGAAAAGAGAAATAAAAGTTGACATGAAAGTTAAAATCTTTTCAAAAAATAACTAGAAACGAAGAGTAGATCTATGATTCAACATAAACCATGCATGAAAATAAAAACCAAAATAAAGCATAGGAAATACTTGAAATAAAAATGATCAATGACCCGATCTATGATCAAGGTGTGTCACTCACCTAGATTTCATAAACCAACCACAAATCTAACAATAAATCTACGAGCTAAGGCAAAAAGCATAAATTGAAGAACAAGCTTGAAATTGAAGAGCAATGAAGAAAATTGAGAAAAACTTACTTGAATTAAGGAAATGAATAACAAACTTGAATGAAATAACAATCTAAAATTAAATCCAATTGATGACTTGAATTCTTCTAAGCTTACAAACCCAATGAAAAGCTTGAAAGTAAAATCTAAGAACTAGAGAGAGAAATTAAATTCCCAACCCATGAAGAGTTGGGAGGAGAGTATCTTTTTGTTTTCTCCATGAGAGAAGTCTATCTATTTATACTACGTTAAATTAGGGGTAAATGGGTTAAATAAGCCTTAAGACCTTGAGTTTTCTATGTTTGACCAAGTTTGACCCAAAATGGTGCACATTAGGGGTGAGCAGAAATAATGAGTACCCAGTCCCGGACCCGGAACCGCATAGGACCCACCGGGTCCAGTCCCAAAACCGGACCCGCTTGTACCAGTTCTGGTTCCAAGTTCTTGGAACCGGTCATAACCTGTTCCGGGTCTAAAACTTCGAGACCCGGTACCCGGTAGGTACCCGACGGGACCGGGTACCCGTTGGTACCCGTTCTTGAACCGGGTAACCGTACCAAGTCTTTAGTATAGTGATTAATATTATAGCCCAACCCAAGCTCACTCACTCTTACTTTAAAACCCTACTGCACAAAAAACACTCAAACCCTAGTTTTTTTTTTCTCCTGCCGTCAGTCTTGCACTTCCATGGTTTCTCCAATTACTTTGTTGTTTGCTGCTCATTCTTGAACAATAATAGGAAAAAATTACTCACTAACTCCCTAACTGAAGGTATTTATCTTTGTTTGTTTTTTGCTATTCGTTTTTTCTTAAGAATTGATTTTGCTATTAGGGATTTTATAGTGCTGGTGGTGTTATTTCTTTTAATTTTTCTATCTCACATATTCATGTGATTGCTTTTCAAAATTCAAGGACTAGCTGATTGCGTTTTATTTTCTTTTTTTCCCTTTTCCATTTTTCCACCTTTTTTTCTTCTTCTTTTTCTGTAACTACAATATTTTGATATGCATTGTATAGATCTGTGTTTGTTTTCTTTAATTATTCTAGATTATGGGTTACAATGTGATTTTATTTTCATTTGGTTATTGATTTTTGATTTGGGTTTTTATAGCTATGATTACGGGTCTATGTAATATGATTCAGGCAATGTTTTTTTTTAATTTCCATTTTTTATTTGTCCAATATATTTGTACAAACACAACCGAAAGGAATGGGTTAGGGTAGTTGATAGATAATCCAGGTTTATGTTAGATAATCCAAGTTTATGTTAAATACCTGGATTATATTTTTTCAATTTTTTTAAAGATGGGCCATGCTTGCCTTCATGTGGTAGGTGAGTATCTATACTTGTCTTTTTACAATTTTTGAAGACTCTTCTATAATTATTTTGTGCTCTAACTTATATTCTTTGCATTGATTATCACAACAATACACTAATATAGAGTAATATTTATAATTTTTTAGCAGGTGTATAACTAGCTGGTTATGTTACAAATGGACACTGTTGAAAATTATGTACTTAATTAAATAGAGTATTTAATATATTTAGTGTATTTTGAGGAATTTTTATGTATTTTGTGGATTGGTGATCACTTATTATCAACAAGTTTGAAGACTTTGTACTAGTGAATATTATGAACTTATTATATTATGTATTTGTGGATTTGTTTTCATGAAAGTTGTTACTGTACTGTTGTATAATTGATGTAGTTGAAAACTTAAAATTTTTCTAATTTGTTATTATAAACTTAAGAAAAGAAAAGGCTCAAATAAGAACCAGGTACCCGGTTTCAGAACCGGTACCCACTGGGTCCGACCGGTTCCAAAAACTTTGGACTCGGCTAGTACCGGTTTCGGGACCGATTCTCTTTTCTTGGACCCGGTTCCAACCGGTTCCGGTTCTGGTTCCAAGAAAATTCATTGGGTACCCGGTTCCGCTCACCCGTAGTGCACATTGGCAAGGTTTGGCTCGAGGTGGCTCGGATGTTGGGCGAGATGGCGGCGCTGGGCGGCATCTCTCGGCAGGCTGGACGGGCTCTGTTCGGTAGCTCTCGGCAGGCATGGGCGGGCGCTGGTCAGAAGCTCTCGGCAGGCATCAGCGGGTGACGAGCACAGGCGCGCGCTGGTAGACACGGGCAGGCGCGATGGCTTGCCTTGGCACGCGGCAGCTTGCGCCAAGGCCCGATTGGCGAGTCTTGGAACGTCCTGGCGACTATGTAAGAATGTTTTGGCATTTTATATCTAGTTCGTGGAGCGGATTTAGGCACGTCTTGGCGCATCCTGACACAGAATTAATTCATTAATTCACCTATTTTCGCTTCTTTAGTGCTTCTAACTTCAAGACCCGTCAATCCAATCGAACTTTATCTTCTTAAAACAACGACTAATCCCAAGCGAGCCCGTTCTTTCACTAATGAAATAGGAATTTTGAACATAAAAAATCAAAAATCACACAAACCTCACCAACGCAACCATAAGATTCAAAACAGTAAAACTAGAAAATAACTTAATAACCCAATGAAACTCGACTCAATTCCACTATGAACAACACTAGACCCTAATTAAGAACACGAGAAAAACATCACAATTAATGCAAAACACAATCTGAATAAATTGTATATAGTAAATTCAATAAAACTCTCGACTCCATCCACGAATTGTGAGGATAAATAGTCCTTGTTGACTCGCTTGTACATCCAACTACGATCGGAACTCATCCTACAATTATAAAATGATTGAATTTTTGGTAAGGCTCTATCCCATTCGAAAACGTGATTTTCCTGTAATACAACGTCTTAGTATATGAATTTTTGTTGACTAAAGATTTCGACAGCATCTCCATTTAGTTCTCTAAGTACACATTTATTGTAGTGCACACGAAAACATAAGAGAGACACTGAACCAAAATTTATATAATCAACAAAAAAATATATTGATAAGATAAGCCATATTACAATCACGCTCTCAAACTGTCCAAAGAAGTGTTCGAGATTTAGTATCTAACTCTCTATTCAATACAAAATCCCAAACGAGTCTGAGTTATATTGTTTGATTGTGATAGAAAGATTGTATTTTGGATTGAAACTATTTTAAACCCCGTTATTGGAGGGACGAGACCTCCATGGTCGGCGCCGTAAACCACGTCATCACAGACGTATACATTAATCAATAATCACATCATTGAAACAATATCTACAAAATAATATATATGCTAAACACAACATGCATGTACCGATCACAACTGTATTTCACAGCCACCATCACAAACAATTTAAAACATTTTGAAAACCACCATCATTTTTAAAAATAATTTTGAAAACCGTTATTGGAGGGACGAACCTTTCGGTCGGCGCCGTACACCACGTCATCGCTGAAATCTTCCCAAATCAATCACAACATCAAGCAATCACATTCAAATCATAACAAACATTAAGTTAACATGTACCGATGACCACGGTATTTCACCACCATCATCGAATACACTTTAAATGATAATTGCATAATGAACTCTTAGTGAACACCAACGAACACTAATTATATAATTATTCCTAATTTGAACCTAATTACGTAATTATTCCTAATTGAACCTCAATTACTTAATTATTTCTAAATTGAACCCTAATTATAAATTATTTCTAAATTGAACCCTAATTATATAATTATTCCTAAATTTAACCCTAATTACGTAATTATTCCTAAATTGAACCCAATTACATAATTGGTTTCTAAATTGAAACCTAATTATAAATTATTTCTAAATTGAACCCTAATTATATAATTACTCCTACGTTTAACCCTAATTACATAATTATTCCTAAATTGAACCCTAATTATGTGTTTATTTTAAAATTGAACCCTGGTTGAAGAATAATTATGTAATTATCCCCCAATTTAATTCTAATTAGGTAATTATGGCTAATCGAATCATTATTACATACTTAATCATAATTATGTAATAAACCCATACTTTAGCCCTAGTTTTGTAATAAATCCCTAATTAACCAAATTTCAAACCCTAATCTCTAAACAAACACTAAACACTAACCTTGAAAACTAATTATAAAATAATTAGTAAACAACAAATATAAAAAGATATACAAAAATACGAAGAATATTAAATTGAAGTTAGAAATTAATAAAAAGTAATAGTCTAGTGCACTAGACTCATCACCACGATCAATTGACAATTCATCAAATATTTAACCTTCAAACTATGGTCGTTAATCTCAATACTCGATTAAATACCCAATATATTTCCAATCAATGGTTCTAAAATCTTATAGGTCCTAGACCAACTATATGTAGTCTATCATCATGTGAAATTGCAAGCAAAGCAAGAGCATAGAAAATACAATTAAGAAACCTAATTACGAAATTAAGCGATAAAGACATAAAATTCTGAAAGTAAAAGACAAATTGGAATGAGATTTTATATAATACAATTTAAAAACAAAGTTCAAAGTTTTAAAGAAGATAACAAGTAAAGAAGATCTGATCTAGGTTTTAAGAAAACAAGTAAAAAGGAAATTCGAAAAGAAATAAAGATAATTAAAAAGGAGAGCTAATTAAGATTACAAAGTAGATCATCATTCCTTGTTTGTCACATGACAAGAATGTTCCAACCTTGCTTGAAAAGGAGTAAAAACGAAGAGTATTATAGGAATTATCAAAAATGAGTAAAAAGTAATTAAAAAGAAATTAGAGCATCTCCAACGCATTGTCAATTAGAGTAAAATATTTGCCACATAAGTTAAAAAATATTATGAGGAAAAAAGAAATAAAAAATAGACAATGTCTTGCACACCATCTACATCTAGATGGTGTGCTAGACATTGTCTATTTGACATCTTTCCTAGTTTTTTGATCATGTTATATTAATTAATTGTTTCTTTCCTTTCTTCTATGTTCTAAATATCGCCCTAGGCGCCAGCCTAGGCGCTAGGCGCCACCAACCCGCCTTCGATTTTCGAAAATCGTACAAAGAAATCGCCGGGTGCCTCACCAGTTTTTTTTTCTAGCCTAAAACAAGTTGTTTTTGGGCCTATATTTTGATTATTTTGATTTTGTAATGTATGCTATGGTATTGTTATTTGACTAATGAATTCATGGATCTATGTTGTTTTAAACTTTGAATTTAACAATAGTTTTAAACTTGTGAATTGTAACTTGTGAATTGTAACTTGTGATCATTACTTTTAGTTTTGAATTGTTATATCTTATTGTGTAGTAAGTATTATGTTGAACTATTAAATGGTTGGATGTAATGTTGTAATTCAGGGTATTTATTCTCAAAGTCTAGGCCCCGCCTAGGCGCCCTAGGCGCTAGGCATTGGCTGGCGCCTAGCAGCCGCCTAGCGATTTTTAGAACACTGCCTTTCTTTAATCAATTATTCCTTACAATCCACGTTTATCATTTGAGATGTTTTCTAATTATTTCTCTTCTATTTTCCATGTCATTGACAATCCACGATGTAGCATTAAAGATGTTGTTAATGACAAGGAAAATTGAAAGTTGACTAAATTTAAAAGATGACCTTCATTCCATATGGATAAACGAACTTAAATTTTGAATCAAGTATCAATCGAATGAAAACGTACTCGAGATCTATGAAACAACTTTCGATAGAAGAGGAACTCCCAAAACCTTAAAAAATAATCTAAAAACATGGTCATGAATATATATTATAAAGTATCCCTCAACAAAGAGGTTTGAAACCTATATAAGGGCTAAACGGGGTTTAAACAGTAAAATTGGCCAAAATAGGGTACCATGGCCGAGTGGCTCAAGGGTGACTCGCAGCCATGGGCGGTGTTGTGCAACTTTAGTAGGCATGTCCGGTCGAGTAGATTTTACTTGCCTAAAGGTTTATCTCAAGCAAAATGGGGCTAGTGGGTTCCTTGCCCGTGCAAGACTACGTGGCCGAGGATTTTGGCTCGGTAGCACATCGATTGGGTGCTCGAGTAGGAATCTTATGCGGTGGTTATGGGCACTGTCTGCACCTCTTGGAAGATCATTGGTAACAGGTTTATTTCTTCTGGGGCGGTGAGGTGTTGACTTTAATAGCATAGAGAAATTTTAAAAAGTAAACTATCATTGCCTTTGTTATAATAATGGCTCAAGTCATGTCCCTAAATTAATATCGGCCCATTACTGTAGCCCATCATCTGGCAGTCCAAGACCACGACCCAATTCAACCGGCTCGGGCGCTCCGCCCGGATCCACTTACGTTCTAATCCTTGCCGCCCATCTTAGGGTTTTAATCAGAGCCATTGATCACCCCCTTATATCCCCTCCGCCCGAAACCCTATCCTCACTTCAACCCTTTGCTCTCTCTCTCTTCGGCTGCTATCTTTCTCTCTCCCGATCTTTGGACTTCACCCTTCTCAGTTTTCCTCCTTGCTGGAAAATCAAAACCTGTTAGTAAAGATAACGTGATCCTTTTGAGAGTCGGATTTGTGTGAGAGTGGTGTTGGGGTTTGGGTCAACGGGAATCGCCGGTGCGCCGCCTTGGGTCAACGTCCGAGGGTGGTGGTTTGGGATTCCGGGAAGCCAGCCGGTTTACTGCTGTGTAAAGAAGGTGTCCGTGTTGTGGAGATCTGAGCTGGGCTTTCTAGATCTACAATCAGCCCGTGTTCCGGCGACCACAAGAAGGGGGTTTCTCGTTCCTCGTTGTTTTATCAGTTATTGTTTTAGTCCTTGTTTTTTTTGTGTTTCTCTATTTCGTCTTCTATTGATTTTTTGTTTCAGTGTTTCAAGAACTCGTTGAGAATCAGAGATTGAAGACGAGAGGCACTGCGTCTGATTACAGCTTGTATGGGCTGGGCTACTGGGCTGCTGCGTACGGGCTTTTTCGGGCCTGGCCGGATAGTGAAGACAGAAGAATTCGAACAAGTATTGGCTAATTACGGACAGCAAGTTTCTGTTCGGGCCTAAACAACGACAAAAAAAAAAGCTTTCGTTGTCGTGAATATCCGCGGGTACCAAATGTCGAGCATACCCAACAACCTTCACTATGAAAGATGAGAAACGCGAGACACCATTGATTTGTCATATAAAAGTTGATATCAACATGGACATTAAAACCCTAACAAATATTTCACCATCTTCCCATTCTCGTCTCACAAATCAATGTTGAGTCCAGGCAATTACCACATTCAGTGTTGAAGTCCACTTTCTTCCTGGTCCTTGTACGGTTTTTTTCTTAACTCTTTTCTTCGTCGATGACTTCTACTCTGACAGTCCACTCGCTGAGCATCCACCTCCCCATCGATTCTCATCTTGCGTTCTTCTTTGGCTTCAACATCAGAGTTCGAATCTAACCCAACTTTACAAGCAATATATAACCTTGTCACGTCTAATAGAGACAAAAGATTGCCGCTTAAAATAATGGACAAAATAACAAAACTATAATATGTCCAAAACATGTTACCACCCTATATGAGGTACTCCCTCTGATATATTCTAAACGTGGGGAAATTTTCATTTTTGGTACATTATGTTGGCCACTTTTCAGAAAAGATACGTGATGTTGGCCATCATCAAACAACATCCATTAAGTTGGCCAATTCATCAAAAAAGGTACAAAAAAAAAAAGTCCGATTGGGCTTTTTTGCTAACGTGGCGTGATTCAATACTTTCTTATCATTTTTCCTTTAATTTTAAATATTAAATTGAAAAAAAAAATTGGGAAAATTTTTATTTTTGGTATACTATGTTGGCCACATTCCAAAAAAGGTACGTTAAATTTGCCAATTCATCAAAAAAGGTCCAAAAAAAGCTTTGATGGGTTTTTTTTTCCTAACATGGCATGATTATAGTTTATTTTATTAATTGTCTTTTACTTAAATATTACGTTGTATACAAAAACCTGCTTTGCCTTCATTTTCTTTTCTTTTATTCAAATAAATAAAATCTTAATTAATAAGAAATAAAAAAACTGTGATAAATATATAAACATAAAATAAATCTTCAAAAATTATAAAGTTAATATAATAATTTATGTAATTTTATATTATTAAAATTATAATTAATACAAAATTAATAAACTCGGAAATAAATATAAGAATATAAAATGAATCTTAAAAAATAATAAAATATATATAAAAATATATATGAGAAAATCTATTATAAATTCTCTATATTTATTTTATATTTTTTAATATTTGTATTATATTTTTATATTTATAAATAATTTATATTAATTTTTATTGATTATAATTTTATTAATTAGATTAACGGAAGAGAAAAGAAAAAAAATAAAAAGAAAAGAGAGAGAAAAATACATTTTTATCTTTAATTTATTTTGTATAATTATAGAAAATCGATAAGAAAATATAGATTATACCACTTTAGGAAAAAAAAATTCTGATCCAAGCTGTTTTGGACCTTTTTTGATGAATTGACCAATTTAACGTATCTTTTCTGGAATGTGGCCAACATAGTGTACAGAAAATGAAAATCTTCCTAGTTTTTTTTCTTCAATTTAATATTTAAAATTAAAGGAAAAATGATAATAAAGTATTGAATCACGCCACGTCAGCCAAAAAGTCCGATCGGGCTTTTTTTGTACCTTTTTTGATGAATTGGCCAACTTAATGGACGTTGTTTGATGATGGCCAACATCACGTATCTTTTCTGAAAAGTAGCCAACATAATGTATCAAAAATGAAATTTTCCCTCTAAACGTGGTTTTGGCTTTATAGGATAGATTTATGAAGTATGTATCTTAACTAATATACCCTGCACAATCTCTTAACTATGATTTAAATATCTTTTCTGAATTAAAAACTCCTCCCTTTCTCTTTCTCTTACGTTGATTTTTTCCGATCTTCATCTTTCTTTTTAAGATGTATTTGCTTGGAAATAAAGAGGATAAGAATATTAAATATAAAAAATCAAGTATTCTTGGTAAATTAAAAATGAGAGATTTATTTGTAATAGGGATGAAATGTGAGATAAAACTCAAGTATTATTAATAAGTTAAAAGGAAGATATTATTAGGAATGAGAAATGAATAAAATAGAGAGAAATTATGAAATACATGTAAAATGATATTTAATAAAATTTAAAAAAAAAGATAGAGTAGCCAAGACATTTAAAAAAACGATAAAGTACTCTAAAAATTCCAAATCTTCTCAAAAGATAAATAGGGAATAAAAAAACATGTGAATGGAAATAATAAACTCTACCGGCCTCTGTTCTAAAAATCGGCATAGGCGCTAGGCGCCATTAGCCCGCCTACGATTTTCAAAAATCGGCCAAAGAAATCGTCGGGTGCCATTGGCGCCGCCTGGGCGCCTTCGGCGCCCAAGTTGACGCCTAGGCGCCCTAACCATGTGATATTTTATTTTTTTAGATTTTAACCCAAAAAGATAATAAATATAGATTTCTAAGAAAATATATAAAAAATTAAGAAAAGTGATACCCGAATAATTATATTGATAAATAAGAATTTCCTTATGTCTGAAAATCATACTTATGTAAAACTATAAATTCACATATTAGCATATAAAAAAATTATAAAGGAAAATAATTAAAAAAAAAATATTTAATCAACTATCAACTGATTAGAAAAAACTACAATTTGTAACTTTTTTCGAAATAGACCTTTTTAATTCTCAACTATCAGGAGTTTATTAAAAACTTTTACCAAACATATAAATGTTTTGATTAAGGGTAAATAAGCAATCAACTTTCTCAAATCGCTCAACCAAGCAGATAAGTAAGGATACCCTAAAGCGAAAGAGGCATCACTTTTCATAGATCTAAATTTATATAGTATTATGCATTTTGAGCTAATTTGAGCGTTAGAGAGGGTTCACCGGAAAATCCTCGGTCCTCTTTCTAACCTCATTTCTTGGTGAAAGTTCTCGAGCATAAGACGGAGCACAATGGTTCAAATTCCTTGCTCGACCAAATGACGTCGTATGTAGTAAACTCTGAAGTTAAGGTGTGAGTAGGATGGTAGACCTTGATGGAATCCGACGTAATCTGGCGACGGATCAAAACTACACGTCAGCATCAAATATAATTGGCGATGGTTAAGGTTTGGAGGCAACAACGCAGGCCCCCGACAATATGAAAGAGCCCAGAATATTTAATTTGCTAGAGCTTCTGTATGTAAACTCATAATCAATATATACTCAAATAATGACATACACTTCAAATTAAAACTTATTGATGTTGGCATGTTTTTGTCCTATTGTAATAATGATGAACAATTAGTTTTGAGATTTTATTCAACTTCCACACGGAAAGTGAAAATTTTTTAATTTAATACTCACATGAGATTTAATATTATTTTAAAAACCTAAATATATTCTATGGTATTAAACAAATAAATGTTTAAAAAAATAAATATATTAATTCAATCCTTATTTTTAGTAACTTCCTTTTTTTTCACTTTTAGCATAATTTCATATCTATTTGACAATTAAAGCGACAACGTGCTACATTCTAAATTTAAACAAGTAAAATTTATTATTTTCAATAAATTGATTCTTCTTAACCACTCCCTCCAATTCATATTAAATATCATTTTAGAAGTTTGATTTTGTTAAAAATTAATTTGTTATTTTAGAACTTCTTAATACTTTCTTCCAAATTGTTCTCTAATTAATTTAGGAAATTTATACTAACTTATGATAGTATATGACAGTAAGATGATTGTGAGGAAAGAGGGTGAGAGATTAATTAGGAATGTCGTTAATTCATTAAGGTGCATTAGTCAATATTTATATTTCTTATTTTTTGACATAAATTAAAAAAATGACAATTAAAAATAAACGAATGGAGTATACGGGTTTAGGCATTACGTGGATATGAATTCAATAATTCTTCTACTTTCATAATCTTGATGAACGAGCACAATCAAATATTTAAAAATTATGAAGTATGGAAAATCGAGACAGGTGCACGATTATGATATAATGTCATTCTAGAGGACAATACTAAATATTATAAATATTATTTAAGAAATATGAATAAATAAATTATATTGCTCCACAAAAATATATTTAATATAGATAAATGAGACTTATATAAAAATACTCAAATTTATAGATTTAGAATTCAGATGTGTGGTGATTATAACTTCGATTAGTTCAAAGTTCGACTACAAGAAAATAAATTTACCTATAAAAGTTGTTAGTAAAAACTATAATAACTGAAAATTTTAGGTAAAATTATTATCGGTAAATATTTACCATCAAAATCTAAAATTATTAGTAAATACTTACAACATTTTTGTCAGTTAGTTGCAAGTTTGTTATTGACTTTACAACATTTGGACGATATAATTTGAGAAACAATATATTTTAGTCTATCATTATAACATTAAATTGTACAAGTATTATCACTTATAATACAAATTTCAACATAGAGAGTAAATGCATCGCACGGGATAAAAACCCATAACCTAATCTATTTAAAAAGAAAGAAAAAACACTTTCAAACATTCTTCGGTCACTAAAATCGAGTACATAAACCATATGTAGTGGACACTCTAATCACTTGAGTTAACTCACTTTATCGACTATGTAATGATTTACCTTTGATCTGTTTAAATACACACACACATATGTATATATATTCACACATACATATATATATATATATATATATATATATATATATATATATATATATATATATATATATCGATTGTTATGTTCTATTAATAATTCAATATTATTATTCTCATATTGATTGTACTAACAAAAAATCATCACAGTTAATTACATGCATCGCACGGGTTAAGCACTAGTTGATAAGTTAAAAGGAAGAGATTTATTAGGAATGAGAAATGAATAAAATAGAGAGAAATTGTGAAATACATGTAAAATGATATTTAATAAAATTAAAAAAAAAGATGGAGTAGCAAAGACATTAAAAAAACAAGAAAGTACTCTAGAAATTCCAAATCTGCTCAAAAGATAAATTTGGAATAAAAATACATGTGAATGGAAATAATAAACTCTAATGGCCTCTGTTCTAAAAATCGGCATAGGCGCTAGGCGTCATCATCCCGCCTACGATTTTCAAAAATCGGCCAAAAAAATCGTCGGGTGCCATTGGCGCCGCCTGCGCGCCCTTGGCGCCCAAGTTGACGCATAGCCCTAACCATGTGATATTTTATTTTTTTTAAATTTTAGCCCAAAACGACATCGATTTTGGGCCTATTTTTTATTATTTTAATTTTGTAATGTATGCTATGATATTGTTATTTGACTAATGAATTTATGAATCTATGTTGTTTTGAACTTTGAAGTGAACAATAGTTTTAAACTTGTGAATTGTAACTTGTGATCATTACTTTTAGTTTTGGATTGTCTTAGATTTTATTGTGTAGCAGGTAGTATGTTGAACTATTAAATGATTGGATGTAATGTTGTAAATTAGGATATTTATTTAAAAAAAAAGAAAGTGTACAGAGTCATTTCGTCTAAAAAATTATTTTGATCAACATCAGAGGCGGACTGTCTTTTGGGGGCCACAGACCCCTGTTAACAATTAATCATTTCTCATCGTCCAAGTTGCAAAATAATAAAAAGCGCAACATATGCAATTTTTTTTAAAAAAAACTATCAAATAATTATTGAAAAGAAAATAAAGATATTATTTTGAAAACTATAATTCAAATCATCACCGAGGACTCCAAAATGAAGTTTTTTTAACATCTCATTTTGAAGGCATAAGATTTTTATCTCATTTAATCTTTTTGGAACATAATTGAACGCAGGTGTGGTCTTATTTTTTGTTGGGGGTTTGTGAGAGAGAAAATCTAAGTGTTGTTTGTTAATTACCGGGAGGGGTTTGATTGTTCATTTTTTATGTTGAGTCATATGTCCCACAAATAGTGGTTATCAAGTTCACTAATTTTTATAATCAAATTTATTTCCATTGTCGATTCTCATAAGTTTATTAAGGGCTTGTTTTAATTAGTATTTGTTAGGATTCTAAATTCTACTATTCATAATCTTGAGATATTCAAAATTTTGTAAATAGTAAAAATTTTTATTTGTTATAGGATTCTGAATCTTTTATTTTTTACTGTAAATGTCAAATAATGTCTGAAAAATTGGTAATAATGTATTATTATATTGTATTAGATGTCAAGTCATATCTGAAAAGCGGATGATATTGTATTATTATATTGTATTTAGTAATATTTAATTATTTAATTGTAAGATAATGTTGTTTGAGTATTTGGTCTTTTAGTGTTAGAACAAAAGAGTATTCGGTATTTCGAACCTCAAATCCAGGATTCGAAGTTCTACCCCAAACTGACCCTAAGCGTCTACTTAGTTTTGAAGAACTCATTTATATGCTAACTAGTTCGGAAACCCGCGTTTACGCGGGCATATCGAGCAAAAATATATTAAAAAGAACGAAAAAAATAAATATTAAATCATATTCAATAATACAACTTTTTAAAATCGTTCACTTGAAATTCTGGAAAATCTCCTTGTAAACAACATTTGCAATCTTAATAACAATATTACAATCGTCGTCACAACTTAGGATTTTTAATCCTGTACGACTCTTGACCCGAGAGACTGCGACGTAGAGTTGACTGTGGCTAGAAAATGGTCTTGGCAAATACAAACCCACATTAGGAAGAGTTTGACCCTAACTCTTGTTTATAGTCATTACGAAACAAACAATGAGGGGAAACTTTCTCCTTTGAAATTTGAACGGGACCCTACTATCCGAAGGGGTCAATGTCATTCATGGAATGTAAACCTTCATACCAACATTAGTTCCTGACAAAATCTTTGCTTCAATAATGCGATCTTCAAGTTGCGTAACAACTAATCTAGTACCATTGCACAGCCCTGAAGCTTGATCCATGTTTCTAATCAACATAACCAGAACTCCAGCTTTTAACTTCAGAATATGATTGGGGATTCTGGAGCACTTTATCGTGTTTAGAAAATCTATCGAGTACACTTGATGCTGAGTTTCTCCATTTACATATGTTTTGCAAATTGTGTCAGAGTTAAGATATACTCGTTCATCACCTGGAAGAATCGACATCACGTATTCATTCACTGTCTCAACAATACTATTAGTTGGTGCAAGAATAGCTCTTTCTTCGAAGAATGAGTGATGGCCAAAGTTTTGTAAAAGAGATGGATAAGTGCTCTCAACAATAGCAGCAACATGATCGCCTGAAGTTTGAAGAAGTATATCGTCAGGTATATCAATTAAAGTTTAACCATAAACTTCAGTACCAATTTTGCCATCACCGATTTTGAGTATCCAGTCGTAGAAATCGCGAATTTCACGTTCAATAGATCTTGACATTGACTGTCAAACGGTTAACCTCATATTCTTCGTCAATCGAAGAATCTTACAATGTTCCCATAATCTAGATGGACAGATACTGGCATACACAATATATTCCCGACTACCATTTGGCACAACAGAAAGAATCTGACAAAAGTCTCCACCTAGAACTATAACCTTACCGGCAAATGGTAATTCCTTTCTTTCTTCAGGTGCAATATGCTTCAAACTTTTATGCAAAGCTTCAAAACAAAATCTACTCATCATCGGTGCTTCATCCCAAATGATTAGTTTTGCCCGATCAAGAAGAGCAGCTAATTCCATTCCAGGTGTTATTATACACATTGAATCTTCGGTTATGGTCAAGGTATTCCAAATCGGGAGTGTGCAGTTCTACCAGTTAGAAGAAAAAGTGCGGCAACACCACTCAAAGAAATATTGAGAACAATTTCACCTTTTGAGCGTAAAGCCGCAAATAATGTTCGCCAAACGAAGGTTTTGCCTGTACCCCCATAACCGTATACAAAGAAAAATACCACCCTTGTCATTTGTCGCAACACTTAGAATTTCTGAATAAATTGTCATTTGTTCATCTGTTAGTGATGAGCATAATTTCTGATGTTCGACTTCCAAAAGACATCTATCAAAATTAAGTTCTTACTAGATATTTGTTATTTTCGTCGGTCATCAAAGAGTCATTGGGCAAAGGCATATCGCAGAAATTCCTTAGCGATTTTTCATTACTTTGGAGAAGTTTTTCCAATTCAATCAGGGTATAGTTTTTAACCATATCATCACTTAGTTGAAGACCTGAACAAATTAATAAAGAATTATCAAGATTTGAGTATATAAGTTAATTATATTAGTAGATAATTAAATATCATAAAAAATAAGAACATCTTAAATTTATAAAAAAGTAGTTCATTAAACTAAAAACTAATTACCTTCTATACCCAGAATCCTACGTTGTCTTCGCAAGATGTCATCTGCAAGTAGATGTCATGTCTTTTCCCATACATATTATGGTCTTGAAACACTCGAAGACATTAACAATGATGCGAAGAGCTTTCTTAGGAATGATGGTAAACCCCAGTAACTTGCTTCGACAATACCGTCAACGTATTCTCTATCATCATCCAACAGTCTCAAAGAATAACATGCAGCCTTGAAAGTTTGGTAGACAATATTGTTAATGGTACGTATATCTTCGTGACAAACTACTCCTCGGGAATGATGTAAGCATTATTGACAAATAATATGCTTCTCCAACACCGGGTGGAACATAATTCAACATGTTCCAAACCGACTCCAAATTCAACATTCTCGTTAATCCTGTTCATTTCAACTGGCCATGAATCTCCACGCCAATTTCGTGGATCGAAATAGACAGGGAGTGCATCTTCGAAGAATTTGAAGAAAGTGTTCGGAATAGGCTGTTACAGAATTATCAATTTTAATATATGAGATATATATATATATATATATATATATGTTGCTTTGATATTTTATAAAATTAACGCATTACACCAAAAATATATATATATGAGAAAAATATTTAATATAGTGCATACAAAATAAAAAGTAAACTAATAACATAAAAAATACTAACCAATTTATTGATCGTAGAATATTTCTTGATAAACAATTTATCCAGTGGGCAAGAAAACTTATGTTCATATATTTGACGATGAAACATTACAGTGATTATCGATTAATCAAAAAACCTGTCATTCTATCAAACAAATTCGTTAATTATGGTATAGTCAAATTCCAAATCAATTAAATTCATCAAAAGATATCTCATATTTTTAATCCGTTTACAAAAACAAAATAAAAATAAGCAGGTGATTAACTTCGTAGAAACTCTTTATTTTACAATAACAACTTCATTAAGAATATAAATGTGGGTTGACGTTATCAATTGATGATTAATAGGTACTATAAAACTGACAATTAATAGTTATTACAATGTAGTGTGAATAACAATTAATAGTTATTATAATCATTTAGAAATGTTTTCATAAAAGTTGTTATAATCATTTAGAAATGATTATTCTATCACTAACGGACAATTGGATCCAAAAAAAGGAAGGAGTGTACGTAATTGAAGTTACGTTGTCAAACATTCCTTATATGATTTTAATCTATTAAAGTTGGATGCATTAAAATTATCAAATTTTCAAAAAATTATAAACAATCACAGTGGTTAGTGGTTAATCTAATAATATCGGTTAAAAATCATTATTGAGCGAAAAAGGTAAAATATATTCGGTTTTCATTATTATTATCTTTTCCATAATTATTTTATTTAAAATAAAGTTATTTTTAGTTTCCATCTTTTTACCCTGCGCACTTTGAAATTGCCATTAAGTAATTCAGAAAATTATAATATCGGCTTTTAGAATTGAAATAAGTAATGTGTATATATATAAGTAGTATCCTAATTATGGAAAATAATGAATCATGCTGCATGTATCGTAACTGAATCCTAATTATCCAATCCCCCAATTATATCAACATAACTATAACAATATAGTATATGGAATGTCGAATAATTAATAAATGAATGTAACGTGTTAACTCAAATATGTGATGTAAATTCTTCTGGGGTCAAATTGGTCATTATAATTGATGAACGATATCTTCAACATAGAAAGCAATAAATATAAATAATAACTGTGGAGAAAATTAACCATAGATGGAAGTTGGTTAGAAAAATATTACAGAACAAAGTTGAAGATAGAATTTAACCAATACAAATTATCTCAAAAACATTTACACCAAATGAAGTTCAAAAACGATCCCCGGTATCTGGAGAAGCCTAAACTCGAGTTTTGTATTTAACTTGAGGTGTAGGAATAAAATAAAATCTCTACAGTCCTTCTTAAGATACACTCTGTCAACATCTTCTTGTATATCGACAATCCAGTGATTAATTTGATACTGAATACTTGCCTTTGCCGTTGCATGACGACCCGAAGAAATAATGTATTGGTAAAATATCGTGGAATAATCTGTGAACGAATAAGTTATTAGAATAAATACAAGAATGAGTAAATTGAATATTATTATAAGAAGATTAAGTACATACAATACGTCCACGTTCAATGTTCGTCCTCGTTAGTTTGAAACTAAAGCTAGCAACATCCACTGGCATCAAATCAGAATTTACTCCACAAATTCGAAAATTCTCAGTAAGTGAAAGATCAATAATAGTAACATCGAGGATCGGTTCTTCAAAATTGTGAAAAATTAAAAACAAAATTGACAATTGAAGCAAGAAGATCTGAGTTCCCGAAAAAATGTGGAGATGCTCAATTAATTTAGGAGCATAAACAAATTTATTTTTCAAGTAAAAGTAAAGGCAAATAAAAAAATTCCTATTAAGAGTAAAAATTGCTTGAAAAATATAAGCAGTCCAGTGGTGGAAGGTGGGGAACATGAAATAAACCCACCAGGGTTCGAAACTGCCTAGGTGCAAAATTTATTTATTTATTTATTTTTTTCATTTATTTATTTATTTATTTTTTCAACAAAGGCAACCAGAACAAACTCAATCAAAATTAAGAATTACAACAAATCAGAATTAAGAAACGCATCTAAGTAGAAATCTAGAATTAAAACTCATCCAGAATTAAAACAAAACAAAGAATAACAAATCTCAGAATTAAGAAACGCAAAATTAAAACAAATCAAAAAATTTATTTATTTATTTATTTTTTTCATTTATTTATTTCTTCATTTTTTCAACAAAGGCAATCAGAACAAACTCAATCAAAATTAAGAATTACAACAAATCAGAATTAAGAAAGGCATCTAAGCAAAAATCTAGAATTAAAACTCATCCAGAATTAAAACAAAACAAAGAATAACAAATCTCGGAATTAAGAAACGCAAAATTAAAACAAATCAAAACTAAGAAACGCATCTAAGCAGAAATCTACGCAGAAAATCAGAATTAAGAAACGTATCTAGCAGAAATACTCATTCAGAATTAAAACAAATCTACGCAGAATTCTTCACATTCAGAATTAAAACAAATCAGAAAAAACTCAAACAAATCTCAGAATTAAAACTCAATGGGATAAGCCGAGAGAGAGACATAATTCATGGAATAAGCCATTGGTTCAATGGGATAAGCCGAGAGAGAGAGAGACAGAAACACTGTAAGAATGGGGTTGTAAGAAAGAGAGGCGAGAGAAAACCCTAGAGAATAGGGTTGAAACACGGGATTTTTTTTTTATTAATGAGGTTTGAAAAAAATAAGGGAAAAAGATCTATTTTATACCGTAGACAAAAAACTATAAAAGGAAGGAAATAATAGGATTTTTTTTACAAAATGACACATCAGCTTTTTGATTAATAAGAAAAATACATATGGAAAATGGAGGTTTAAGGAGTTGACATTTCAGCAAGTTATCAACATAATTAACAAATAGGGGTTGATGTAAAAAAATTAACTCAACATCAGCAAAAGGTGTGATTTGACGAATATACAAGAAATGAATTATAAATTATAAAAGATATAAGTGATGAATATTATGATATTAAAGTCTGTGATGTATCATAAGCTCGTATCCATGATAAAAACCGCTGGTTAGATTTGGACGTTCAAATCAATTCAGGAGAATAATATAGATCAAAGAGAGGATCAATTATTTAGATTTTAAGAGGTGTATGTGCAGCATTGTTAAATTTGTTATTATTATTTTTATTTATTTAATTTTTTTTTGGAAAAAGTAAGCTAATACAAAGAAATAGTATCTAATCTGAATATAAAGCGTGTCTTTATTCTATTTAACACGGTTCATGAGTTTACAGCCCATCTTGACCTGAGCTTGGTGTATGTCTCTTTAATAATAAGTTTGATAGGCCTATAAGAATTGGGCAATAGCATCAAGGCCCATGGTATTCTAGCATGCTTAAAGCTTGATCACGGACATCGAGCTCTGAAAGCCTGGAACCATTCACGGGACTAATATTGGAAATAACAAACATTAATCGCGTAATCCAAATATCGCGACTTCGATGCACAAAAAGTTATATAAAATTACAAGTTAAAAGCAACAAACAGTGATGCATACAAAAGGTATCGTGCTCCAAGCACATTGCTCAAAACAGCTAAAGCTAAAGGCTTTGAACCCAAAATAAATATATATGAACTGCATTAATGAATGAGAAATACAACCTTCACCCTTTCTATATATAGGGTGGCTGAGCACATAAAACCTAGGCTATGGAGTACACGTGTAAAAACATGAGTGGAAGAGCTGAGAACCTAGGAACGGTGCAAATAAACGGAGCTAATATGATAGCTAATAGGACAAAAAAGAGCTGCTGGACTGAAGGACAGTGGTGTGTTCCTGTGCATGCTTGTGCATGGGACTGCTGCATGGGGTTGGTATTATGATCAGCCTATCCTTTTACAGGCCCCTCAATTCGAGTGAGGTGCAAGGGGTGACCAGTAGTTTTTCCCTTAACCGAATGAAGGATTGGCTGGACAAAGGCTTTTGTAAATATTTCTGCAACTTGATCAAAAGCTGGCACATGTTGAACCTTGATGATCTGATCTCTAACCTTTTCCTTAACAAAGTGCAGATCAATCTTTAGATGCTTCATTCTGGAATGGTGCAATGGATTTTTGGCAAAGGAAATAGCACTCAAGTTATCTACCCACACAATTGGAGGTTGAGTCTGTGTCACTTTTAATTCCTTGAACAGTGACTGTAACCATATCAAATCACAGGTTACCTTTGCTAAACCTCTGAATTCAGCCTCTGCGCTACTTTTAGAAATAACTGTTTGTTTCTTTGAACTCCAAGTGATCAGATTTCCTCCAATATAAACACAAAAGCATGAAGTGGACCTTCTATCATCAGGATCACTAGCCCAGTCAGCATCTGTAAAAGCCACAAGTGGAGTGGATGGTGAGGCTTTAAAACTCAGTCCATAATTGATGGTTCCTGCAAGATATCTGAAAATTCTCTTCAATGCCTTCCAATGGCTATCAAGAGGAGACTGCATGAATTGACTAATCTTGTTCACACTGTAGGATAGTTCAGGCCTGATGATTGTTACATATTGGAGAGCTCCAACCCAACTTCTGTATGTAGAAGCATTAGGAATAGGGAATCCTGTATTCTTGGACAGAGGTGCATTAGTGATTATAGGTGTAGCAATTCCTTTTTCTTTATCCATGCAGGCTCTTTTGAGTAGGTCTCTGATATATCCCTCTTGTGAAAGAAACAAGCCATCCTTTGTCTGTTTGAATTCTATTCCAAGAAAATAGTGTATACTTCTCATATCTTTCAATGTAAAGTAACTACCAAGGTGCTGAACAAAATTTTGTACTTCCTCTTTTTGATTCCCTGTGACAATGATATCATCAACATATGACATGATGACCATGCTTGAATTGTTGGTATGTTTGTAAAACAAACAACTGTCTGCCTTTGAAGCACTAAAACCCATGGAGTGGAGGATTGTGTTTATTAGCTTGTTGGACCAATCCTTAGAGGCTTGTTTGAGGCCAAATAGGGATTTCTTTAATCTGCACACAAGGTTGTTATTGTTCTCTATCTCAAAGCCAGGTGGTTGTGTCATATACGGATCAGTTTCCAAATCACCATTCAAAAAAGTATTTGCCACATCTAGCTGCTTGATACACCAGGATTTAGAAATAGCTAAAGATAGCACAACTCTGATAGTAGAGGGTTTAACAACATCACTGAAAGTCTCTGTAAAATCAAAGCCTGGTGTCTGTGTATAGCCTTTAGCAACTAGTCTGGCCTTGTACCTGTTTAGGGTTCCATCTGCATTCTTCTTGACTTTGTAAATCCATTTGCAACCTATAAGCTGTTTATCAGGAGGTAAAGTGCTAAGAGTCCAAGTCTGATTCTTGGAAAGGGCATTTAACTCTTCCTGCATTGCACATTTCCACCCAGGACTGTTCAAGGCCTCCTTTAAGTTATTTGGTTCTTGCACAAAACCAGTTACTTGATAAACTTTGGGCTTGTAAATTCTATATTTTGATTTGGTGGTCATGTGGTGGCCTCTTGGTTCATTGCTTGGTGGTTCTTGCAAATCAGTGTTAGTGGTAACAGCAGAAGGTGCATGAATACTATCAATAGGTAAATTCACATAAATTCTACCACTCTGAAGCTCATGATGTGATGAGGATGTGGAATTTTGATCAAAATCATGATCATTATGTGTGTGATTAGAGGAGTCATGTTGCTGAGGTGTTTCTTGTGGACTAGAGTCAACATGATCAGAGGGTAAATGAGATGGACTATCTGAAGGAAAAGAGGTGATATGTTCAATGTTCTGAGGTAATGATGGCATAGTGGAAGTGGTAGGAGAGGGTGAGATGACATCATTGTTTTCAGTGTTGGTTCCTTTAAAGAAGGGAAATGAATTTTCATCAAAGACAATATGTCTTGTGATAAGGAGTTTGTTATTAGGCAAGAGAACTCTATAGCCCTTGTGAGAGTTACTATAGCCCATAAAGGTTCCAGCCATGCTTCTGAATTGAAGTTTATTGAAGTTATAAGGTCTCATATAAGGGTAACATTTGCATCCAAAAAATCTGAGATGATTAAGGTCAGATTTGGTTTTGGTGAGGATCTCATGAGGGCTCTTGTAGCTGAGGTGTTTTGAAGGAGTCTTATTAATCAGATAAACTGCAGAAGTGAAGGCTGAATCCCAATGCCTTTGAGGAATGTGGGAGGTTGCTAAAAGGGCTAAACCTACCTCTATGATATGCCTATGTTTCCTCTCAGCAAGTCCATTTTGCTCAGGGGTGTAGGGACAAGACATCCTGTGTTTAATGCCATGATCAAGACAAAATTTGGACAAAGCTATGAACTCTCCTCCACCATCACTTTGAACAGCCTTGATATGTTTGTTGTATTGAGTCTCAATGAGTTTGAAAAAGTGAATGAAGGCTTGATGTGTGTCTTATTTGTGTTTGAGTAAATATAACCAAGTATACCTGGAAGCATGGTCAATGAAACTCACATAGTAATTGAAACCACTGAAAGATTTTATGGTTGCAGGTCCCCATAAATCAGTATGAATCAAGTCAAATAAGTCATAATTAGATTCAGAATTAGGGAAAGGAAGCTTATGAAATTTAGACTGTAAGCATGGAACACACAAAGACATGTTTTTATTAACTGAAAAGGGTATTACAATGAGTGAGAGCTCTTTTAACAACATCAAAGGAAGGATGGCCTAATCTAGAATGCCAAAGTTCCAAACTTGGATTATTCTTAACTTCTAAGGAGTTAACAGCTAGAGGGCCCTTATTGGAGAGTCACTCTGGTAGATGATGAGGTCTTGATTTGGAATTAACAAGATCGAAGTTGTAGAGTCCATCCTTAACAATCCCTTGGAGTAGCACCATTCCTGTTCCCTGATCCTTCACAAGTCAAATGTTGGGATGGAACTCAAAGAAAACATGATTGTCCCTAGCAAACTGACTCACACTAATCAGATTTTTTGTTATGTGAGGGACATGAAGTAATTTTTCAAGGACAAATGAGTGAGGAAAATGTTCTTCAGAGGATTGAACAATGGAATTACCATAATGATTGATATTCAAACCTGTGCCATTACCAATATACACCTTTTCTGTTCCATGATAATCAACTGCTATATTGAGATCTCCAAGGTCATAAGTCACATGGCTGCTAGCTCCTGAGTCAGGGTACCAATTAAAATCTGCAGTAGACTGTGAGTCACTGTTTGTGGTATTAGCCACATTCACATTGTGATTCCCAATAGAGCCTTGAGTGTAGTTTGATCTATAGGAGTTGTTGTTGTTGTTGTTGTTGTTGTTATTGTTGTTGTTGTTGTTGTTGTTGTTGCTTATGTTGGATGGGGTGAAATTGAGGTCTGTCCTGTAGAAGCACTTATCAACAGTGTGATTGTTGTAGTGACAGATTTGGCACCTTGCTCTTGAGTTGTCATATCCTCTTCCTCTTCCTCTAAAACTGGCTCTACCTCTTCCACCTCGGCTGCCTTGATTGAAGGGACTGTTTCTGCCTCTGCCTCTTGTATTGCCTCTATTTCCTTACCCTTGTGTGGTGAGATTGATAGAGAAGGCTCCATTTTCATTTGCAGTATTGTTGCAATGTGCTTTTGTGCCTTTAATTCTTGTTTCAAAGATCAATAGGACTGAATAGGCCTCCATTAAGGTGCAAGGTGGTATTTTTGTGGACAGAGACACCAGTACAGGGTTGTAGTCTTGAGGTAGGCCTGAGAGGATGTATAAGAGTTGATCCCTTTCACTAACTCTTTCTCATGCTGATCCAAGAAGATCACAACAACCTTTGATCTTGTTTAGGTACTCTCTCATTGACATGTTCTCCTTCCTGATTGTTTGAAGCTGACGTCTGTATTGTAAGATCTTAGCATCATTTTGGCTGGCAAATGTTTTCTCAAGGCACTGCCAAATTTCTTGGGATGTATTTAGGCCTACGGTGGTGACCAATATACTCTCAGATAAAGAAAACAAGATCCAAGAAGTAAGTAGTTGATCTTGCCTATTCCATAATAAATATGAAGGGTTAGGTAGTGTGGACTCAAGAGATGTTCCTGGTAAAAAGGGATCTGGAGGTTCAGTAGAGCCATTGATGTAGTGCTCTAATCCATATCCTCTTATAGCTGCAATGATTTGCTGTTTCCAAAAAAGGTGGTTTGATTCATTGAGTTTTACACTAATTAATTGGGATTGAAGGGATACTGGCTGGATAATTTGTGTGGTGGGATTAGAGACAGTAGCATGTGGCTTAGCTTCCATCTTTTCTTGAAGAGAAAAAGATAAAAGCTGCAGCAGGGATCCGGATCAGAGCTTTTCAGCTCTGATACCATAAAAGGTATTGTGCTGCAAGCATATTGCTCAAAACAGCTAAAGCTAAAGGCATTGGACCCAAAATAAACATATTTATCTGTTGTATATGAACTGCATTAATGAATGAGAAATACAACCTTCACCCTTTCTATATATAGGGTGGCTGAGCACATAAAACCTAGGCTACGGAGTACACGTGTAAAAACATGAGTGGAGGAGTTGAAAACCTAGGAAACTAACGGTGCAAATAAACGGATCTAATATGACAGCTAATAGGACAAACAAGAGCTGCTGGACTGAAGGACAGTGGAGTGTTCCTGTGCATGCTTGTGCATGGGACTGCTGCATGGGGTTGGTATTATGATCTGCCTATCCTTTTACAACATACATATTGTCAGAATCATGAATTGGATAAGATGTGAGGATATAAGAATAAGAAATGGTTTTACTTGTTGTTCTCGGTGATCTTTATATCCTTTATATGCACATAACAAAGTAAAAACTAACTTAATTATAGGCTAATTAATAGGAAACGGAAGATCATGACTAACTTGGTTTTAGGCTAACTAATAGAAAAATGATACTTAGAGAATATATGCATTATACTCATTAATACAATAATATATTTTGATTACTGTCCATTATCTTGTGAATTACTTCCAACAGGCCCCCGCGAGATGGAGGATCCATTGGAGACACCAATCTTGGACCTCAACTGATAAAATTTGGAGACATAAAGAGATTTGGTTAGCGCAACCGCAAGTTGATCATGAGTGGAGATGTAAGATACACGAAAAGATCCGTTGGCAACGTGAGTACGAACGAAGTGATAGTCAATGGCGATGTGCTTCACACGGGAGTGGTAGATGAGATTTACGGCCAAGTAAGTAGCACTAATATTGTCACAGAAAAGCTTCGGAGTAGACAGAAATGAGATATGAAATTCGGAGAGTAGATTGGTTAGCCAAAGAACCTCGGTCGAAAGGCGAGAGCACGATACTCGGCCTCGGTGGAGGAGCGTGCTATAATACGCTATTTCTTGAACGACCATGAAATAGGACAATTACTGAGGTAGATAATATAGGCAGACGTGGAGGAAAGGTCATCGGGATTGCCAGCCCAATCGGAGTCAGAGAAGGCGGTGAGAGAGAAGGATGGACCCCGTTGAAGAAGAAGGCCATGATGAATAGTATTTTTGAGATAGCGTAGGACCCGTTTGGCAGCCGTGAGATGAGTTTCAGAGGACTTGTGCATGAATTGAGAGAGGCGATTAACAACATAACATATATCTGGTCGAGTAAGTGAGAGATACTGAAGAGCACCGACGATTTGTCGATAAGCAGTGGCATCAGTGGGGGAAGAGCCATCGATTAGACATAAAGCGGAGGAATTAGAGAGAGGTGTAGATACTTCTTTGGCACCAAGCATGTTGTGACGTGAGAGAAGATCAAAAATATATTTATGTTGATTGAGAAAGATGAAGGTGGATGTTCGGATAACTTCAACGCCGAGAAAGTGATGAAGAGGGCCAAGGTCTTTGACGGAGAAGCGACTGGAAAGTGCATCAATGAAGCGAAGGAGAAGAGAGTGATCATTTCCTGTGAAGAGAAGGTCATCAACGTAGATTAAAAAATAAATAACCATTGATTGGTTTTGAAGAATAAATAAAGAAGGATCAGATTAAGAATTTTTGAAACCAAAGGAGAGAAGAAAATTCTTAAGTTAGTTGTACCACGCACGGGGTGACTGTTTAAGGCCGTATATGGCTTTTTTTAGGCGACATACATGATTCAGGAATTGAGAGTCACGGAATCCAGGTGGCTGAGACATGTAGACTGTTTCAGAAAAGGTGCCATGAAGAAAGGCGTTATTGACATAAAGTTGTTGGATTGCCCAATCATGATGGAGAGAGAGGGAGAGAATATACGAATGGTGGATGGTTTAACTACTGGGCTAAAAGTCTCATGAGAATCAATGTCGGGTCTTTGATGAAAACCTTTGGCAACGAGACGAGCTTTGTATCGAGAAATAGAGCCATCGGGATTACGCTTGATGCGGAAGACCCAGTTGCAGCCAACCAAGTTGGCATTAGGAAGCTGCGGAACAAGATCCCAAGTGCAATTGTGAAGAAGAGAATTTAGTTCAGTTGACATGGCATCACACCATGCAGGAATCTTAACGGCCTGAGAAACACAAGTTTGTTCAGGAGAGGGTGAGACTGGATGACGAGTGGTATATTGTCGAGACGCTTTAGATGGAAGATATTATTCCAAAAACGCATTTTTATTGGATGGGGATTGTTTGGTTGAAGGGGATTGGATGATATCGGAACAACAAGGGAGCTGGGGGACTCCGAGGTGGTGGCAGCGTATGCATGAGATAGAGAAAGTCCGAGAGGAGGAGGAGCGGGTGATTTAGGAATTTCAACATCTACCACGGGGTTGTGTGAGTGGTGGTTGGTCGGAAGAGTGACACTCGGATTAGTGGCGTTGTGATATGATGACGAGGGAGCAACTAAAGTAGTGAGTGGGACGATTGAAGAGTCTGGATTTATAAGAGATGTAGATAGTGTAGATGTAGGAGAGGGGTTAGACTGAGTTGAGGAGGGTGGAGTTTTAGCAAATGGTAATATGTGTTCAATGAAGCGAACATGACGAGATGTATATTTTTTTATTTGTTTTATGATATTGAGATCGCTTAGAGAAGATGCGATCAAGACGTGACCACGCATCAGATGAAGATTCGGCAGATGCGATGAGCTGGATAACGGCATCTGTTAAGGAGGCTAATAAGGCGTGAAGGATCAGTTGGTCTTGACGCTTCCAGTTGATGAAAGCGGGATCGGGAGAACTATTAGTGTCGACTGTGACAGTGGTGGGAGGGGCTATTTTTGAACCATAAATAAAGCCCATGAGATCGAGACCAAAAATAAGGATGTAAATGGTAACTTCCAAGAGACGTAGTTGGTGGTGGTGAGACTAAGAGGAAGATGAGTACCTGCGTTTATCTGAATAAGGGGCGGGGACGAAGACTCTATAGTAGTGGTGGACATTATGAGAAGTGGATGATGAAGAAATGGAGGAGATGGAGATTGCTTGTTAGAGTCAAAACCTGCTCGATACCATGTCAAACTTAGGAATTGGATGAGATGTAAGGATATAAGAATAAGAAATGTTTTTGCTTGTTGTTCTCATTGATCTGTATAGCCTTTATAAACGCATACCAAAGTAAAGACTAACTTGATTATAGGCTAATTAATAGGAAACTGAAGATCATGACTCACTCGATTCTAGGCTAACTAATAGGAAACTGATACTTAGAGAATATATGCATGATACTCATTAATACAATAATATTTTTTAATTACTATCCATTATCTTGTGAATTACTTCTAACACACACACACACACACACACACACACACACACACACACACACATATATATATATATATATATATATATATATATATAATTAGGGTTAACTAAAAACCAATTCTCTAGGTGGGAATCTGGGAACTGTTATATTATATTATATGTGATGCTAATTTAAATAATACAAAATGCTATTTATATTTCCACACTGCTATTTTTATGTTCTCTTAGTTTTTACTATTATCTTAATTAGCATGTACATGATTTATAAATAATATCACATCCTATATAACATAGCAGGTTTCTAGGTTCCCACACATGAATTGGTTACCATGTGAACCCATGCCTATATATATAGTTTAACATCCGTGTGTTAAACGAGTTTGATCAAAAGATAAATATAATAAATAGTTTTTATCATATAGAGGTTTTAAATCTAAAAATAAAAATTCAAAAGATATCGAAATCTCAACTCGCGTCTTGTACCGATGTCTTGTTACTATATCTTAACTATTGTTTTTCATTGTTACATAATTTTTTATTTTAATGTTTAGATGAAATTTGTCAATAATTTTTATTTACATATTTAAATAAATTCAAAACTTATCAAACATTCTACCCGTGTCTAATTTATATTAATTAATTAATTATTATTAAATATTTTTATATTTTAATGTTTAGATTTAATTTTATAATTTTTAATTACATACTTATAAAAATTTAGAAGATGTCATATTCTCAATTTGTGCCGTATTGTACCGGTGTATAATCAATATTATTAATTACTATTATTAGAATTTATATTCTTATGTTTAGATTGTAATTGTTAAAAAATTAGTTACATACTTACATTATTGTAAATAAATCGAAATTTATTTATATTATATATTTGAAATCTTGAGAATAAAAATATTTTAAATTTTGTTAAATAAAATTATTTAGATTATTAATAAATAATTAAGTTTTTTAATTAATATTATCTTATAAGTAATTTGTCTTTTAATTAAAATAAGTAATTTATTTTTTTAATTATACATGACTTTTTATATATTTATATTAGTAGAATAATACGAATTGTTGAATTGGGAAAAATACAATAAAATAAAAATATTAAATTAAGTAAATATAAAAAAAGAAAAAATATAATATATTTTTTTTAATAAGTTGGGTCAAGTGGTTGGAAAGTAGAAGATCATCTCAAATAACTTGAGAGGTCTGGGGTTCGAACCCTTGTCAACACTCTTATAAAGGGTTAGTGATACCACTTGAGCTACAAGCTCGTGGTAAAAAAGAAGAGAGAGAGAGAGAGAGAGAGAGAGAAGAAGAAGAAGAAGAAAAAAAGAAAAAATATAAGTTAGAATAAATATAATAAATTAGTCAGCTATTAGAATTCCTATATTTTAATAAGTATTCAAACCTCAAAAATTCGCTAAGTAGCCGAACCACCAGAAAATTACACATCAACCCGAAACTTCCTAAGCAGACACGTATGATAGAAATATTTTCGTTTGATATTTAGGTGGGATATATAAATACGAGCAAGTCTCCTGTGTGACGGTCACATGGATCATTTATCATGTGACGGAGCTCTATACCTATTCAAACCCAAATTTGATCCATCAAATTGGGTCGGATTAGGCAGATTTATTGGGTTTGGGGTTCCGTCACATGACATAAGACCTGTGTGAACGTCACATTTGAGTCTTTGCCTATAAATAAATGGAAGGATTTCAATACCCTAGCGAGTCTTTTGTTTAAGTCCATCGGCCTCAGTAATCAACATGCGTCACATGATTCACATCACATAAATATGACAAAAATACCCACATGAATCTGTTGAAATGTTGTCACTTGTGAGTTGTGTTACATTTAATAAATATAAAAAGGGTGTCTTATATAAGTCAAATGAATTTCCCCTCCTATCATCAATTATTTTTAGGATAGAACCTCTCAAGTGCTACGATCACCGAATTTAACAAGATTTCAGAGCAACCTCATGCTCGACCTGGTGGTGGGCCGTCAATATGACAGAGCATGTGGTTGAACCTGTGAAGATATATAAATTGATTGGACGAAAAAAAACTTACAAATAAAGGGAGTGCGTTGATATTTCGTCACTTTTGAATTACCACGCATGTCACCATCCAGTGGTGGAGGTAGGATTAAATTCTACTCGGGCTAAAGTATTTTTAACGAAAAATAAAATAATATGGAATAAAACACACACCAATACAGACTTACCCTTATCTTGCACAATCATAGTAAGAAAAAGGAACGGGGGATTTTGACGGATTATCAACAAGCTCGAAAATTTATTACATTAATCAAAACAAACAAGCTTGGTAGTTTATTAGCATTGTTTTTGAAGGAAAGTGAAAAAAATTGTAAGAAATTAGTGGAACCAAATTTCTTAGCATCGTTTTTAATTATATGATAGGTAAGAAGTAATATCTAATAAATTTACAAAATTACAATTAAGAAATTAGAATTAGATGAGATTGAAGCCGGGAAATAAAATGCAATTCAAGCTGCTAAATTACAATGAAGGAATTAGAATTTAGGATTTAGGGTTAAAATATTGAATGTTGAATTTATGAATTTTGAAAGCTTGCCTATCGATTATGGAGCTTCTAAAACAAGATAGAAATTGGATAAATATTTTTGTTTGTTTTGAGATATCTGCCTCTTTATTCGATTTTTTTTTCTTCGTCTTCCTCTTCACCTCTCTGTATCTCTCTCGTTTTTTATTTTCAAATTGAAAGTTAAGGAATGTCTAAAAAAATAACATCAAAATACGTTTAACTAATTGGAATTGATATTATTGGGATAATTTTATTTTTAATTAAGTGATAGCGTGGATTAGATTGGGCTTAGTGGACTGCCTTATTAATAAAAAAAAAAAGTAAAATACTACCGAGCTAATTTATGCTTGATCTAAATTTAAAGCATGAAAAATAAATAACTAGCATTAATATACCTCCGAGCCACCTGGCTACGGTGCGGGTAAAGCATTGAATGTCTCCGCCCTTGTCACCATCGCACCAAGACCCTCAAAATTAACATGGTATCAGCTTAATCTCAATTAGATGTTATGGGCTCCCTCTCATATAGTGTGTCTTTAATGTGGGATCGCACCGAGACCACAAGTTTAATATAATTATTTGATTAATGAAACTCTTAATTATTTAGGAATGAGAACTCAGATAGCAAAGGAACCATCGTGTAATTCTTTGAAATTCACAATTTAATATTTTCCGAATTATATATGGGAAAAAGTTTGGGATTTACGGTTTCCTCCAACCAATTTACACATGCTTGATGGTTTATGTATTTTGAGTCCATTAGACCACATGAGCATTATAAAACCACAAGTTAATAACTCTACTCGAAAGCCATCAAATCACATGAATATTATTGGCTTCAGGTTTTCCACTCCACGTTTTAGCAAAACAATAAATATTAATTATTAAACCAAGTTAAACTCAATATTATACAACACATTCTGTAAGTGGAAAAATAAAAATAATAAAGAATTCTAGTACTAGTATGATTCATTAAAATACTTAAAGTGCTTATTTGGATTAGCATTCGTTGGGATTGTTAATCCATATATTCAAAATTCTATGGTATTTAGAATTTTTTGAATAGTAAGAACTCTTGTTTGTTACAGGATTCAGAATCCTTTACTTTTTAATGTATATGTCAAATCATGTCTGAAAAGTAGATGATAATGTGTTATTATATTGTATTTGATATCAAATCATGTCTAAAAAGTGGATGATAATGTATTTATTATATTTTATTTAGTAATATTTAATTATTTAGTTGTAAGATATTATTATTTAAGTATTTGATTTTTGAGTCTTAGAACAAACAAGTATTCGATATTTTGAATCCTGAATCTAGGATTCGGAATCCTGAATACAGGATTCGGAATCCTAGCCCAAACAGGGCCGATATGTGGTATTATTGAACTCGTCGGATATGGGTTTATCCTCGTTCGTAAGTTTGAGTCCATCGCATGCTTATTTGGTAAATCGCACCAAACAACAAAGTGACACGATCGAATTGCGATGAAAAGACCACTCACATGGGTTCACAAGAACTGCGAATTAAAAGAGATATCCAGAAAAAAAATCATCACTAATAAAGAGAAAAAGATAAAAAGGGAAAAAATTGAAATATACGGATGAAAGAGTGTGTGTTTGTGTGTGTGTGTGTGTTTTGTGCCTTAGCAGTTACAACAGTTTTTGTGGTTAACGTTTATGAGATGGTTGATGAGAAACTATGAATGATGACAAACAACATATATGCATGTGAATTCACATGTGAGGAGTAGTCTTCTATCCTTTTTGTGAATATCCAGTTCTAAGTGTTTTGTTCTAGAATGCTGAATGGAATTGTATGCCAAAATAATTGCCCCTTGATTATCAACCCAAACAGTAGAAATGTGTGTGACCAGCAGATGCAATTCCTTAAAAGAACTTGTAGCCAAATCACATCACAAGTTGCTGTAGCAAGACTTCTGTACTCAGCCTCTATACTTGATCTAGATACTTTGCCTTGTTTCTTGGAGTTCCAAGTCATCAAATTCTTGCCAAGAAACACACATACACCTGATGTTGACTTCCTGTCATCTAAATCTAAAGACCAGTCAGAATCAGCAAATGCCGTGAGATTAAGTTAGGGGCTGGCTGTAAAATTCAAACAATAGGAGGATGTTCCAGATAGATATGTAAGTATTCTATTGACTGCTCTCCAATGGATGACAGATGGTGCCTACATGAACTGGATCACTTTATTGACACTATAGCTAATATCAGGCCTAGTCACTGTTGCATATTGCAAATGCACCAACAATTTATCTATACAGTCTAAGGTTATGCATTGGTTCACCATCAAATTTGGATAGGGAAGGATGAGTGATCATGGGGGTGGATAGACTTTTGGAACCCTGCATTCCTGCCTTAGCAATGAGATCAGTGATGTATTTTTGTTGTGTAAGAAAAATTCAAGTTTGATGAGGAATGAACTCAATTCCAAAGAAATAACTGAGCTACCCCAAATGTCTCAAGGAAAAACAGTGATTCAATCTAGTGATGAGCTACTGAATAACATCTGTATCATTTCCAGTTATTAAAAGATCATCCACATCGGCCAAAATCAGTATTATTTATCCATTTTGATGTCTGTGATAAAGGGAAGGATCAGCTCTGGATATTTTAAAACCAAGGGATAGAAGAATGTTGCCAAGCTTGCTGGACCAAGCTCTTGAAGACTATTTCAAACCATATAGGGACTTGTTTAGTCTGCAAGCCATGTCAGAAGAAGCATATTGTTCAAATCCAGGAGGAAACTGCATGTATAATTCAATGTCAATATCACCATTTAGAAAAGCTTTGTCAACATCAAGCTGCCTTATAATTCAGAATTTGGAGCTAGCAATTGATTGTATGGTTCTGATGGTAGCAGTTTTAACCACAGGGCTAAAAGTCTCAGTATAATTAAGGCCGACTTCCTGTGTATATCCCCTAGCAACCAGATTTGCTTTGCATCTTGCCAAGGAGCCATCTGCATTTCTTTTGGCTTTAAAAACCCACTTATAGCTTATGAGAGGTTTATGAGGAGGTGAGGAACAAACACTCCAAGTGTTATTTCTTAAGAGATCAGAGAACTCTCTTTCCATAGCTTGATGCTAGTGAGGAATTTCCATCGCTTCTTTGTAATTCTTAGGCTAAGCAGATGGACAGGCAGTGTTTGTGAAGATCTTTAACTTGTGAATTCCAGCCTTGGCTCTTGTAGTCATCTGGTGCACATTCTGTGCCTTGTTTGTTTCCTGAAAGATATTGTCAGTATCAATGTTTGGTATAGTGGAAGTAGAACTATTATCAATTGGCAAATCTATAAACAACTGACCAATAAGTATAGATGAGGAATGAGTAGATGTAGAGGGAGGTGAATTGTTGGATGATTCAGGTGGAGATGAAGAGGAAGAAGTGTTAGTGGCTGGAGTGTTGTTGGAGATGTTGTGATCATTTGTAGGAGTAGGAGGTGAGTGATGAGATGACGGTGATTGTGATGACATAGTAGGAGAGGGGTTTGGATAAGGCATTGGAATAGTAGAAAGGGGAAGAGATGTATCCGTTTGAGGTGGTTTGGTAATGGATTCTCTATGAAAGGGAAAATTCTGTTCATCAAACACAACATGTCTTGTTATGATGATTCTGTTGTCAGGCAAAAGTACTTTATAGTCTTTGTGATTTGGACTGTATCCTAGAAAGGTGCTCTTTGTGCTTCTGAACTACAACTTGTGTTTATTATAAGTTCTAAGATAAGGATAACACAAACAATCAAAGGTTTTAAGAAGAGAGTAGCCAGGCTTCTGTTTCATGAGTAGCTCAAAGGGTATTTTGTATTGATTGGATTGAAAAAGAATTCTATGAATGAGATAGACAGAAGTGACAAAAGCATCATCCCATTGCCTTGTTGGTACTTGAGAATGGGATAGAAATGAGAGGACTAATTAAATTATATGTCTATGTTCTCTTTCAGCTAATCCATTCTACTGGGGGGTATAAGGGCAAGATATCTTTTGAAGAATCCCTTGTTGGAGAAAGAAAGTGGATAAGGCTTTAAACTCTCCCCCTCCATCAATTTGGACTATTTTATGCTTTTGTTGAATTGGTTTTTAACCATGGAATGAAAATGAATGAAGGCAGCTGCAGTATCAGATTTTAACTTGATAAGGTATATCCAAGTAAACCTAGTTTTGTGATCTATGAAGATGACATAACCATGAAAAGACTTGACAGGAGATGGACTCCATAAATCTGTGTGAATTAGTTAAAATTCTTCATAATGATTAGCACGAGAATCTGGAAATGGCAATTTGTGAGCTTTTGATTCCATACAAGCAGAACATAAGAAGTCTCTCTTATTATTATCAGTGAAAGAAATATTACACCCTTGCAAAGCTTTTCTAACAATATTGAAAGAGGGATGTCCTAATCTAGAATGCCAAGTCTACACATTGAGGACTTTATAGGAAACAACAGAATAAGCTCCAGGAGTGAAAACAGGTTAGTGTGATTGATGTGAAGTGGATGATGTGGATGATGAGTTATCCTGGAGATTAATGAGGCTGAACATGTATAAACCATCCTTATAAATTCCTTTGAGTAGAGGTGCTCCTGGGGATATTTCCTTCACAACACAATAATTAGGATAAAACTCAAAATAAACTTGATTACTTGTGCAACTTTGAAACACTGATAAGATTCTTTCTAACATGAGGAGATTTTTGAGATGGAAAGAGGATGCATGGTTGGGAAAGGAATGTTTGTCAGTAACTATAGAATTGCCAATGTGAGCAATAGTCATACCTGCACCATTAGCTACTTGAACAGTGTCTGTCTCCTGGTATTCAGAGGTTAAGTTCAAATGATTCATGTCATAGGTTATGTGATTGGTTGCTCCTGAGTCTGGATAGCAATTTCCTTGAGAAAAGAGATCTTGGTTTCCAATGTTGGCAAGATTGATTGAGCTGTTGCTACTCGGATAGGAGTTTTCTGTGGTTTGAGGTGCAAAAGTTCTGGAGTTGTTGTTGGGAGTGAAATGGATGTCCGTCCCGTAGTAGCACTTATCAGCTGTATGGTTCGTGTAGAATGGGCCTCTCTCAGGTTACAAGGATCAACTCTTGCAGTTATTGAGACCACCACAGGATTATATTCAAAACCTAAGCCCGAAAGGAGGAGCAAGACTTGAATTTGATCTGAAATCCTTTCTCTAGTAGTTGAAATCATTTCACGTCAAGATTTGACTTTTTTGATGTACTCTCTCATAGTCATGGATCCTTTCTTCATGGTTTGGAGTTATAACCGGTATTGCATTGCCTTGGCATTACTTTCATTAGCAAAACTATTTTTTAGAGCTTCCCATATCTCATTGGATGTACTTAAGCCAGCAGTGGTGACTAGATCACTCTCTGATAAAGAAGAGAGTAGCCAAGAGGCCAAGAGCTGATCTTATTTTATCCAAGTCGAATAGGCATGATTCAGGATGTTTTCTCCTTCAGATGAGCTTGGGATGTATTGATCTGGAATAGGCTGAGTACCAGTAAGAAAATTTGAAAGATCATACCCCCTAACAGCTGTAAGAACTTGTTGCCTCCACAATAAGTAGTTGTTATCATTTAGCTTGATGTTAATAAGATGGATTTGCAGCTGGATGACCAGATCTGAATTAGCCGTAGATATGTTTGTTTGTGAGGATTGGAGTGGAAAAAGGCTGAGCCATAGTGYTGRTRTAAAAYTRRAWACMAAMMARAGCTTTTCACAATAATGCAGATGGCTCAGAGACAAGCAATTAATTGCCTGCTCTCATACCATATAAAAGAAGCAATGGATTAAGGATCATTTCTAGCTTATGAATAAAGTTGTGTGCACAAAATAGGAAATATTGCTCTTCTTCGTTTTTCAATACAATACCGATGAAGAGTGAGCCATATTTAAAAGCACAAATGAACAATCTAGAATCTAGTAGATCTATACACCCTGTAGGGATGGAAATGACTCGTACAATGACAACTATGCTAAAGCTACAAGACAAATTTAGTCGTTGCTATATTTGGCATTAGGGTTAGAGCTGCACATGTGGCTAAGATCATTTTGTCTTCATCGGCTGGTTTGGTGACTTGTTTGACATGGCCATGCACGTGTAAGACATGCATGGCTACATGGTTATTTATAATAACAGTGACAAAAAATGTAATTCCACTAGTATGATTCTTTAAAATACTTAAATGTGGCATTATTGAACTCGTCGAAGATGGGTTTAGCCTCGTTCGTAAGTTTGAGTCCATCGCATGCTCAATTGGTAAATCGCACCAAACAACAAAGTGAAACGATCGAACTCGATGAAAAGACCACTCACATGGGTTCACAAGAATTGCAAATTAAAAGAGATATCCAGAAACAAAATTCATCACCAATAAAGACAAAAAGATAAAAAGGAAAAAAAAAATTTAAATATACGGATGAAAGTGTGTGTGTGTGTTTTGTGCCTTAGCAGTTACAACAACAACAGTTTTTGTGGTTAACTTTTATGAGATGGATGATGACAAACTATGAATGATGATAAAGAACATATATGCATGTGAATTCACATGTGAGGAGTAGTCTTCTATCCTTTTCGTGAAGGAGGTCACATGCATGGGTTGCAATCAATTTTTGAATTATTTTGGAATGTTTTATGTTACCATTCGATTAACTAAGTTTTTATTTGGATAACGATGTAAATTTTTATACAATTTGAGTTAGTTCAGGTAGCAATTGTTCACTACCTATGATTTAAGTTCTGGTTCGAATCATATATGTTGGGGGTGAGGGAAAAAAGAAAGTAAATTCTTAGATAATGTTTTACTTGGTAGATTTTAATATGGACAGATTTGAAGTTATTAAGTAACAGAAAGTACAAATACTAGATATTGTGGGTCTGGTCATACATGATGAAATCATTTGAAAGGCTTGTTACCGGTGGAATAGTGTAGATTTTATATATTAGATGTCTCAAATCCGAATATAATATTTATTTATCACTAAATTATACGCTTGTCACATGTTTTTTAGTGTAATTTATTGCGTGTCTCTCGAATTTACAAACAAAATAATGTAAATTATATGTTTGTGCAGGGTGTATATATAAATGAAATGCAATGAACCAAAATAATTACACAAATGAAATTTTAATTTTTCTAGTAATGATATCACGCCAACTGGTGAAATTACATGGTGCGCAGTGACATTATAAATCACTTACTAACATATTATTGAAATTAATACGTAACTTCATTAATTGTCCTTGGAGTATGAAAATGCAGTAGCACTAAATCAGATGTCATGTCCAGACAAAGTTTGTTCACTGTTCCATTTCGCCACCTTTTCATGCAAAAGACAATACAAAAATCCTCTCAACTTAATAGCACAAATTAATTATAAATTCGGCCTCTTCACATTATTTTTGTTAAAAAATATTAAAATTGTTCTCCACTCAACATATTTCTCTCTTTATCTACAGCTCCGTGCTATATATATATATATATATATATATATATATATATATATCTATCTATATAGCTTGTGACTTGCTTCAATTAATCAGTTATCACCAAGGCAACATGCATTCTGTGAAAATTCTCATCCTTTGTTTCTTGCTCATGTTTCTTCTGGTAGTCGAAAACCATGTAAGCAACGATTATTAATTTCTAACAGTTTATATATATATATATATATATATATATATATATATATATATAATATTATTATATGCTTAAATTGCATTCAACTTTAGTTCATTTAAACTAATGGTTTATTATTTGAAACCATTTTTTTAATTTCTTACTAGTTAATTAGTTTATACAAGGTTTCTTAATCAAAATCATGTTCATAGGATAAAAATGTATAATATGGTATTAAAAATTGTTTAGTTTTAATTTGTATAGTCTTGGTATAAATTTATATATTAACTTGTGCTAGTCATTAACTTGGGCTAATTAATTTCTACAGGCAACAGTCATTTTCTCCCCAGCTCCTCAGCCACAACCCCCAGGCACTTTTCCCATGGTGAGATATATATCTTGATACAAAAAATAAATATAATTAGTAATTTTGTTAGACTTCTTTTTGTAATTAGGCTAACCTTCTCAATTGCTAAGCCTGATCGTCTAATTGCTATGTTTTGGATCAGTATGGTGCAACTCCTGGCAGTCTTCATCCTCAGGGTAAGAATATTCACAAAAATCCAATTATTACTCCTCCCGTCCATAAATTTACAGTTATTTCATATAGTTTTAAAAAAATGCTCGTTAATATATTTAAGTATTGTTTTTTCTATCTATACCTTATAATTAATTAATTATTTACTCTGCTTGCACTTGGGGTTTCTTGCTATTATATAAAATTAAACTGAATAGGCATGCTTTTTTAATTAACCCATATTTTAAAATAGAATAACAATATAATTATTTTAGTAATTTTTTTTTTTAAATTTATATATATATATATCAAATTTATTTATTTAATTTATATATTTTTCAAATTACATCCGTTAATGTTAATAGACAAGAGCATAACTAGACCAAGTCAAAGGTGAATTTTGCAATTTTGCCATTACATATATAAATCATTGGAGTACATTTATTTTATATTTTATATTTTTGTACATGACAGAGTGTGGGCCCCGGTGCACGGGTAGATGCTCAAAAACAGCATTCAAGAAGCCATGTATGTTCTTCTGTCAGAAATGCTGTGTGAAATGTCTGTGTGTGCCCCCAGGCACGTATGGGAACAAACGGTTTTGCCCTTGTTACAATAACTGGAAGACTAAGAGGGGTGGACCAAAGTGCCCTTGATTATAAGTGTTTTTTGCTTTTTGATCCGGCCTCTTTTTAGTTATGTCTTTATTACTTGTATTGATGTGTGGATTGACTATTACGATAGATGATCATTTGTAGTATTGCTGCATATTTGTATTTTAATCTTATGCTTAATCATTTTACACTCTAACTTCAAGCAAGTGTATTATGGTCTGTGTTTTTAGTACATGTCCAGATAAGGTGATAAATTTTGAACCTTGATTTAGCTTGAGATTTATACTTCTTACTACTAAATTACTACTCAATTCCGAGTGTGGAGAGAATGTGATAAGGGTGTGTTTGGTATTAAGTGTTTTGATTTTTATGATATTTGGTGATTCATGTATATTGAAGGTGGGGTTCAGACTTCAGAGTGGTATTATGCCAGGCTTTTGATATATACATCTCCTCTCTTTTTACATACACATCTCCACACTTTCTAAATGTACCCTTGTTTTATCATATAACTATCCCATTTGATAAAATTATATATTACGTGAACTTAGATGCACATTACAAGTCCATCTAATAATTTAATTTATCATTCGCATATTATTTTAATATATTATTATATTTAACTGGTACATATAGTCATATATAACTAAAGGAAAAGCTGCACAGCCTGCACAACCATAAGGATGAAAAATCACTACTAAAGAAAATGGCTTTTACATTGGTTATTTTAGCCATTAAAACCGATGTAGATGAGAGCGTTGTAAATGTTCACAATTCTCACATCGGTTGTAGAACCGATGTAAGACCGGACTGTACTACCTATTCTTTAGAAACTGATGTAAGAACTTCAAATACCCGATGTAAGACTGGACAGTACTACATCTGTTTCTACAAAACCGATGTAAAAATATGAATAACCCGATGTAAACATCGGTGACTTCACATCCATATTTAAACAGCCGATGCAATGTGAATCATCTTACATCGGTCAACTATAACAGATGTAAGAATTACAGAAATTCACAGCAGTTATTTTATAACCGATGTAAATTACTGATTTTTTTTTTTGGGGAATTTCCCCATCGTTGGTGATTCACACCTAGAAATTTGTAATCGATTTATTTCACATAACCCAAACAATAAGCAAACAACACCAAACAATACACCTGAAAACAAAATCAAGAACATAATTCAATAATAATCCATCAAACCAAATTTGTTTCATACTCAACCCGAACTATACAAGGTAAAATTCATCAAAACAATAATTCGAAAAATGAAATACGTATGGCCTACACAAAGTACTAGTTTTAACCACATCCATATCACATCTCGAGTCCACACGACAAATACCAACCTAACTAATAAACTTCCAAAATTCAATGCTATAATAACACACGATTCTAATCATCCAATAATCCATTCTTCATTTCAAAAAAAACATATTGCCCATTGTTTCCGAATTTCTTCAATGTCATTTGGATGAAGCCGTTCGGTAACATTAAATACCTGTAACATATATTGTAACACAATAACAAATACAAATTATAAATAAAATAGTTAAAGATAGAAATTATAATACCTCTTCCCAGTTGTCCGTAATTCCTACTCGAATTATGGTCCACATCCAATGCATAACATAATATCCACGTTCCCAAATAAAATGGTATACCTTCATTTTTTTAGATTCATTAACAGCTCTCACCCACCTGAAGAAAGATGGCATATCTTCATTTTTTTAGATGCTAGATATTTTGAAATTTGTCGCACTTAAAAATGGGTAATCAAGATCTACATTTTTTTCTTCATGTATGTATGTATTAACTAAAATAAACCACCATTTTATATTTATAAGCACCATATCACCTGAAAGTGATATAATGTTTTCTAAAGTTACATACCTATTAAGTCTGACAAACTGATTGTCAAGTTCAAAATGTTTGCTTCTTTGATGGTTCATATGATTGACTGATAAGGTTATAACTCCTTGATTATCTATTTAAACAAATCGAGTTCTTGGTTCACGGATTATCAATTCAATTTGCAATGTGCAGTCGGATAACATCACATACTGTTGATGCCAAGCTCCGTTATTCTGCCTCTGTGCTGCTTCTTGAAACTGTTGGTTGCTTTTTGGAGCTCCATGTAATCAAGTTGTTTCCCAAGAAAATGCAAAATCCTGATGTAGATCTCCTATCATCTAAATCTGATGCTTAATCTAAATTTGCATAAGCTGTGATTTGAATCTTGTTTGACCTTTTGAAAACAAGTCCATGATCAAGAGTTCCTGCCAAATATCTCAAGATCCTTTTCACTGCTCTCCGGTGTTTACCCAAGGGATTGTGCATGTATTGGCTCACTTTGTCTACACTAAAACATATCTGGTCTGGTGACTGTAGTATATTGCAAGGCTCCTACAATTCTTCAATACTCTGGTCTTCAATGGGATTGCCTTGAGTTTTGGGTAAGTTAAGATTATTTATCATAGGTGAGTTGAGAATTTGCCTTTGACATGTCTGCTCTATCCAAGTCATCTTCAAGATATTTCCTCTAACTTAAGTGCAAGGTGTCATCAAGTTGTTTGACTTCAATTCCCAGAAAATAATTGAAAGTGCTTAAGTCCTTTAAGGAGAATTTCTTACTGAGCAAGATAATAACTCCTCTACCTCAGCACTGTTGTTTCCTATGATAATGATGCCATCCACATATGTGGCAATGAGTGTGCAGGTCCTACTTCTGTGTTTTATGAAGAGAGGTTTGTCTGATTTTGAGGTATTAAAGCCAAATGAATCTAAAACCTTTCCAAGTTTAAAAGACCAGGCTGTGGAAGCCTGTTTCAAGCCATTGAGGAACTTTTGAAGTTTACAGCACAATTTTCTCCAATTTTCACTTCAAATCCTTTTGATTGTTCTATGTATAGCTCAGTGTCAAGTTCACCATTTAAAAAAAAAAAAGATAAGTAGAAAAACAAGAAGAAAAGGATGGGAAGGAAGAAAAAAAATGTGACCAATATCACCAAAATCCACCAGCGCGACGACCACCCACTAGTTTATTGACCTCAAACATGTCAGACGAGAAACCACCAATGGATAACGGTATAATTTTGACATTTTTCGTGGTTTGAAGTTTTTCAATTTATTTTTTTCAATTTTAAATTTTGTATAACTAAATTATGGATTTTGTTATTTGAACATAGTTATAGTTTGAGATTAAGTGGATATGAATAAAAATGAAGTTGTAGCTATGGATTTGTAATTTAAAAAGACCAAGGTTCATTGAAAACCGATTGGAAAATGATGAAATTTTTAGATATTTTCGTTCCATGATTACCAAAAATTGCATTGATTTTCAGTAGGTAGATGATGAATTTTGTATCCATTTTCGGTCATCAGGGACCGAAAATAGAAGACATTTTTAGTCATCAGTGACCGAAAGTGAAATGGATGTCATGTTTAGTCATCAGTGACTGAAAGTGGATGACATTTTCAGTCATCAGGCACTGAAAATAGATGTCGTTTTCAAACGTCAGGGACCGAAAATGGATGCCATTTTTAGACATTAGGAATCAAAAATGGAAGTCATTTCTAATCATCAGGTGGGACTGAACAGTTTATTTTTTTTTTCGTGTATTGAGATTGTTTCTTTTTCAAGCCATAGTGCATATGCCCGTCACCTATTTTCTATTTATATACTATTACGGTAAGAGATATTGTTTTCCAAAAATTTACCTTAAAGACTTGTTGTTGTTGTTGTTGTTGTTGTTGTTGTTGTTGTTTTGTTTGTAGCCATAGAATTGACCTAGTGTCACCAAATGTACTCAAAAGGATCAAGTGAAGAGGATGGGCTGAATTCAAGGCGGTACGTTAAAGAGATATGGTCAGAAGCATGTTAAAGTCTTATAGTCGTCCATACTCGTATTCTCTCACCATCATATGCCTTAAGAGAAAAAAGACCAAAACTCGGATTGTCATTGCCCAAATGGCAAGGATGTTGCAAAAGAGAACATCTAAATCAAATGTATAGAATATTATCCATTTGGCCTAGTTTTGTAAAGTCAAAAAATATATTAAAAAGAGGAAAAGAGGGTCAAGCGTATGGAGAAACCTTTGTAGAGGAAAGAGTACCCTCCCCATGCAAGTAGCTAAAGAATTGAGCAAAAATGAAGAAATCACAATAGGACACAAGACGACCAAAAATAAAAAATAAGCTACAACAAGTAAGTCGTGACCCAACAAAAGCATTCTCGGAGCCCTCAGCTGGGTTGGAAAGTAGATGTCATAAATGCAGCTAGAGCTGCAAGTTGCAAAGTCGATAGTCCGCAAAGCGATGGACACCAAGCGATTAACGAGACGAGCGAAACACCTGTCTACCTAAGATATCATCATCCACCAGATCGATTAGAAAGGTCGACGGCGAGGAGAATCAAATGTCACTGGGGGAATCCGACTTATAGAGGGTTTCAACAACTTAATTGCCCTCTTGAAACACGTGGGAAATCATAAACTCCATGGAGTTCGTGGGGAAAAGGACCCGACGCCAGGGAGCAAGGAATTTCTATGGCACATCAAGATAACGCTTGACAAATAAGTCGATGACGTATGAGGAATTAGACTCCAGGCAAATTCAATTCCAACCAGATCCAAAAATTACTTATTTTCGGTCAATCAGGTCCGAAAATGTAGCGACGATTTTTTTGAAACTTTGAGCTACAACTAATAATAAGGATACGAAAAGAACAATATAACCAAACAAAAAGATATAAATATTTACATTGGTTGTTCCTATGTCTTCTCTATCATCCATTATTGATTTTTTATGATGTTTGGAAATTAAGGTATGGAGATAATTGAAGTAGGGTTAATAACTTGTTAGAATTAAATGAAAAATAATATTATATATATTTGTGTAAAAATGGGCATATATAGTAATTTTGTAATTTTCACAGGTGTGTTTAGTAATTGGGTGATTTAGGGTGTGGGATATAATACGGGTATATAAGTTAATTTATTCAATGGTAATTTTGTAATAAAATATGGGTGCGTTTAGTAATCATACGAATAAGGGTAAAATTGGCCATAAATAATTTATTTTGGCGTCACACTGTCTAACAAAGGACCTCCATTAGTTAGTCATGTTCTTACAATCAGGTCGGCAATGAGTGAGGCACGGACAATCGCATGGGGCCTCAATTTTCAGGGGCCCAAAATTATTTATACGAGTGTACATATGTGTGTGTATGTATATATATACTTTTGCATTTGTTTTTCTTAGAGAAATAATAAAAAGAATTAGCCAGTGTTATTTTGTTAGGGGTTAATGATTTGTCTTGTATATTATAATATATATATATTATAATATATGAACTCAGTTGGGTAGAAGGTTGTTCTTTGTTTTTCTTTTCTTTTAAGCTATAAAATTTTATTGTTTCTTATGGGGCCCCAAAAATTCTTGCAAGTCCTTCTTATGATGAATAATCATATTTTTCAAAACATGCAAGAAGAAAAATCTATTTACATTGTCTCAGAAAAAGTATTTCTTATCATAAAATTATAATTATTTATAATCATAAAAAAATTGAATCTAATTGTTAATACTTCCGTGAAAATAAATTAATCTCAATAGCATTTCTAAAATTAATTTTGATATGGGATAAGAGAATATTGAATACAACTAAAGGACTCGATATTGATACTACAAAACATGATGAAAACACTAACCAAAAATAAAATAAAAATAAGTTAAAATGCCAAAATTACTCCTAAACCCTCAACATACCTCACAAAAGTTTCATCATTTTCACAACCTTCAACCTCTTCCCTGCCGCTACCACTACTATCATCATCGCGCCATCACACTTCTTTGTCACCCAAACCAAGTCCAACATATAGAATTCCACCATTGAAGAAGATGGAAGGTAAAAATAAGAAGGAAGGAGGGGGTGTTAAAACACTCATCATTGAAAATAAAAAAGACTATTCGAATGAATTTTTCTTACATATGTGCATTGTTCAATTTCTTTTTTAACTTCTTGAATTAAATATGGAATCCAGTCTTGAATGCTTTAGTTTTGCTTTTTTCCCTCCTTTTCCATCAATGGCCTGCGGTGGTGGTCAAGTTGGCGGTTTTCTACAATGGCTCTTCGGTGGTGGTCGAGTGGTAGATTTTCTTACAAATTTGATTGTTGTTAATTTGTCGGTGGTTCATTGATTCTCATATGGTGCGTGTTGTTGTATTGTTGTAATCGGGATCAACGACCATGGAAGTTTAAGGGGCGGCAGCAACGGGAGTTTTAGGAGGGCGGAGATGTAGACTTGTCATATGCGTATGTGTTTTCTCCTAGGTAGAATGTAATTTGGGTTGTTTAATTCCAATTTGGTGTTTTTATAAGATGGTGGTGTGTCGATGGCATGTGCACGTGTTTGTTTCTTTTTTTTGGAAGAGTTGTACTAATTAGATCATATCTACTATATAAGATTTATTAGTTTATCTTTACTCAGTAGATTACACTCTTTGTAATCATTAAAGCGAGAATTTTAATTAGTAAAGATTTTCGCCCTGTTGGCTCGACTGTAAGCACTACAAAAAAAATCAAAATTTTCGAGGGATTTTTCCCTCGGAATTAAGCAAAAATCCCTCGGTTTTGTTTAAACCGAGGGAAATTCCGAGGGAAAAATTCCCTCGAAAAAACCCTCCTCGGAAATCGGTTCCGAGGGAAATAAATCCCTCGAAATTTTAAAACCGAGGGAATTCCGAGGGATTGTTTCCCTCGGAACCATTACCGGACAATCCCTCGGAAATCCGAGGAAAATCCGAGGGAAGATTTCCCTCGGAATTTCTCAAGGAATTCCGAGGGAATGTAGTTCCCTCGGAAATCCGAGGGATTTTATTCCCTCGGGGATCGATGTTTCCCTCGGAATAATCCCGAGGGAAGGGATCGATGTTTCCCTCGGAATAATCCCGAGGGAA
>BMAC01000024.1:2814579-2829611 GCA_014905375.1 Phtheirospermum japonicum | reverse complement strand
AACGACGAGACGCACACCTCCTCCAATATCAAAAATCACGACGCTACCTCGCTTCACGTTTCCAACCGAAGGAGTTCATCGATCGATCAGATTTTTACTTGTTGTTGGTCGAACCCCACGACACGTGAGGGCACGCACGTGCTCGTTGGTATTTTACGATCGAAATTTGGGTCAAAACCACCCCACGTGCCTAAGATGATAGGATCGGTTTCATTTTTACGAATTTTCTATTTTTCTATTTTTTCTATTTTTTTTATTTTTTGCCATTTCCGAGGGAATTCAAAATCCCTCGGAATTCCGAGGGAATTTTGAAAAAATCCCTCGGAATTCCGAGGGAATTTTCATTCCCTCGGTTTTTTTTTAAAAATAAAAAAAAATCAAATAAATCGAAAAAAATAGAAAAAACTAGAAAAAAAATAGGGTTTATTTCCGGGTCGCCGGGGCGCACCCCTCCCCACCCCGGTCGTAATTTCTCGAGTTTTATTTCTATTTTTTACTATTTTTTCGGATTTTTTCGGTTTTATAATTCCATTATAAGCAAAATCGATCTGTAATAATTTAAGAGGCTAAAATAAGATTTATTTATTTATATACAAAATATGCTATTCTGTTTTTTATTTTTTTTGGCAATTTGTGATTTTCACATGACTAATAATAATAATTCAACCCTATATATAGTTTCAATAATATTGAACCGAAAATAACCATGCCTATTTGTTAAATAACAAAATAGAAAAAAATCCAAAAAAATAGTAAAAAATAGAAACAAAACCCAAAAAATTACGACCGGGATGGGGAGGAGTGCGCCTAAGCGTCCCGGAAATAAATCCTATTTTGTATTATTTTTTTCTATTTTTTACGATTTTAATTATTTTTAAATTTTTAAAAAAAATTAATTACATTTCCGAGGGAATACAAATTCCCTCGGGATTATTCCGAGGGAAACATCGATCCCTCGGAATACTTCCGAGGGAAATTTTATTCTCTCGGAAATATAATTATTTTTTTTAAAAAAATAATAAATCAAACCGAGGGAATTGAGTATCCCTCGGTTTTCCGAGGGACGACTTCCCTCGGAAATCCATCCGTCGGTCATCCCTCGATTTTTCGTTCGGTAAATATGGCGGGAACATTTAGCGCCCTGATTTCCGAGGGATTTTTCGAGGGAACTGGATTCCCTCGGAAAAAACCGAGGGATTTTTATATCCCTCGGTTTTCCCTCGAAAATTTCCGAGGGAATTTATTTCCCTCGGAAAATCCCTCGGAAAGTTCCTGTTTTTTTGTAGTGAAGAATGTATTATTTTTATAGTCAAAATTTTTCAAATTTTGAATCGAACTTTTTACACCTACTTTTTATTTTAAAATGAAAAGCTCGTCCGCAAGAGAACGGAGTAGCTGTAGGCGGTAAGTTGGACTCGAGTCGAATCACAAGGAAGACTAATCGGAAGTCATTCCGGTGTTTGATTTTAAGATTATAGAAGCGAAATAAAAACTAAACTAAACACGCGATCCAATTTGGTTTGGGGATTTCTAACATCTAAGAGCAATAAAATTGAAAGTTTTGAAACGATTATGAAAATGAGGGTTCTAGTGCGCCAGGATCATCTCCACGATCAGGGTTGTCAATACCGACGGTTCTAAATGACTCTAGTCACACTAGAACGTTAAACTTAGCCGAAAAGCATTAACATATTATAATTTCAGCAATTAAAAGAATGAGAATTACCAAGCATCTAAACAACTACTAAAGCAAATGAGTACAAACTTAAAACAAGAAGAACTAAGGAAACTAAATTAACGAAACTAAAGTACAACATCAACATCCAACGATAGTCAAAGCCAAATACATAAAGCAAATAAAAAGGTGCAGAAAAACCTATGATCTAGAAAAGCATCAGCAGCAATCCAACGAACTTCAGCGTCGATAAACGATCTTCAACGTCGGACCAAATAGAAACGAAGAAACGACGAAGTAAAATCGCCAATCTTGCATGAATCGAAAGGTGGCAAGAACCGAGGGTTCTCTGCATTGTTCTGAACTTTCCCCCAAGTTCCAGCCCTTTTGAAATAAGAAACCACCGAATCGAACTTTTTACACCTACTTTTTATTTAAACATAAAAAGCTCGTCCGCAAGAGAATGGAGTAGCTGTAGGCGGTAAGTTGGACTCGAGTCGAATCACAAGGAAGACTAATCGGAAGTCATTCCGGTGTTTGATTTTACGATCATCGAAGCGAAATAAAAACTAAACTAAATACACGATCCAATTTGGTTTGGGGGTTTCTAACATCTACGAGAAATAAAATCGAAAGCTTTGAAATGATTATGAAACGAGGGTTCTAGTGCGCCAGGATCATCTCCACGATCAGGGTTGTCAATCCCAATGGTTCTAAATGACTCTAGTCACACTAGAACGTTAAACTTAGCCGAAAAGCATTAACATATTATAATTTCAGCAATTAAAATCATGAGAATTACAAAGCATCTAAACAACTACAAAATCAAATGAGTACAAACTGAAAACAAGAAGAACCAAGGAAACTAAATTAACGAAAATAAAGTACAACATCAACATCCAATGATAGTCAAAGCCAAATACATAAAGCAAGTAAAAAGGTGCAGAAAAAGCTATGATCTAGAAAAGCATCAGCAGAAATCCAACGAACTTCAGCATCGATAAACGATCTTCAACATCGGACCAAATAGAAGCGAAGAAACGACGAACTAAAAATGCTAATCTTGCATGAATCGAAATGTGGCAAGAACCGAGGTTCTCTGCATTGTTCTAACCTTCCCCCCAAGTCCCAGCCCTTTTGAAATGAAGAAACCATCGGCCTTTTATAGATTTTTGCAAAATAACTACTCAGACTGTCGGAGCATCGACCAACGCGTGCCGAGCATCGACGTCGACGCGAATTGGGCTGCTCGCGTCGATCAGGCAGGGCATCGACCGACGCGTGCATGGATCGACACAACTTCAAGTTTGCGTCGGCTTGTGCGTCGAATGGCGTATCAAAGGTCGATGCAACAGAGAGTTTGCGTTGTCCTAGCGTCGCCGACGCGGGCGTCTCCCGGCGTCGATGCGGCGCTGGCTGCGGTCATCTGCAGGGATTTGGCACGTCGTGCGTCTCGTCTTCTTCGTTTCGAGTTGAAATACGAAAATAAAGCAAAATTAGACTATTACTTATAAAATAAGGTAGAAAAATGTTAAACACGATATGAAATGAAAAACATCAAAAGGAAGAAAAATGAGAAAAAGATAAACTTAAAAACCCTAAAAGCACACAACACACAATGCAAAAACACACAAAAATCACATACAAATATGTACAAGTCAGTACGTGTGTACATATTATTTATACTCTTTACAACACACATGCATTTTGTCGTTTAAAAATATGAGTCGATGTATGCAATTCTATCAAGTGGCATCAGAGGCAGCACTTGACTAAACTAAGTGACAATCCTCTTTTGCACCCATGGATTCACATTCAGGTGGTTACGTTACTCATCCCCCGATCCTTAATGGATCTAACTATGGTGCTTTGAAGGTCATGATACGTATCTACATCAAATAAACTGATGAATGGGAATGGTTTATTATCCTTAACAAGTGGACACCTTTGCAAATTGTTGATGCGAATAGAAATCATATACCGTAAGATGAGATGCTTTGGAATGCAAATGATCGTATTGATAGTAATTGGAATTCAAAATCTCTCCATGCTATTCTTTACTCTTTAAACTCAAATATGTTTTGAATTGTTTCAAAATATGAGGCTGCGAAAGATGCTTGGGAAACCAGTCTCAAAAGTATTTGGTCACTTAGAACTCTACAACTTCAAAACCTTAAGAAAAGTCAAATTCATTGCTAAAGTTTCTTGATTATAAAAAAACTATTAATTCCTTGAGAAATATTGAAAGTTCTAGGATTAGACCTTGTGTTAACACTTGTCAATCTTCGTTAGCTAGAAACTATCATAATTACATATTATGTGATATTGAGTTTGAAGATGAAACTAAGCTCGCTGCTGAGAAGAATTATGTGGCAAATATGGATATTGCTACCATGACTACTTGTCGGGATGTGATCAGGAGTGTCATTGGATAATCAGTCGCATCTTCAAACGCATCTAGCCCAGATCCTTCAAATTTCATGACTCTCACCTCAAATAATCTTAAATTGTCTAGGCAACTTCTTATTAATTCAAAATCTAATGCTAGTTGTAATATTGTCTATACCTCCTTAAAATCTAACCTTCTGGGGTTTTAGTATTTCTTTAGTGGCTTTTCTCAACGTATGACTGGTGAAAAGAGAAATTTAAAGTATGTCAATTCTTGTAATGGGGGTAAAGAGTCTTTTGGGGGTCGAGCACATGGTAATATTATTTGTAAAGGTATATTATATATTGGTGGGATGCCTGAACTCAGAAATGTACTACGTGTTGATGGATTTATGGAGAATCTTATTAGTATCAGTCAACTATGTGATAATGGATTATTTGTCAGATTTGAACATTCATGTGAAATTCTTGATGCATCTAATGTGTGTGTTCTTGCACATACGAGATCTGCTGATAACTGTTACCAATTTGGTAAAAGTCAAGTATGTCATAATACTAGTATAGACGAACTTGATTTGTGGCATCAAAAACTTGTTCATGTTAATTTTAAAATGATGCATAATTTGGTAAAATTTAATATTATGCGTGGTTTGCCTAAATTTAACACTGTAAATATTAGTGTATGTTGTCCATGTAAAAGATTAAATAAACTCGTGTAATTCATCCCAAGAAAATGGATACCACTACCTCTCGTTGTTTTGAACTTGTCCATATAGATCTTATGGTTCCAATAGGTATTGAGAGGATTGGTGGCAAAAAGTACACATTTGTTCTTGTAGATGAGTTCTCTTGCGTCACGTGAATTTTATTTTTACGAGAAAATTCAGACACTTTTGAGTTTTCGAACATGGTACAAAAATATGGTAATTTATACAACTTGTGAGAGGCTAGAATTCATTCTGATCATGGTAGAGAATTCGAAAATGTTTCTTTTTGCATCCTTCTGTGATAGGAAAGATATTTCTCATGAAATTTTAGCACCCAAAACTACTCAACAAAATGGGATTGCTGAAAGGAAAAATAGGACTCTTTAGATTTGCACGAGTTATGCTAAGTTCTAAGAAACCTTGCAAAACCTTTTTGGGCAGAGGCTCTTTATACTGTATGTCATAATGTCAACCGTGTGTACCTAAGAATGGATACTGTCTCAACTCCGTATGAGATCCTTTTAGGAAAGAAATATAACCTCAAGTGTTTTCATGTGTTTAGTTATATTTATCATGTCTTAAATGAATAGAGATACTCTTGCTAAGTTTTACTCTAAAATGACATGTATTTTTTATTAGGCTATTCTTCAAATAATCATGCTAACCGAGTGTTTAGTTTACGCATAAAACTTATTATGGAAACTGTGAATATGGTTTTTGATGATCTTTTGGATTTGAACATAACGATTAGGGAAGACAACACTTCAGATTCAATGGAAATACCCTCTACTTCTTTGAGTAACCCGAAGTCCATTCAATATGGTGATGGTTCTCCAGATACGGTTGCAGCTGATGCAACTACCAATGTGACTGCTTATATGAATGATGATGCCACTATAAAATGTGACGACATCAAAACTTGCCTGAGCTGAAACTGAGGTTGATGATTCACCTCAATTAGATGATAGGACAAAAACAACCAGAACTAAGAACATTACAAGCAGAATTTAGAAAAACCACCTTATCTATCAATTCATTGGGAGTGTTGGAGATGGTAGAGGTACTCGAAAGAAGAAAATCAACTTTAGAGAAATGGTAAGGCTGGCATGCATGTCCATACAGTATCTCGTGATAAGAACAAACTGTTTTGCATCTTCCTTTGAACCTAAAAAAAGTTATTGAAGTTTCACAAGATGAATTTTAGCTTATGGATAGACAAAAAGCACTTGATCAATCATCTAAAAATAATTTTTGGTACTTAGTTCCTGATCCCAAAGATGGGAAAATGTCATCGATACAAAATTGATTTTTGAAAATAAGACTGATGAGCAAGGCAATATGTTGTTTGAAACCCTTTTCTCTGAGATATGGTCGAGTATATATGCGTGGGAAGATCTTTAACTTCAACCCTGCCATGATAAATATGTTGTTTTAAACCCTTGATGTTGTCGATGATTCAAAGCCGACCGATTTCACTTATATTAATAAGTTTTTAATGAGTGTTTTAACTGCCGAGTAGTCTCTTGGTTCCCTTTTTCTCACTTGTCCTCCCTCTATAGTTTTTTGCACAAATTTTGTTGCAGTAACTGGGCTCCAATAAACAAAAACTCCAGAGTCACTGAGCTACATGTAGGTATCCTTTATCAACTCAAGACTCGGATATCGTTCAACTTTGGCGTTCATATATTCAATGCGGTCACATTATTTGCCACATATTTTTCAAAGAAGTGGGTTTTGTCGTTTCCCAGTCTGATTTTTTGGGTACTCGTGTCTCAAGGTCTGATTCCCTGAGTTCCTCCACTTGAATGTCCAGATGTGTTCACCGTAGCTCCGCCACTTTTCAATCTAAGAATCGCCTTGTTGATATTCTAGTGGTTTATTCTAATGATAAGGATAGTTCTTCTAAATCCCAGTTCTCTTACTGCTCCTGTTCATAATGTCGCACTAAATGCTGCTCTAGATGCTGTCGCGGATACTGATCACATTTTCGCTGACATTTGTGATTTTACGGGCTCTGCACCAAGTTTGCTGGTTCCAGTGCCGCGTTCGCTTTTACTGAATCAATTCCATTATGCTACTAATGCTATTGCTCATTTTATTGCTCTCCGTATCTAAATTTTTGGCCTACTTGCTGATTCTCTTCTTTATGACTAAAAAGGGGGAGTAGTTATTGACGATGCTGGTGCTCAAGGTGGTTCGGGTTTTTCTACACCAACTTGGATGAGAGTTCAATGAGAGTTGGTGATACTGCGGATTTTGCTTCCGGTGTCATTGTGGATGCTACTACAAACATTGCATCGCATTTAGATAGAGCTGGTTTATCTTCAAGTTTTGCCATTCCTACTGGACTTCGTGGTGAAGATGATGATGGAATGAAGTTTGACTTCGAAGCTGCTACATTACCGAAATGAAGAAATCTCATTTCAGAGTTCGATGATCACTTTCCATTGAAGATATTTTATACTTTTGTTAAAAACATTGAATGATGTTTTTGGTTTGAATTTGATCTATTTTGCTGTGTTGAATGACTGAGACCTTTTGCCCTAATTTACTAAGGCTTGTTTTCATTTGCTCTTGCAAAATATTGTTCGAATGTCATAACATTCTTCTTAACCGTTTCATGTTTGATTGCAACAATTCTGGGGGAGTATTTTTTGTAATTATACAAGTTTAATACTTGATATTTTATCACATAAGTTTTGGTCAAAAAAGACATAATGGATAGATTGTTGAGTCATGTAATGTATAGATACGTGATTTAATAATTATTGATGTATTTTTTCTTATTTAAAAAATATTTGATATTTTTTAATATTGGTAAATATCATGTATTAGTATTAGATTAGGTTGTGATTTTCTTTCTCTAGATTAGTTTTCGTCTATGGCTATGAAATATTATTTAGGACTCTAATCTTGTGATTGTAAATGCTTTCGCTATCTACAATAACGTGTTGATCATGTAATTGTAAATCTTAATTTTTGAAAGAGTTATAGTGATTTAAGATCATATCAATTAGTTTATGTTTGTATGGTAGATTACGATATTTTGTATTATTAAAACACAAATTTTAATTACTAAATATTTTTACCCTATTAGCTCCACAATATGAATAAATTGTTTTTATAGGCCAGAATTTTATACGTGTGTATTTTATATTTTTCAATACTTATTATTTATTTATTTTCACACCACACACTTATTTTATTATTTAAAACTATAAATTGAGATATGCAATTTGATTGTATAAAAAGTAAATACAAAATTACAAAACCGAATCCAAACTCTAAGGGAGTGATTTGCTGCTTGCTTTTGAAGGCCGACAAAGAAAGTCGGGCATGATAGTCAATATTCAACTACGCTCTCACGATGATACTGATAAATGATACTAGTTGTTCATGAACCACGAAAATAGTCAACACCATAAAGTCTAAGAAAAAAGGTATATGCTTTAGGAATATTCTCTTATGAATATATGCAGATATAAAAAGCTATATGCTTTAATTAGGAATATTCTTGTATATGAATATGTGTAGTATATAACTATGAATCTATCTAATATAGAGAGATAAATGTAGTAATTATCTTTTTCTTTTTATTTAAAGAGTCAACCAATACAAAGAAAAAATATCTGATTTAAATACAAATTAAAATAAATTTCATTTGATCTAAATGTAAAGAACTCAACACATACCACTTATGAGAATTGATCCCAAATCTATTTATTAAAAGAAATATCATATACCAGTGGACTAAAATCAATTGCAAATATACTAATTATTATTTTTATATGCATTATTTATACTTATACGGTCTAATATTAAAAGCGGCATTTGTATTGGCAATTTTTTTTTACATAAAATTAGGCACAACAATTAATTGCATTAATTTCAATTACCAAGTCATGCAAAATTTTGGGAGTAGGTAGAAAATTTTGCACGCACCAACTCCGGGTAGCTTCCTCGACTCTTCTTCCCTTGTGTCGAACCTTAAATTTCATAAATTAATAATAAATTTATAATTTATTATACAATAATTGTTAAATAGTTTAACTGCTGAATTGTTATTTATTAAATAAGGAAATTTCGGGTTCAAATAGGATGATATAATTTTAGTAGAAAATTTAATATATTATGGTATTGAAAAATTAATACATCATCCATCTTGATATGTCATGAGCATGCCATGACACGAGTGTGCCATCGATTTTTATAAAAATAAAATGAACTATTATTAATAAATTACTAATATCGTACAAATCTTTTTTGAGTAGGTCTTGGGTGAGACCGGTCTCATAATATGAGACCACTTTTTACCAGATTCATTAATTGACCCATCCAATCCATCCGACCCGCCCTAAACCATTCATTTAATAAATAAAAGAAAAAAAATATTATATCACAAACAAGCACACGCACAAGTGTGCTCCCCCCCACCTCCAGACTCAGGCCGCCACTTCCAATCGTCGGCCGCCACCCGCCGCCGACGGCCACCACCTCCGACCGCCGCCGGCCGCCACCTCCATTATTTACCGGCAATATTTTTTTACAAATCTTATTTCGTTGTAATCGTCTCGTTTCCCTCGTTCCAAATTCACAGTTGGATTTATAATTTAATACTCCAATCACCGTAAATCTAAAGCCAAAGTCACAAATTCATCAATTTTAACCTCCAATTTATAGCGATTCACCGGTCGAAACTTCGATTAAACAAAACGTATCACATAATCGAGTAATTGTATCGATTCACTCTACAAAACTGCAAATTCCTTTTCTGATACTTTTAATATATTTTGTGATACTTGATCAGATATTGTAAAAACTCATAATACTTTTGTGATAAAAAAAGTGTGTTTTGTAATACCTTTAATACCTTTTCTAATACTTTTAATTACATTTGTAATACTCTGAATTATTTATTTTAAAAAAAGTATACGTAATTATAGAAATCAAATATCAAGAATTATGTGATACTTCAACTATTTTTTGTGATACTTGAACAACTTTTTGTGATACTCCAGTACATCACCATCCAAAATCTGCATATAACTTATGCATACTGATAAAATCATTTTCAAAAACCACATTAATACAAAATAGATTTAATAAACATCTCAACACCTGCACACACAACATCCCGGCGACACACATGCGCCCAAAATCACAATTGAGAGAGAGAGAGAGAGGAGAGAGAGAGGAAGAGAGAGAGAGAGAGAGAAGAGAAGAGAGAGCGTGAGAATCGAGATGAAAAAAAAGAAGAAAAGAAAAAAAGAAATAAAAAAAGCCTACCTTCGTCGGTGCTCACCAATTTGAAAATATAAATTGAGAAAATCGTAAATTGCAACGCGAGGAGTTGAACGGTGATTTCCGATCTGAAATTGGCCCGATAAATCATCGTAGATCTGAGGTCAAAGTTAACAATTCAGAAAGTTTGACCTCAGAGCTACAAAGATCGGAACATCAAATCGTAAATCTGATTTCAAATTTAGAATGAGAGAGTTGAGACGATTTTAATGATATAATATTTGATAAATTTCGTCGCCGGGCAACAGTCACCGGACGGGAATGGTAGAGAGAAACGGAGAAGATGGCGGCGGCTGGAGGCTAGGCTAGGGTTTGTTTTTTTTTTTTTTTTTTTTTCTGGTTTTATAGCTAGGGTTAGGGAATTTGCAGTTTTGTAGAGTGAATCGATACAATTACTCGATTATGTGATACGTTTTGTTTAATCGAAGTTTCGACCGGTGAATCGCTATAAATTGGAGGTTAAAATTGATGAATTTGTGACTTTGGCTTCAGATCTACGGTGATTGGAGTATTAAATTATAAATCCAACTGCGAATTTGGAACGAGGAAACGAGACGATTACAACGATATAAGATTTGTAAAAAAATATCGCCGGTAAATAATGGAGGTGGCGGCGGCGGCGGTCGGAGGTGGTGGCCGCCGCGGCGGGTGGCGGCCGACGATTGGAAGTGGCGGCCTGAGTCTGGAGGTGGGGGGGAGCACACTTGTGCGTGTGCTTGTTTGTGATATAATATTTTTTTTCTTTTATTTATTAAATGAATGGGTTAGGGCGGGTCGGATGGGTTGGGTGGGTCAATTAATGAATCTGGTAAAAAGTGGTCTCATATTATGAGACCGGTCTCACCCAAAGACCTACTCAAAAAAGATTTGTACGATATTAGTAATTTATTAATAATAGTTTCATTTTATTTTTATAAAAATCGATGGCCACACTCGTTTGTCATGGCATGCTCATGACATAATCAAGATGGATGATGTATTAATTTTTCAATAACCATAATATATTAAATTTTCTACTAAAAATTATAATCATCCTATTTGAACCCGAAATTTCCTTATTTAATAAATAACAATTCAGCAGTTAAACTATTTAACAATTATTGTATAATAAATTATAAATTTATTATTAATTTATGAAATTTAAGGTTCGGACACAAGGGAAGAAGAGTCGAGGAAGCTACCCCGGAGTTGGTGCGTGCAAAAATTTTCTACCTACTCCCAAAATTTTGCATGACTGGGTATTTGAAATTAATGCAATTAATTGTTGTGCCTAATTTTATGTAAAAAAAATTGCCAATACAAATGCCGCTTTTAATATTAGACCGTATAAGTATAAATAATGCCATATAAAAATAATAATTAGTATATTTGCAATTGATTTTAGTCCACTGGTATATGATATTTCTTTTAATAAATAGATTTGGGATCAATTCTCATAAGTGGTATGTGTTGAGTTCTTTACATTTAGATCAAATGAAATTTATTTTAATTTGTATTTAAATCAGATATTTTTTCTTTGTATTGGTTGACTCTTTAAATAAAAAGAAAAAGATAATTACTACATTTATCTCTCTATATTAGATAGATCATAGTTATATACTACACATATTCATATACAAGAATATTCCTAATTAAAGCATATAGCTTTTTATATCTGCATATATTCATAAGAGAATATTCCTAAAGCATATACCTTTTTTCTTAGACTTTATGGTGTTGACTATTTTCGTGGTTCATGAACAACTAGTATCATTTATCAGTATCATCGTGAGAGGCGTAGTTGAATATTGACTATCATGCCCGACTTTCTTTGTCGGCCTTCAAAAGCAAGCAGCAAATCACTCCCTTAGAGTTTGGATTCGGTTTTGTAATTTTGTATTTACTTTTTATACAATCAAATTGCATATCTCAATTTATAGTTTTAAATAATAAAATAAGTGTGTGGTGTGAAAATAATAAATAATAAGTATTGAAAAATATAAAATACACACGTATAAAATTCTGGCCTATAAAAACAATTTATTCATATTGTGGAGCTAATAGGGTAAAAATATTTAGTAATTAAAATTTGTGTTTTAATAATACAAAATATCGTAATCTACCATACAAACATAAACTAATTGATATGATCTTAAATCACTATAACTCTTTCAAAAATTAAGATTTACAATTACATGATCAACACGTTATTGTAGATAGCGAAAGCATTTACAATCACAAGATTAGAGTCCTAAATAATATTTCATAAGCCATAGACGAAAACTAATCTAGAGAAAGAAAATCACAAACCTAATCTAATACTAATACATGATATTTACCAATATTAAAAATATCAAATATTTTTTAAATAAGAAAAAACATCAATAATTATTAAATCACGTATCTGATACATTACATGACTCAACAATCTATCCATTATGTCTTTTTTGACCAAAACTTATGTGATAAAATATCAAGTATTAAACTTGTATAATTACAAAAAATACTCCCCCAGAATTGTTGCAATCAAACATGAAACGGTTAAGAAGAATGTTATGACATTCGAACAATATTTTGCAAGAGCAAATGAAAACAAGCCTTAGTAAATTAGCGGCAAAAGGTCTCAGTCATTCAACACAGCAAAATAGATCAAATTCAAACCAAAACATCATTCAATGTTTTTAAACAAAAGTATAAAATATCTTCAATGGAAAGTGATCATCGAACTCTGAAATGAGATTTCTTCATTTCGGTAATGTAGCAGCTTCGAAGCTCAAACTTCATTCCATCATCATCTTCACCACGAAAGTCCAGTAGGAATGGCAAAACTTGAAGATAAACCAGCTCTATCTAAATTGCGATGCAATGTTTGTAGTAGCATCCACAATGACACCGGAAGCAAAATCCGCCAGTATCACCAACTCTCATTGAACTCTCATCCAAGTTGGTGTAGAAAAACCCGAACCACCTTGAGCACCAGGCATCGTCAATAAACTACTCCCCCTTTTTAGTCATAAAGAAGAGAAATCAGCAAGTAGGCCAAAAATTTAGATACGGAGAGCATAAAATGAGCAATAGCATTAGTAGCATAATGGAATTGATTCAGTTAAAGCGAACGCGGCACTGGAACCAGCAAACTTGGTGCAGAGCCCGTAAAATCTACAAATGTCAGCCGAAAATGTGATCAGTATCCGCGGACAGCCATCTGAGAGCAGCATTTAGTGCGCGACAGTTATGAACAGGAGCAGTAAGAGAGAACTGGGATTTAGAAGAACTATCCTTATCATTAGAATAAACCACTAGAATATCAACAAGGCGATTCTTAGATTGAAAAAGTGGCGGGAGCTACGGTGAACACATCTGGACATTCAAGTGGAGGAACTCAGGGGAATCAGACCTTGAGACACGAGTACCCAAAAAATCAGACTGGGGAAACGACAAAACCCACTTCTTTGAAAAATATGCTGGCAATAAATGTGACCGCATTGAATATATGAACGCCAAAGTTTGAACGATATCCGAGTCTTGAGTTGATAAAGGATACCTACATGTAGCTCAGTGACTCTGGAGTTTTTGTTATTGGAGCCCAGTTACTGCCAACAAAATTTGTGCAAAAAACTATAGAGGAGGACAAGTGAGAAAAAGGGAACCAAGAGACTACTCGGCAGTTAAAACACTCATTAAAAACTTATTAATATAAGTGAAATCGGTCGGCTTTGAATCATCGACAACATCAAGGGTTTAAAACAAACATATTTATCATGGCAGGGTTGAAGTTAAAAGATCTTCCCACGCATATATACTCGACCATATCTCAGAGAAAAGGGTTTCAAAACAACATATTGCCTTGCTCATCAGTCTTATTTTCAAAAATCAATTTTGTATCGATGACATTTTCCCATCTTTGGGATCAGGAACTAAGTACCAAAAATTATTTTTAGATGATTGATCAAGTGCTTTTTGTCTATCCATAAGCTAAAATTCATCTTGTGAAACTTCAATAACTTTTTTTAGGTTCAAAGGAAGATGCAAAACAGTTTGTTCTTATCACGAGATACTGTATGGACATGCATGCCAGCCTTACCATTTCTCTAAAGTTGATTTTCTTCTTTCGAGTACCTCTACCATCTCCAACACTCCCAATGAATTGATAGATAAGGTGGTTTTTCTAAATTCTGCTTGTAATGTTCTTAGTTCTGGTTGTTTTTGTCCTATCATCTAATTGAGGTGAATCATCAACCTCAGTTTCAGCTCAGGCAAGTTTTGATGTCGTCACATTTTATAGTGGCATCATCATTCATATAAGCAGTCACATTGGTAGTTGCATCAGCTGCAACCGTATCTGGAGAACCATCACCATATTGAATGGACTTCGGGTTACTCAAAGAAGTAGAGGGTATTTCCATTGAATCTGAAGTGTTGTCTTCCCTAATCGTTATGTTCAAATCCAAAAGATCATCAAAAACCATATTCACAGTTTCCATAATAAGTTTTATGCGTAAACTAAACACTCGGTTAGCATGATTATTTGAAGAATAGCCTAATAAAAAATACATGTCATTTTAGAGTAAAACTTAGCAAGAGTATCTCTATTCATTTAAGACATGATAAATATAACTAAACACATGAAAACACTTGAGGTTATATTTCTTTCCTAAAAGGATCTCATACGGAGTTGAGACAGTATCCATTCTTAGGTACACACGGTTGACATTATGACATACAGTATAAAGAGCCTCTGCCCAAAAAGGTTTTGCAAGGTTTCTTAGAACTTAGCATAACTCGTGCAAATCTAAAGAGTCCTATTTTTCCTTTCAGCAATCCCATTTTGTTGAGTAGTTTTGGGTGCTAAAATTTCATGAGAAATATCTTTCCTATCACAGAAGGATGCAAAAAGAAACATTTTCGAATTCTCTACCATGATCAGAATGAATTCTAGCCTCTCACAAGTTGTATAAATTACCATATTTTTTCTACCATGT
>BMAC01000024.1:2791606-2806894 GCA_014905375.1 Phtheirospermum japonicum | reverse complement strand
CGATAAGCTGCACCAAATTGCAGAGCTCTTTCTTCCACTGAATCTCCGCCAGCCTAGGGTACTGCGGGCCCGCCGCCGCGAATCGTTCGTACTCGTAAAGCCTGCTGTTGGTGGTCGCGGCATAATTGCTGCCATTTTTATCGAACGAGCATTTTATGCGCGCGATTGAAGCTGGAGTTCTCGAAGATTTAGGGTTTAGGGAAAGAAATGGGAAGGAGGATATTGGATGAGGGTTTTGGTGGAGGAGAAGGGTGTTCTTCAGCACTACGGTTTGTTCTAACGCCATGTCGGGTACTGGTTTGACATGCCCGTAAGGTGGGAGAGGAAGTTGCAGAAGGGCTGGGGTTTCGATCAATTTGAATAGAGAGAGAGTGTGTATTGGAGCAGGCGGGTTTTGGTAAAGAGAGTGTGAAAATAATTCATTTTCCCGCTCCGTTTACCTGCCAAAATTGTAAAAATATTTCAAATTGGTAAATAATTTCCAGATCGGTATTATTAAAAATACCGTTCTGGATTTTTTTTTTTAGAGAAAGACATTCAAGAACGGTTTTTTAATACCCTTCTTGATTGATGAACATTCCAGAACGGTAATTATAATACAGTTCTAGATTGTAATTTGGTTTTTTAGACAGACTTTCTAGAACGGTATTTTAATACCGTTCTGGAATGTTCGTCAATCCAGAACGGTAATTACAATACCGTTGTGAAAAGTATACTTTCCAGAACGGTATTTTAATACCATTCTGGATTGACGCCCATTCTAGAACGGTTTTTCAATTACCGTTCTGAAAAGTATACTTTCTAAAACGGTATTGTAAAACCGTTCTAGAAAGTCTTCATTCCAAAACGGTATTTTAAAATACTGTTCTAGAAAGTGCTATCCAGAACAGTTTTAAAAATACCCTTCTGGATTGACTTTCTTATCTATTCTAGAATGCAGTTTCTGTACTAGTGTTCCTACGATTTCCTACCTAGTTTAGGAGTTCTCTCGCTACTGTAAATACTACTCCCTATGAAGTGTAAAATTCAAATCTAAGAAAATCATCAGCATACACATCTTATATTATATTTTTCCTACTTAGTTCACGCATTATATATATATAGCCTGCAGTTAGGGTTTGTTGCTCAATTGTTTGGTTAGATCTTTATTTAATTTCCCTCAACGGCCTAATGTCTACTTAGGTCCGAATACTAGTTCATAAAGTTCTTCCACCTTCTCTTCAAGGTCAACGATCCTACCCTTCAGTCGTATGATCTCGGCATCCGAATCGTCTAGAATGTTGTAAAGGCGCTCGATGTTTTTAGTCAGAGCGACCTCCTAGGTGAGAAATTCGTGGAGATTGGTTTGCAGTTTATAGATCTTCTGACGATACTCCTCCAACTCTTCTTCCAATTTCTCTACAGTGTCCTCGTATTTCTTCCTCGTCACCCATCCATAAGCAGTATTATTATGAGAGTAAAACTTTTTTTGCCTCCTGAACTTAGGGCATTTTGACACTTCACCTTCTGAACTTTTTTTTGGTGCAATTTGCCTCCCGAACTATACGAAATTTTCACTTTACCTCCTGGGTTCGTTTTCCGGTGAATTTTCTGGCAGAAAGTGACACACACGCGTATATTGAAGGGTAAAAGCGTCTTTTCAATTCTTAGAATAGGGATATAATAGTAAATTACTTATTCTAACTTTCACATATACATATACCATTCAATTTTGCCCTCAGCCCTCATTGCTGCCCATCTGGTTTCCGGCAAAATTTTGGAAGGTGTGAAGTTCTGAGGCGGAGCCACGCAAGCACAAGAAACCCTTCTATATTGTGTTGTGATCTCGTCATCAACAGACAAAACTGGAAAGTAAGATCGCGTGGAATTAGAGCTAATTGTGCTGCTGTTGCTGTTGTTGGCGGTGTTGCAGAGGTTGAGAGGGGCGTACTAAATAGAAACCACCGGCGAAACCATACCCTTTCTTTTTTCCTTTTCCCCCCCTTTTTTTTAAATGCCGCCGATTAAGAGGGAATAATTTGGTCAAGCGGGAGAGATTGGAGGGGAGAACCCTGGAATCGAATTTTCGGTGAGGAAAAGTTATAGAATGATTGGATTTGGGGTTGTGGGGAGATTTTGGGCGGTGGGAGATATGAGGTGGTACAGGTGCCAGGATTTAAAAGTGCTGGACGGAAATGTGGTGCGGCTGTGGGACGGCCGGCGGAGGGGATTCGCGGCCACCGCCCAAAATCTCCCCACAACCCTGGAATTGAATTTCCCTGAAAACACATGGACTTACCATAATTAGGAGCATCTTCTTCTCGTATTTTCCAACCCATTGCAGCATTAATGTGAATTTCGGGATTTCAATGTAAATTTTTGATTGAATGCGATTTAGGGAGTTTGGAGAGATTCGTTTTTCGTCTGAACCATAATTGGAAATAAACTGGGAATTGTGGACTTGCTCTCACGCGTCTAGGTTTTGAGCGGGGGGAAGGAAGGCTGAAAAGTCGCTTTTACCCTTCAATATAGGCGTGTGTGTCACCTTCCGCCAGGAAATTCGCCGAAAAACGAACCCAGGAGGTAAAGTGAAATTTTCGTATAGTTCGGGAGGCAAATTGCACCCAAAAAAAGTTCTGAAAGTGAAGTGTCAAAATGCCCTAAGTTCAGGAGGCAAAAATTTTTTTACTCTTATTATGATGATTCATGGTTCTCGTTGGATGCTGGGCAATACTCGAGATTATGAGAGATGAGAAAAGGAATTGGTGTGGAGATTAAGGGCTTGAGGGTGGATTTATATAGGGTTTGAGAGTGGAGGTAAAAGGATTTTCAGAATCAAATAAGATCAAGAGGGGGGGAAAAGAAAATATTTACTTCACTTTTTATAAAATCAACCCCCACAATTAAAGATCCTCTCACCTCACAGAATATTGCCAAAATATCTTACCCAACTCGTTTCTTCTGCATGGTAATATTCCTTCCAAAAATAAGCTCTCGCACCTACCGTCTGATCAGTTACTTTAACTCCTCCAACCGGACAACTTATCAGAGTAGTCCGACCGGTTACATGTAGGTCTCCGATCGGTGATCCCTGGAAAACCGATTCCTCGTTTCTGAACTTGCAATTGCACTTGCAAAATGTTCTAAATAGACGGATATACACATATATACAAATGTCAGATGGTAAGAGAAGAAAATATAAGAACTTGGGTTACCTCCCAAGAAGTGCAACGTTTAACGTCTTATGCTTGACGGTACCTCATTCGGGCTTCAAGTTTCTTGAGGTGGGTCATCGAGTATTACTACCTCATGTTCTTTTTGAGAAATAGTGCCCCCGTGGTACAACTTCACTCGGTGGCCATTTACTTGGAAGGTAGAATTACTCTTCTCATCGAGTAAAGTTACGGCTCCAAAGTCGTTGATATCGGTAATCAAAAATGGGCCGCTCCACTTTGATCTTAATTTTCCTGGGAAGAGTTTGAAACGAGAATTAAAGAGCAAGGTTAAATTATCGACTTCCAAGTTTTTATGGACGAGCTTCTTGTCATGTGTTTCTTTTATTTTTCGTTTGCTCGCGCACACCATCTCGTATGAATCGTTTCAAATCTCCTCCAATTCACTTAATTCAAGCTTTCTATACCCCCCTGCTTCATTCAAATCAAGGTTCAACGTACGAATTGCCCATTCCGCTCGATGCTCCAACTCGACGGGAAGGTGACAAGCTTTTCCATAAACCAACCGAAATGGGCTCATTCACAACACTGTTTTGTAGGCTGTACGGTAAGCCCACAATGCATCAATCATCTTTGCTGCATAGCCTTTGTGGTTTGGTTTCACGTTTTTTTTCTAAAATGGCCTTGATTTGCCTATTGCTCGTCTCTACTTGCCCCGAGGTTTGTGGGTGGTAAGGGGTTGCCACCTTGTGACGCACCCCATACTTAGTCATCAGTCGATTAAAAGCTCTGTTGCAGAAATGGATACCCCCATCGCTTATGATTGCTCTCGGCACTCCGAATCGGCTGAAAATGTTCTCTTGGATGAACTTGAGAACAATCTCGGAGTTAGCTTTCTGTGTGGGAATTGCCTCCACCCATTTCGACACATAATCGACTCCTACGAGTATTTACTCGTACTCTTCACTCCTCGGAAAAGGACCCATGAAATCGATGCCCCATATGTTGAAGATCTCGATCAATTGATTGGGTACCAAGGGCATCTCGTCTTTTTTTCCTATCGTTCCCGACCGTTGGCATCTATCGCAAGTCTTGCAATATTGGTGTGCATCGGCGAATAGTGAGGGCCAGTAAAATCCGGCTTGGAGGACCTTCAAGGCTGTTTTCTGGCTTCCGAAATGTCCTCCCTCATCATGGCAAAATTTTAACACACCAATCTTCTCTTCATCCGGTATGCATCTTCGAAAAAGCCCATCCATGCAACGCTTGTATAGATAAGGATAGTCCCAAAAGAAACTCCTGCATTTAAACAAAAACCTCTTTCTTTCTCGCTAAGAAAGATGGTTAGGGATAATCTTTCAAGCAAGGTAGTTAACACAATCAGCATACCACGGTTCATTGACTCTCTCAACGGCATTCGCACTCTCATATGGGAACATATCGTCTACAAACTCAATTTTATTAGGCTCTCCTTCTATTAGCATACGGGATAGGTGATCAACAACCACATTTTCACTCCCTTCCCTATCTTTGATTTAAACGTCAAATTCTTGTAAGAGAAGAATCCAACGAATCAATCTAGGCTTACTTTGTATTTTGGCGAACAAATGTCGAAGGGCTACATGATCAGTGTGCACAATCACCTTGAAACCAACGATGTAAGAACAGAACTTATTTAATGAGAACACAACTGTAAATAGTTCACGTTCTGTAGTGGTGTAATTATGTTGGGCGCTATTTAACATATAACTAACATAGTAAATGACCCTCAGCATTTTATCCACTCGTTGTCCCAAAACTACCCCGACTGCCTCGTTTGAAGCATCACACATTATTTCAAAAGGAAAAAACCAATCAGGTGCAACTACAACCAGTGCTTGTGTCAAATTTTCTTTCAAGATGTTAAAAGCACTAAGACACTCACCATCAAACTCAAAGGGCACATCTTTTCCAAGCAATTTACATAAAGGGCGACAAATTTTCAAAAAATCTATTATGAAACGTCTATAAAAGCCCGCATGTCCCAAAAAGCTTCTAACTCCTTTGACATCTTTAGGGGGTGGAAGAGTTTCAATGACGTTGATTTTAGTCCTATCAACTTCCAACCCCTTACTCGACACCACATGTCCCAACACAATTCCACTTTTCACCATAAAATTAGAGTTCTCCCAACTCAAAGTCAAATATGACTCGACACAACGCTCAAGTACTTTTGTTAGATTTTTCAAATAATTAGAGAAGGAAGAGCCAAATACCGAGAAGTCGTCCATGAAGACTTCGAGAAAGTCGTCGATGAACTCGGTGAAGATGGAGATCATACATCTCTGGAAAGTTGTTGAGGCATTGCATAAGCTAAAGGGCATTCTCCGGTAAGTAAATGTGCCAAAAGGGCACGTGAATGTGGTCTTCTTCTGATCCTCCGGAGCTATCGCAATTTGGTAGTAACTGGAAAGGCCATCTAGAAAGCAATAGTATTCATGTCCCGCTAGCTTGTCGAGTAATTGGTCCATGAACGGAAGTGGAAAGTGGTCTTTCCTCGTCGCTGCATTGAGCTTCCGATAGTCAATGTACATGCGCCACCCGGTGGTTAAGCGTGTTGGGACGATTTCTCCCTTTTCATTTTCCAAGATTGTGATGCCTCCTTTCTTTGGAACAACATGCACTGGGCTAACCCACTCGCTATCGGAGACGGGATATATAATCCCTTCGTCGATTAACTTGAAGATCTCCTTCTTAACTACCTCTTTAAGCGTAGGGTTAAAACGTCTCTGCCCCTCTCTTACCGGTTTCACTCCTTCTTCTAGATCGATCCGGTGTATGCACATGACCTGACTTATCACCTTGATGTCACCGATACTCCACCCTATTGCTTGCTTGTACTTCTTGAGAACCTCGATCAACTCTCTTTCTTCATGCTCCGCCAACTCCGCAAAGATGATTACGGGCTTCCTCTCGTTGGACTCGAGAAACACGTATTAGAGATGGCTAGGAAGCGGTCTCAGCTCTATTTTAGGCTCCAAAGTGGGTCCAATGTCCGGCTAGATCATGGACTCCTCATTAATTTCGAAAAGGGTGACCACCCCCTCTGCATTTGAATCAAACTCATCGCCCTCGACGTCGTAGTTCTCTATTGGTACAACACCAAATAATTCACTCACGCACTGGTCCACCGAGTCAAGATAAGAGCAATTAGGACCAATCATAGGTGATGGAATTTTATGAATATCTTTGAGCGAGAACGTCACTGATTCACCAAACACGGAGAATGTCATTTTTCCACGTCCAACATCGATTAAGGTGTGCAATGTTGCCATGAAAGGTCTACCCAATAGGATGGTGTGCTCCTTGCTTGTCTCATCCACTTCCCCAACATCCAGTGTGACAAAGTCCACGGGGACTACCAATGATCCAACCTCCACCAGAACGTCCTCGACCACTCCTAAAGGATATCGTAATGAACGATCCGCCAGTTGAAGCCGTAAACTTGTTGGCTTCATTCTCCCAAGGTTGAATTACTTGTACAAGGCATAGGTCATCAAATTGATCCCCGCCCCTAGGTCTAGCATCCCACGAGCTTTCTGTCCATCCCCAAGAATTATCGTAATGCAGAAACTCCCTGGGTCTCTTGCCTTCGGTGGCAGTGGTTGATGGCATATCGTGCTCAATTCCTTGGATAATATAACTTATTCATTCCCTTCCATTCTCCTTTCCTTCGTCGCAAGTTCTTTGAAAAACTTGACGTAGGCTGGCATTGCTTTAATCACGTCAAATAGCGGGAGGTTCACGTTCACATCTTTCAGCATGTTGTAAAGTTCCATGAACTTTTTGCTCTCCTTTGCTGGTTTGAGAAGATTGGGAAATGGTACGGCATCCCTTATGACTCGTTGTGGTCTTTGTTCTTCATCAGCCTTCTTGTCCGGTCGGTCAGTCTTACTCAACTGATCGGACGAAGCCTCCTGTCCTCCACTCTGATCGGACTCTGGATTATTCCAGTCGAAGGATGTCCATTGTTCTCCGTTCCGATCGCACCCTGGATCATTTCGATCAGGAAAAACCCTCCTGTAATCCAGTCCGATCGGTCTTTTATGTAGTCCGATCGGAGATATCTTTGGATGCGTCCTTTTGAGTTGTTTCGGTGCATTTCGGATGAAAAGCTCCAGTCAGTGAGCCTGGAACATATGGGTTACATGATTTGTGCATTCTCCCCACCGTTCCTTTCTCACCGCTTGAGCTAGACGCCCCTTTATCTTTTCCATCCACACTTGGCTCGTTCTCGGAATCTTCACCCTTGATTCATTGCATTCCATTATCAACCTTCTTGCCCTCACGTAACACATGCACCGCCATTGATTGTTCGGGTTTGCTTGGTAGCTTCCCCGGATCACTTGCTGTCTTTGCCATAGAAGCCAAGAGTTGTCCTATCATCATCTCTAGCTTCTCTAGTTGTTTCCTTGTCCGCTTGCCCTCTTCGATCATACGAAGTGTTTCTTCCCGATTTCTTAGATTTTCATGCTCTAATTGCTGACGCCATAGTCTGAGTTCTTCATCGGGGTTGATCGGAAGTGGCATTTGTTGCTGTTGCGGCACTTGCTGGTATTGTTGCTGCGGTGCTTGCTGGTACTGTTGTTGCGGCGCTTGCTGATATTGTTGTTGTGGTGCTTTTTGGTATGGTTGTTGTGGTGTTTGATATTATTGTGGAGAGTGTTGTGAGTAGCTGCTATGCCCCTTATTTTGATAAGAGTTATAGCCACTAGTTTCTCCTTGGCTCTTATTCGGAGGCGGTCGTGGTCCGATTGCTTGGAGTTGGGCACGTAATTCGAGCTTTTGGGAACGTAGCTCGAACATGAGTTGTATTGTCCAGTGAACTTCTTCCCATACTTGTTACTGGGTTGATAGTTTTGGACGGCATTTACTTCCTCATCTTCTTCATCGTCGAACACCACTGTACAAGTGTCAGCTTCATGTCCCACCGCTCCACAGTTTTCGCACATCTTTGGCGGAGGTGTGATTGGTTCCTCCTCCCCCTTCATTTTACTTGTCAATAGCGTGACTTGCTTTGTCAGTTCCTCAATTTGGCTTACTTTATTGTGAGGCATAGGGGTTCCTTGGACTTTATACTTCCTTGGTCGGAAACTCGTTTGTTGTGATTTTTCCACATAAGTTTAAACAGTTCCCAAGCTTCCGTAGCGGTCAGCTCCCCAAAATCTCCGGCTTTCACCTCCACTTGTTGTTTGTAAACCGGAAATAGTCCCTCATGGAAGTATTATTTACCATTTCGGCTTTGTTGTTGTGGTGTGGACATTTCTGCAAGAGTCCCTTGTATCGCTCCCATGCTTCGTAGAATGATTCTCCCTCTATTTGCTCAAAGTTCGTGATCTCTCTTCGCAATTTTGCAGTCGTTTGAGCGGAATAGAACCTACTCACAAACTTTTTATACACCATCTCCCAATAGTCAAAGAATTGGGCTGCAACGACAAAAGCCAATGCTTCGCTTTGTCCTTTAAAGTCGTCGGAAAGCACTTCATTCTTAATTGATCCTCATGAAGTCCAAGGGCTGGAATTCTGCCCTCTACAAGGTAAAATTCCCGAATGAAATTCAAAGGGTCTTCATTGGGCAAGCCGTGAAAAGTAGGAAGTTGGTTCACGCTGCCCGCTTTCAAATCATAGTCTCTAGCCGCGAGGCCTAAGACTATCGCACTGCTGTATGGACCAATCGTTGTGAAGAGGAGATCTCCTTGACGGCGTTTATTAGGGTACCGACGCTCTCGCCTTCCTCCAAAGTTAGTTCGTGCGCCAAAATTTCTTTCCTCTCCATACTCCTCGTAGTACCAATAATCACGCTCCTCCTCGAAATTCCCGTGATTCTCGTATCTATCATTTTGTACGTTCTCCCTTTGCCATGCATTGAACGGTCATCCCTCCCTCCTATTATGATGGTGGTTCCGTTCTCGTTCGAAGTTTCCGTGCCCTTGGTGGTTTCATTGGTTATTTTGGGGCTGGGGCCCGCCATTTCCACCGTCATTGCGTTCAAACTTCTGATTTGCTCGAGCGTTGTAAGCTCGAGCCTCTTTGCGATTCCGGAAACGTTGAGGAGGGTGTTGGTAAGTAGGGTTTTCTTTCATCATGATTTGATGGTCTTCCCTAGGTATTTGTTCCCCGTTGTTTGCTTGGCCTGGCTCTCTTGGTTCTTCGATATGGAGTAGAGGTGGATTCCTTGGTTCTTCGTCCTCATTATTATCCGTTTGCTCTTGTATAAGCACATCATCAATTGGTGGCACACCGTATGGATAATCACGAGGAGGGGTTTGGTTGTTTCGTCCTCTCCCTCTCCCACCATTTATTCCTCCTCTTCCTCCATTCTCACGACCTCCAAGGGGTGGATTTTTCACCATGATGGTTGAACTTGCTTCCAAAAGATTCCCTTCAGTAGAAGGAATAGTTTTCTCGGTCTCGTCACTCGTTCGATGCTATTGATGAATGGGGTCAATTCTCCTCTAAGGCTTCGTCGACCTTACATCAACAACAAACAAATCACTGCATCGAGAGGCAAACCAAAGACATTATACAATTATCGACACATAAGCATTAACACGAATAAACATCATTAACACCTTTGCCATTCCCCAGCAACGGTGCCAAATTTTGAGCCGAACTTTTGGGTTCCATTCAAAATTAATTACCGGTAAACCAATACTCGTCTACGTTTGAAAAGGAGTTTTAAGTTCGCCCGCAAGAGAACGGGGTCACTTGTAGACTGGCAAGTTGACTCGGTTCGATCTCTCAAGGAATGGGAATCGGATTTAATGATGCTTATTATACTAATATCACAAATTCTATTTTCTAAACATACGATCGATTGGGGTTTTGGAAATGATTCAATATCAATAAATTAAAAGGCGAACTCTTCTTGTCTCGAGGGTGTCAACCTCTCGACAAGTTATAAGAAAAGTGATTAACGTGAACCGAATGCGAACTACTACACATCATACTAACAATTGTAAACTTGCTTGCATGTTCCAACAATAACAACTATCAATCAAATGCCTTTAACGACCAAGCACAACAACGATTCTATCACTACGCCAATCATTTCAAATTATAAATAAGATTCATAATAATTTAAATACTAAGATGCTTCAAGAAATATAACTAAGCCAATCACAACTTCATTCTCAATTCAAAAGCAATTGTTCATCCAACATCAATAATCCAAAAACGCAATAGTATGAATTCCAAACACCAATACTTAAACAAACTATCAATAAAATGTTATCCAATATGTTCACCAACTATTCATAACATATCTCGAATCAGACCACTACGAAAACTACAAGATTACGAGTTTAGAAATTACTAATCGTTGAACTACTTTCAACGAGCGATGATGATGAACGAGCTCACTCCGAGAGTTGCGTAGAATCTCAAAGCTTGTCACGAACCCATAATCCCAACGACAAACGATGGTTACTACTAATTGAACGGTGATAGGGTATCGTATGGGTTTATGCTAGAGGTATGAGAGATGTGTCAAATCTCTCTACCTTTTGGGGTATTTTTGGCTTCTCCAACCTCCCTAGAGTCTCCAAGGCTGAATAATCCCGAACCCTAGCCTCCTCTGCAGATTTTAAATAAGCTTTTGCCGTTTCGTAACTAAAGGTTTCCAAAAAATCTGCATGCGTAACGTACTTGTCCGATCGGACGTAGGTCTTGTCCGATCGGACGAAGGCTACTGTCCGTGGCTTCGATCGGTGCACCAGTTCGCCTGGACGGTGTGCGCTTCATCAGTTAGTCTGATCGGAGATATACACTGTCCGATCGGTGGGTGTCCTTTTAGGCTACTTTTGAGTGTTTCTTCTTCTATCTTTGTGCTTCGGATCCACCGGACGCTCTAGCTGTATGAGAAAAATAAAGAATTACTCTCATTTGGACCGATTAGCGATCAACAAGTCGGGAAGTTAAGTAAGGAGACAAAGAATGCAAAACGATGTAATTTAACCTAGTATTAACTCGAAAAAAGATAATAAGAAGACTCAAATATGACTCGATTATGTACAGATTCATAACAAAAATGTACGAATCAAATAGTCTGAAAGATTTGTAGTTCTTGGTTAAGAAAACAAGGTGTGTAGACTTGTTAAATCCTTATACAGATTGAAACAAGCACCAAAGCAATGGCATATCAAGTTTGACGATGTGATCATGTCAAATGGCTTTTGCATTATGTGATAAATGTGTTTATGTAAAGAGCACACCTAGCTTATTTGTCGTTTTTTGTCCCTATGTTGATGAGATACTGTGATAATCAAGTTGCTATTGCAAGAGCTTATAATGAGATGTATAATAGTAAATCACGATATATTTATTAGAAAGATAATAACATTAGAGAGTTGATTTCAAAAGGAATAATTTCCATTGATTATGAGAAATCGAAGGAAAATATAGAGAATCCATTTACAAGGAGTTTAAATCGAGATCAATTCCATACATTGCTAGAGGGGATGGGGGTAAGATTCTCAACTAAGAATAGTTTTTAGTGGACACCAAATCATGATGACTGGAGATTCCAAGAACTTAGTTTGATGGGACAACCAAAATTTAGATTATTATAACAAAGTTCGTCCACAAGAGTATGGAGTAATTGTAAGTGGAAAGCTTGACTCGAGTCGAATCTCTCAAGAAAGACTAATCGAAATCAATTCTCGTGTTTGATTCACGAATGAAAAAATAGGGAAAAAAACTACTCTAAACACGTGATCAAACTTTGGTTTTTAAAGTTCAAATATATAGGACGATGATTTAAATGACGAGAAATGAAATCAAGAAATTCGAGAAGATTAATAAAACAAGGGTTTAGTGCTCTAGATTCATTTACATGATCAATTGACATTTGATCGAACACTTAATCTACAACTTAAGGGTGCCAATCCCAAATTGTAAATTAAAACCCCAACAATACCAAGTGATGGTTCTAAACTCATTTAAGCACTAGACCTATGGACTCTAACCAACAATCATCAAGAAATGTAGTAATATAAACTTAAAACAAGCATGCACATGATTAAATAAAAAGCTTGGAAGAAAGAAACGATTGAGAATGAACTTTTAAGAACAAAAATTATTATCATACATATATCTGAGAATCAAACACCTAAAATCATGAGAAATTACAACAAAGATAACTATCAATACAAGAACATCACAAACCCAATAAGAAAACTCATAACAAAAGCAAACACAAAATTATAGTAATAAAAGAAAGGAAATAAAAAGCTTATTAATAAACAATGGTGGGTTTCATCGTTCCAACAAGAAATTACAGGAATTAAGATTTAAGTTCACATCAATAATCAAGCAATGTTTAAAAATTCATATGTTATTAAAACTAAAAATCTGAAAATATGAATGAAGAAAGTGGATAAGATGAAGAAAGAAAGAAACAAGTTTGGGCATCCAAACTCTAGGGAGTTCAAGAGCTCTTATATTTAAGAAGGAAGGCATATATATATATATATATATATATATATATATATATATATATATATATATATATATATATATATATATAGTGATGAAAGTGTGGCAAAATTAGTCATTTTGCCCAAAATGGTCAAAAATGGCCTGGCACCGATGCTAGAAATAGCCCCGTCGATGGCACGTCGATTGGGTGTCGATGGATGTGCTTCGTGGGTTTGAGTTGTAAAATCGAGCCAGTTATGATACTCGGGAACGCTCTTAGAATTGGTCGACTACCCTAAAATAAAGAAAAGTAAAATAAGACAAAAATCTACAAAAAGAAAGAGAGAAATACGAAAAGTACAAAGAAGACGACAAAAGTTACGAAAATGAAAAATAAGAAAAAATGGGACCAAATACGACTAAAACCCGACTAAAGCACACAAATCAAGACACAAAACATACGAAAATCACATATAAGTATATACAAATCATTAAGTTCTAAAAGCTTGATATCTATCCTTGAGCTAACCCATCCCTAGAGAGCATAACTAAGTGATATACTTGCTGAATGTGGTGAGGCTAAGTTTATGACTTTCAATGACGATTTATACCTACTAAGGTGGAGTATTGTAATATAATTTTGATAGATAAGGTCACATATTTCAATGCAGAGGAGTGGCCGCCTCGACCGGAGCATTTGAGAATAGCAAGGGTGTTCCAAGTCCAAAATGGACACAATGTTAGAAACTTGAGAAATGGTGAATACATTGTTGTATGAGTATCATTGTCTTGATATACTCATAAATGGAGTAGTTCAATTACACTGTCAACTGGGCCACGTGCATATTCGATGGTATTTTAAAGAGGGTTCAAAGCTATAAGTTACCTGTCTTAATGTAATAATATTTAGCAAAAACTGAGCAACTGAGTCACATGCACCATACAGTGATTTTGCACTCATATGGTGGATTTTTGGAGAAAACAGAATATGTAAAGTTATATGTGGTAACTTTGTCTAAATATTCCAAATATAGAAGGGTTGCTATCTTCAAAAACAAGTTTTATATTCATTATCTAAGTTACGAGTAGATGAATGTACACTAAAAAAAACTCGAAAACACCGACGAACATTTTTCGTCGGTAAATAACGACGGACTCCCGACGGATTTTGAAAATGACCGACGTAAAATTAACTCCATCGGTAATTTTTTTATTTTTTTAAATTTTTTATTATCGACGGAAATGGCCTTCAGTATATTTAGTTACATACTTAGATTATTGTAAATAACTCATATTTTACCTATATAGAATATTTGAAACTCCAAAAATAAAATTATTTTAAATTCTATTATTAATAAAACTTATTTAATTATTTTGGTAGGAGAGGTTGAGTTAGCAGATAACTCTTGTGCCTGCATACAACTTCTAAGTAAATAAAGTTTTTTTAATATGTAATTCATCTTTTAATTAAAACTACTAATTCATATCTTATCTACTAATTATATATGACTTATTTATATTTGCATATTAAAAGAATTAAAGGAAAATATTGAATAAGGAAAAATATAACCCGCATATTATACGGGATTTAAAAAGGAGAAATGTTTATTAAAATGTACTAAAATAATAATATTGAAAATGGTAAATACAAATCGTAATATTATTTATTCTATTTACGGGAAGATTATTTTTAACAACAAATATTTTTTACACACAATCAGAACATTGTTTGTTCTAATTACAGTAAGGTTGATTGTCATAATAAAGAATTTTAAGTTTTTTTTTTCTACAGTGAGTCACGAGATTAGTTGTAAAATATATTAAAATACCATAAACTTGACGGAAAAACCAGTAAAAGTTTGAGTTTGAAAAAATGTAAAACATACAAAACCCGCGTGTCACATGTGAATATGTGATATAAAAAATTAAAATGTACAAGACACTGATAATTCTATTGAAAAAACGTTGTGCATCTAACTTGTAGTGTATGTAATATTATATTATTATTATTTTGAGTTTTTTTTTTATTGCGTTAAACACTAATTTGTTCGTATAGATATATAATGTGTGTATCAATATATTATATTGGGATTAGATAAATAAGTTTATAATATATTTTAATATTTATTTTCCTATGCATAATAATTTATTATTATTTATTTTATCTTTTTGTTTCCCTTTATTTATTTTTTTGGCGTAAAAATAATTTATCATATATATTTTTAATGTTATTTTTATTTAATTATATTAAGATTAGATAAATAATAATAATTTATTTTTCTTATATTTATTCTTCTTTGGTAATAATTTTTTATAATTCGTATTTTTAAATGAATATTTAAAAATCAAATAATATTATTTTAATTTTTATTATAAATAAAAATTAATTCAACTTATATATAATTTTCCTACTTTCTATAACTTATATATATTTTATATTAGTAGAATAAAAGAAAGGTATTCAATTAGGAAAGATATATTAAAGAAACTATTAAATTAGGTAACATGTAATAAAGGAAAATATTAAGAAATATTAAGTTAGGTAAAATTTAACAAAAAGAAAATATTAGGTTCGAATGATACCGAAGCACCATAATTTTTTCCAAAACTTACGAAGCGTGAGATAGAGACACATAGTATAGGAGAATTTTACATTAATATATAGGGGATATATATATAT
>BMAC01000024.1:2730116-2773055 GCA_014905375.1 Phtheirospermum japonicum | reverse complement strand
TTTCGGGTTTGTACACCCAAGTTCACAAGTATTTACTTGTGAACTGAATTTGTTTAATCGTGTTCTCGCTCTTTAATTTCCGCTGCATAAGTTTAAATTTACTCTGGTCGATGTTGTTAACTGATGTTGGTAACATTGATTAACAACATCGTGAATCTGAGAATTATTCGTATATCCATAGACCTTCTAATTTAACAATTGGCATCTAGAGCGGGTTACTTAACCTTTTAAGTATTGATCCTTATTTTTTTAGGTGCTATGGATGCTCAAGGCAACCCGAGGCCTTTAATCCTTAATGGTGAGAATTACTCTCTCTGGAAACAAAGGATGAGGTGGCACTTGAAGAGCATGGATGAACGTGTTTGGAAGACTGTCCTTATTGGATGGGAAAAGCCACGTGTCCACGGATGGCGAGGGCGATGCCATTTCCCAAGAAAGAGGAAGATTGGACTGCTGACGAAGCAGCTGCTGCAAATTGGAACTCTAAATGCATCAATGCCTTGTGTGGCTATGTAGATGCAAGCTACTATCGTATCATCAAGAACTGCGAGTCGGCAAAGGATGCATGGGACGCACTCCAAAGGGTGTGTGAAGGAACAACAAGCGTGAAGAAATCCAGACTAAGAATGCTCCTGTCCACATTCGAGGCTATGAGAACTATATTACTTTCTTTTTAAGTTCAATACAAAATATAAAGTAATATAAGAAAACTAAATATCAAGAAACTTGATACTAAATACTTGTTGCCGGAATTGCAAGATCTTCTCTGTTGGTCACGCAACTTCAAAGATCTTGTTTCTCACGAACGTTGGCTCCAAGTAGTTTTCTTCTTCGTGTTCTTCTTCTCTTGTGCGTCTTCCTTGCGTCTTGCCTCAATAAATCCCGTGCGTAAATCTCTATAAACCGTAAATCCAAGCTTTAGGATTTCTAATGTCTTAAATAGATAATTCTAAGATCCTAAACTTGGTAAATACCTAAAAACAAATTCTAGACACAATCTAGACATAATTAAAGTTTTGTGCATAAACTTGGAAACATAATATTGACCTATATCTAGTTTCCTAACTTATTTTGTGCCCAAGAAAGGCAAATAACAAAATAGAAATTATTGCCAAGAATAAATTCCTCAACAATATACATATTCCCTCGTTTCAATATGATAATTCTATGTAGATTTCATACAAATTAATTCTCAAGAAATGAATCGTTTATAGTTAAGTAATTAATTTAGTTTGTATATTTCAATTACACATTTCTCGAATTTATTAATGTTAATTCATAATATTAGAGCATTTTCAATGTAATAGTGTTAAGTGAACATATGTGGCAAATGATATTGACATTTTATAAAAAAATTTCTTCAATGCATCAATGTTAATGTTATATATGTGATAATTAATTTTATTTATTTTTAGAAAAAATAAAGAGAGGGAAATAACATGATTGGATGATATCTTTAAAATTAATTGTAGACATTGTCGAGAGTAATGTCTAGAATTTAACATTGCTCTTGACAATGTCAAGCATTTAATTCGACACATAATTATTTTTATTTCATGTGTCAATTTTTTCATTTTCAACATTGTTGCATTGGAGATACTCTTAGAGATCAGTATTGAAATTACTATATTTGTCATTTGAATAGTAAGATTTTGCATTGTAAATCATCAATTTTTCAATTACCATGAAAAAACTAGTATTTCAAAAATATTATTTAATGGTATTTGTGAAAATAAAAAGTTAATGATATATTAAATATGGTAAGTGTACTATATTTATGGAATTGTCAAAAATAAAATATTGAACTTATTATTAATTTTTTCGTCCTCTATTCTAATCTTGTCCGTCCCGCAAAGATAATCCACTATTCTAATTTGGTTCGTCTCATAAAGATAGTCCAGTTATCATATTAACCTCTTATTAATTTTTTTTATTTTCACACATACTCTTAATTAATATTCTTGAAATACTAATTTTCTACATGGTAAATTGATGATTGATGATTACAATGCAAAATCTTATTATTCCAATAACAAATATACTAATTTCAACACTGATTTCTATGAATATCAATTGGCATTAATAAATTTAAGAAGGTATAATCAGAAAATACTAAATAAAATCGATGACTTAATTATATAAACTATTCATTTTTAATTTATATGAAATCAATCGCAGGGCTATCATATTAGAATAGAAGGAGTTTTATATTAGCAAAAAGCTTAAATCGGGTTAAATTGACAATTATTTTTTCTTTTTTTTTTCCAAGAATAATCTTAATATTTTTAATTAAATAAGAAAATAAATAAAAAAATCTGATCCATCCATTTAATTAGATTTAATGTCCATAATTAACCATAGGTTCACAAATAAGAACATATTTCTCATTTGAACTTAATCATATATACTCCCTCCGTTTAAAAATAAGTGTCCTTTTAGAGACTCAATTTTATTATAAATTAAGTGTCGTTTTAGATTTTTTTACCACTTTATTCCAGTTTTATCCCCGCTTATTTTAAAAAATATAAACAAGTTTATGGTAATATAATAACTAAAGGGAAAGAATAGAAGTAATCAGATGATAATATTATTAATTGATTGAGGATATTTCGGTCAAATATTATGTTCCTTAATTTTGAACAAAAAATCTAAAACGACACTTATTAAGAAACGGAGGGAGTATGTGTATGTGTGAGTGTGTGTGTGTGTATATATATATACATACACACACACACTAGTTTAACACCCGCATATTATGCGGGATTTGAAAAATAATAATATATAAATTAAAAATACTAAAAGAAAAATATTTAAAATAATGACATGGTTCTCATTTGAACTCACCCCTATATATATATATAGATAGATAGATATATAGAAAAAAATAAAATTGTCTGAGTCAATTGTTTTGATTTCCTCCAAATCTTTTATTTTTTATCCAAAAGAAATTTTTTTAGTGCAAACAACTACAATTATAGACTTTACAACTTTTTTAATTCAAATTTAAATCTCTGCCTAACATTATTGACATTTCAATTCTATTTTCAACAAATTTGAACCGTATTTTAAAATTTCAGATTTTGAAATTTATCACTGCTCAAATTCTTAGAATTTGCACCCATTTGATGTATCAGATTTTGAAATTTTAAAACATGTTCAAATTTCACAATTTTGAAATTGTTATATATCCAAATATTAAGTAGTAAATTTTTTTTTTTTATCATCTAAATAGTGGAAGAGTCTATAATGTATAAAACACTAATAAATGATAACTATCGAATTTAGAAGAATGTCATATTAGAGTTTTTTTGTTTTTTTTCTTTCATATTTTAGTTACAAAATCAGATTTTAGTTAAATTAAAACTACATTCTCTAGTATTTTGAAGTGAAAAAAAATTTATGAGAAACATTATAACAAAGGAAGCGTGAAAATAAAATAAATTACATGCTCAAAATAAATAAATTAAAAATTGGACATACAAAAAACAAAGCAATCATAAAAATAAGGGGAAAAAAATTTGTCACCTGTACTTGTAGCGTTTTTATAGTTTGCAACCTAATATTTTTTTTGTTGTTATTAACAACCCAAAGTATGCGGGTTTTTCTCTTTGCAACCTTCATGCTATTTTTCATTTAAAAATGGTTGGATCGAAGCACGTAAACCTCATGCCTCATCACCAATTATTATGTTGGGCAATATTTTCATATTTTAAAAATGAGGCATGAGGTTTACGTGCTTCGATTCAACCATTTTTTGAATGAAAAATAGCCTGAAGGTTGCAAAGAGCAAAACCCACACACTTTGGGTTGTTAATAACAACAAAAAAAATATTAAACAATGTATAATAAATTGATATTGATTAATCGCATCACATTATATTTGAGACTTTAATATATGAACACTTAAGATCTATCTTAGATATGTCTATAAAGTACCAACTATATTCGATTAAATTTAAATTATTTTTGCATAAAATTAAGAATTCATTTCACAGTATATGAATGTTTTTGGAAATATATAATTGATAGCATTGAATAAAGTATTAATAGCCGAAAGAGAGACAAATGATGTAAAGAGTTATATACAGATACATGAAAAATCATTTTGAATGCTTAATACATGAAAACGATTTTTGTGTTGTCATAGTATATAAGTTGTAGAAGCTCAATAAAAAATACTATTATTTTAATAAGTATCGATGATGATGATTAGTGATAACTTAATTGAAATAGTATATATATATATATATATTATTTATATGTTAAGAATAAATTATCTTGATATATTATTTATATATTACAAGTAAACCATCTTGATATATTAAAAACTAATTTATATTTTCTCGAGTACTAATAATGCAGGATCTGATTATCAGTAAATATATACACTTATATTTTTCTTATTTATGTGATTGTGTATCTTATAAATTCTCTAAATATTATGTGCCTATAAAAACAATCACATCTTGCAGAATATAGATTCATTTGCTGCTGAAGTAAACCCTAACCACTAAAATTTAATCATTGTACAAAAATATAGAGTTTTGTCTAAATAAAAACACACAATATAGAATCGGTATAAAATTCTCACCCAACGTAAATATATTTGGAGTAGTGCATTGAGGGAAAGCAATATGAGATGGAGATCGACTGATATAATAAGAAAAAGTGCACATGATAACAAGACTCAACAAGGTCATTTTTAAATTATTTTTCATAAAGTATTTTTTAGGAAGGAACTAAATGAATTGAAGAATGTCTTACCTGTATATCACGTCAGTTCTTTAAACCTACATTTTAGAACTAAATAAATTAATCTGATTTCTATATGATATTTGTTGAGGTTTTTATTCTTGGGATTAATTCCTTATTTAGTTGTTTACCTTTCTTGGGCACAAAATAAGTTAGGAAACTAGATTTAGGAGTATATTGTGTTTCCTAGTTTATGTACAAGACTTTAATTATTCCTAGATTGTGATTATGATTTGTTTTTAGGTATTTACCAAGTTTAGGATTCTAGGATTGTCTATTTAAGAAAAAAAATCCTAAAGCTTGAACATACGATTTACGCACGAATTTTCTTGAGAGAAGACGACGCAAGAGACGAGACGCACAAGCAAGAAAAGAAGAACACGGAGAATTACTTGGAGCCATTGATCGAGATTAACAAGCTCTTCGAAGTTGCGTGACCAACGGAGAAGATCTTGCCATTCCGGCAACAAGTATTTAGTATCAAGTTTATTGATATTTAGTTTTTATATATTACTTTATATTTTTGTATTGAACGTTAAAAAGAAAGTAATATAGTTTTCGGGTTTGTACACCCAAGTTCACAAGTATTTTACTTGTGAACTGAATTTGTTCTATCGTGATCTTATCGTTTTATTCCGCTGCATATTTTTACTTTACTCTGGTCGATGTTGGTAATCAGTGTTGGTTAACATTGAATAACAACATCGTAAAACTGAGACTTATTTTCAAAACCATAGACCTTCAGATTCTACAATTGGCATCTAGAGCGGGTTACTTAACCTTTTAAGTACTGATCCTTTTTTGTCTAAGTACTATGGACACTCCGAGGAAGAAGAGCATGGTTGCTACAGAGGATGTTAATGATTCCGAGTCAACTGAACCTGATCCATCCTTATTTACCAATGTTGTGTGGGACGACGATGTCCATGTTGGTTTGCTTGCAGATAACATCGTGTGCCTGAATGCCGAGACAACTGATTATCAAGAGGAATACGAGCAGCTGAGTGTTGACCACCAGAAATTGTTTGTCAGTTGGAGTTAACAGGTACTCAAGGCCAAAGAGCTCGAAAAACAAGTAGAGAAGCTAACCAAAGAATAGGATGATCAGCTTGACATAATTTTCCGCTTGGAAACGTCGCTCACCAAGAAGGATGCTGAGTTAGAAAAGGTGAAAAGCGAGTTGATAAAGGTTCAAGGAACCATCTCAAATCTCAACAAAGGCAAGGCCAAGGTGGATGAGATTCTGGAATCGAGTATTCCGAATTGTTCAAAATACGGGATTGGATACAAACATGTTCAAAAGCCAATTTCAAGTCAAAAGGTGAAGTCGACCAAACGACACAAGAGGAGAAGAAGATAATACGTGTGTCATCACTGTGGTGAACCAGGTCACATACGACCATACTGCTGGAAGCTTGTTGGCAAGCAAACTCATTTTAAAAGGTCGAGGCTGACTGCTGAATCCCATGTTGGTTCCCGTATTACCAACATCAATACCAACACCAGGTTCAAATAAGTGTGGGTCAAGAAAAATAGTGTCAAGTGCAATATGATCCATACCTCCCTGAATCTCATGACCCTAGAGCCTGGTATTTTGATAGTGGATGCTCCAAGCATATGACCGGCTCGAAAGATCTCCTCTCGAATATTGTCAAGTTTCAAGGAGGAAAGATTAAGTATGGTGGAGGTGCAAATGGCCAAATCATTGGCCAAGGAACTCTCCGTGTTCCCGGCGTCGTAACTCTGAAGAATGTGTTGTTGGTAGAAGGACTTACTGCTAACTTAATAAGTATAAGTCAACTTTGCGACGGTGGCTTTAATGTCAAATTCAACCGTGAGAAGTGTGAAGTCTATGAGGAGAATGGTCCGTGCATCCTCATTGGTCAGAGGACCTCAGATAATTACTATCAAATCAATGGTGATGTGTTCTGCAAGCTGTCTCAATTGAGTGATGCCGAGGTGTGGCATCAAAAGCTCGGACATGTCAATTACAAGATGATGGAAAGTTTGGTCAAAAAGGATGCTGTGATCGGACTACCTAAACTCAACACAAAAAACATTCCAGTTTGCGAGGCATGCCATAAAGGTAAGAAAGTCAGGGTGCCACATCCAATAGTACAAAGTCTCACTACCTCATATTATTTCGAACTCCTTCATATGGACCTTTTGGGACCACTTGAAGTTGAGAGCCTTGGTGATAAAAGGTATGTTCTTGTGCTTGTAGATGATTTTTCCCGCTTTACTTGGGTAGAGTTTTTAAAAGAAAAATCTGAGACTTTCAAAGCATTTAAAAGACTTGCAAAAAGGTTGTGTGTAAGTTTTGGTGTGAGTATAAGTAGAATAAGTTCTGATCATGAAAAGGAAATTGAGAATGCATCTTTTTCAAAATATTGTTCCAAAGTTGGTATAACTCATGAGTTTTCTTCACCCATCACCCCCAACAAAATAGGATAGTCGAACGCAAAAATAGATCTCTCATAGAAATGACTAAAACTATACTTATTTCAAATGGGGTTGCTAAACGTTTTTGGGCAGAAGCAATGAACACTGCATGCCATATAATTAATAGGGTGTATTTTCGACCAGGGTCTTGTGTTACTCCCTATGAATTATTGATGGACAAAAAGCCAAATTTGAGTTATTTTCATATATTTGGGTGCATTTGTTATGTGCTAAATGGAAGAAATCATCTTGCAAAACTTGACTCAAAGAGTGATAAATGTGTTTTCATGGGATACTCTCGAAATAATCATGCATATAGAGTGTTTAATCTTAGAACGTGTTGCATCATTGAGTCGGTTAACGTCAAGTTTGATGATTTGATGAGTGGTTTTAAACCTGTTGAGGAGGATGATCTGGTTTATGATCAAAATTCTCAAAATAATGTCACACTTCCTGTAGATGAAAGTGCAGGTGCTGAACTCAAAGATTTGAGTGATGTTGGTAACAATGTTGATACGGGGATAACAACATCAACTCCAGCCGCCGCAAAATCAGATTCTAATCCAAGTGTGGAGAATCCAGATGAACCCATTGACTTGAATCAGAGAAATATTCCTTCAAAAATTCAGAAGAATCATCCTATGAGCCAAATCATTGGAGATCTCGATGAAAGAACTACAAGAAAGCGACAAATAAATTTCAAAGAGATGGTAAGGTTTGTTTGCTTGTTTACTAATTGTTCTAAAACTCGAGAATCTTTGTATTTTTCCAAAACAGAGCCCAAGCGAGTAGAGGATGTTCTTAAAGCCGAGTATATTGTAGTTGGAAGTGCTTGTACACAGTTATTGTGGATGAGCCAAATGATAGAGGACTACGGTCTACATAGAAGAACATTGACTGTGCACTGTGATACTTCCAGTGCCATTGATATCTCGAAAAACCTGGTCCAGCTTTCTCGACTCAAACACATTGACATAAGGTACCACTTTATTCGAGACTTGGTTGAGAGGAAGATAGTTAGCCTTGAGCATATAGGAACAGTCAATCATCTTGCTGACATCTTCTCGAAGGTATTAGATTACGAGACCTTCTCTCGTTTGAGAAGAGATCTCGGTATGTGAATTGTCTAACCAATGTTGGTTTGTGATGTTGTGACACCCCTTATCAACATCAGTCACAACATCTGTATAATTTTGCATGAATTTTTACTCTTCTTTTCATACATTATACTAATGCATTGGGTTTGATCGAAAGTGAGATAAGGTCCTCTGTTGCAATAAAAGTAATGACAAAAAGGACCAACCTCTTCGAAATTAGGTGATTGTGGGACTTGCCTGCAGAAACTGGTTTTCTCCCAGGTCCAAAAACAAGAGGTGTTTAACAGCAATTGCTGAAGATTAAAAGATTTAAATCCCTTCAAGGATGAAGAAAATATGGACTCAAAAATGCTCCAATCTTTATAAATCGCCTTCTTGAGAGATTTTGACGTAGTCATTAACTTGGGTTAAAGGGCAAGTTTCCATTGACTTCACCTAAGGCAATGTTGGTTTATAATGTTGTTAGTAATAAAAAGCAACATTGGATCAAAACACTGAAATCATAATGTGTTCTTTTTAACCTTTTTAGGTCATGAATTTTAGGCATCCCGTAGGACATTCATACTTTGTGAAGATGCCATCTTGCTGTGCGTCCTGTTGTTTGTGTTCGTGTATATCTTGAATTCTCTTAATCTTGTTTTGAATCTTTCTAACCGCGTGTTTCAGTGGTGTTATAATCGGAGGATTGGATAGGTAATAAGAGGTTAATTTGGCGAGTGAAAAATTGCTTTGCAAAGAATTTGTTCAACTATGGTGATGGTTTATAAAAATCTAGCTCTATCTCAGTTTTAATTTGTAATTGGATTTGTGGTTTTTATTTCCAAAATTGAGATGATGGAGTAGCTGAGTTGAGATCGTGTGTCTTATTTTGAGAAAGAGTGGGGGAGTTATTTTCTTAATTTTACTTTTTCTTTCTCCGAATTTTACTGCTTGCGATACTCGTTTTTTTATTTGTAGTTGTTTTCAATCTCTTGCAGAATATTGAACTCACCATCACCCAGCAAAGCTCCGGAATAGAAGAAGTCCAAAGCTGTCGTGTCCGCCCATGTTGGTTCTGGTGTTGTGACACTGAAACCAACATCCCTTGCAAACAATCCTGCCTCCTCTCCAAGCTCTGATTCTGATAATGTTCCATCTGCCAGTGCACCGATGTCATTAGTTGCCTCAGACCACTCTGCTAGCTCTAATGAGGCTCCGTCTCAAGCCGTCAAAATTGAAGACATGGAACCAATCTCCACGAGGTTCTTGGCGAGTGAAGATGAAGAGCTGTTCTTGGGATTTCAAAATCGAGGCATGATTGCTGAACACCAAATCCCCATTGATGTTTTCGTGAAGCAGACTCTGAATACCTTCTTTAGGCACCGAGGCACCTCTTCGAGCTGGTGTCATGTCTGATGTTGGTTCTGGTATTCCCAACATCAGTACCAACATGGTTCATTTTTCTGCTTCGTTTCTCCGAGCCCATATTACTTTGTTTTTTAACAAGGTTGCACAACACCAGGCGCTTCGGGACTCGTTTGTTGAGGTCCTTTTGGTTTCAGAACAAAAAGGGGGAGAAGAATGTCGAAGACGCTGGTTCGTTTTTGTTTGTTTTCAACATTGGATACTTCATTTAGGGGGAGTTTCTAATTCAGGGGGAGTTTTTAGTCTTTTGATCATTTTCATGCGTCTTGGATATTTTGTCCACAAAGGTAAAAGGGGGAGATTGTTGAGAAATTTATTCTTGGGATCAATTCCTTATTTAGTTGTTTGCCTTTCTTGGGCACAAAATAAGTTAGGAAACTAGATTTAGGAGTATATTGTGTTTTCTAGTTTATGTAAAAGACTTTAATTATTTCTAGATTGTGATTAGGATTTGTTTTTAGGTATTTACCAAGTTTAGGATTCTAGGATTGTCTATTTAAGAAAAAGAATCCTAAAGCTTGAACATATGATTTACGCACGGATTTTTTTGAGAGAAGACGACGCAAGAGACGAGACGCGCAAGCAAGAAAAGAAGAACACGAAGAATTACTTGGAGCCATTGATCGAGATTAACAAGCTCTTCGAAGTTGCGTGACCAACGGAGAAGATCTTGCCATTCCGGCAACAAGTATTTAGTATCAAGTTTATTGATATTTAGTTTTCATCTATTACTTTATATTTTTGTATTGAACGTGAAAAAGAAAGTAATAGTGTTTTTGGGTTTGTACACCCAAATTCACAAGTATTTTACTTGTGAACTGAATTTGTTCTATCGTGATCTTATCGTTTTATTCCGCTGCATATTTTTACTTTACTCTGGTCGATGTTGGTAATCAGTGTTGGTTAACATTGAATAACAATATTGTAAAACTGAGACTTATTTTCAAAACCATAGACCTTCAAATTCTACAATATTATATGATGATGTCAAAAATAATTAGGAAATAAGTGTAGAAAATATTATTTGCCTTTAATTGTTCATCGTTGATGTGTGTTTCCAAACTTATGGGAAATAACATTAGTTATACATTCATCAACAACTACCATTACATATATGGCAATTAACTTTAAGTGTTTAACTTATCTTCTTTTTTCTTTATGTTCCCTCTGCTAATCAATTGATCTTCAATTTCCTTTTACCAAAGTTAAGATACAGTTAACAAAACAATCAATTGTGCGATAAAAATCTATACTCTGATTTTAAAATTGTAGGTTGCTTTAGTTTTATATAGTAAGACGGTACAAGGGTAAATTAAGAAAGATTATTTTAGTTATCTTTTTTCATTCTATGAGGTTATTTCAGTAGATATGTTCCAAACCTATATGAATAACATCAGATGGTTTCAAATTCATAATAGAAAGAAAAATATTGCAAATGAAATAGTAACTTGAATGGAGTGTAGAAAATATATGGATAATAGTTTTTAATGATATGTCTTGTTCGTGGTATTGTTACACTTAATTATACTCATATCTATAGAACCATTTCTGACCCAACCAAGGATAAAACACATTTCCCTAAAACCATCACCGACCTAAACAAGTATCGGACAAGCCATATTTATATAACCATAAAACCATCTCCGGCCTAAGCAAACATTGGAAAAACCATATCCATATAATCATATAACAATCTCTAACCTAAACAAGCATCGGGTAAACCATGAAAACATCACCGACCTAATAAAAGTATCAACCCATTAACCATAAAAACCATCATCAAACTAATAAAAGAGTCGGTATGTGACTATATTAACCATTCCACATAACAACCATAAATAAACATGACACCCAAAGTACAACCTCTTAAAAGTTCCAATCCATCAAACAAAATCGTGTTGCTTGCATTGCCTCCTTAGTGGATAATTATGTAACTCCTTCTGCGACCTGATTTAAGAAGGTCCTGATAGGAGTTAGCCAATCTTCCACTGCATCTATCTCCATCACATTTACCTCTGGTTTTTCTAAAGTACTATCTTACAACTCCATCAAAGTTATTGTTCGTGTATGACAATCCCCCAATGCACCTATCATCTTGGCGAGTTGATCAGACTTCATATTTTTGACCTGGATAAATGCTCTAATTTGAAATCCTTGAACTGCATAGCCATTTGTTCCACTATCTTCAAATATTCCTACATATGTTCCTCTCTTGCCTCAAAAGATCCGTTGTACTGGCACGCTACTATCTGAGAATTTGTGTATGCCCATATGCGGCCTACATTTAGGTCGCTCTCCATCTTCACACCTTGCACCAATACCTCATACTCTGCCTTATTATGAGAAACATTAAACCCAAACCTTATAGCTCAATCTAGATTTTCTCTCTTTGATCTAGTTAGAACAACCACGATCCCAGCTCAGCTCGCCATAGTCGACCCATCTACATGCACCAACAATGCCTTTTGCTCTACCTTCACCTCATTTACACGCATTATCTCCTGCAATAAATCTTCTAACACCTGTGCCTTTATCATCATCCGCGACTCATACACAATGTCGTACTCACTGAGTTCTATCGCCCACTTTACCAATCGTCCTAACATATAAGGCTTGCTAAGAACCTACATCAAAGCCAACTTAGTTCTTACCTTAATCTTGTGCCCCAAAAAATAGGGCCGAAACTTTCTGTCACTTTATATTAAAGCAAATCCCCCTTTTTTCAGCTTTGAATAATGATGCTCTGCCATATAACATCCTCATTACATTGTAAATAGGTTTCTAAGCTCTCGCATCCTCTTGAATCAATAATGAACTCACCGCAATCTCTCCCACTGATATATATAGGATTATATCCTCCCCAAGTAGTGGTTTTGTCAATACAGGTATCTTCGCTAGGTATTTCTTCAACTTCTCAAAGGCCCCCACCGCCTCTGTTGTCCATTAAAATTTAGACTCCTCTCAAAGTCCTGGAAAAGAGAAAACCACTTTTCATCGACCTCGAAATAAACCCACTAAGACTAGTTATCCGCCCTATTAGGACCTGTACATCCCTCACCGCGCAAGGTTAAGACATTTTTTCACAGCTCGTACATCCTCTAGATTCAACTTGATACGCAACTCTATCACCATATACCCTAAAAATATTCTAGATCATACCCCAAAAGAGTACTTCCTGGGATTTAAACGCATCTCATACAGTCGTAAAGTCAAAAAACCTTCTTTAGATCTCCCACATGTGACTCTGCCTTCCTACTTTTTACCCACATGTCATCCGTGTAAACCTTTATAGTTGTTCCCAACAAGTCCTTGAACATATTTTTTATCAGCCTCCGATAGGTGGCTCCCACATTCTTCAATCAAAATGGCATGGATATAAAATAATAGGTCCAGTTAAAGTAACAAAATTCACATTTAGCTGATCATCTGGTGCCAGTCGAATTTGATGGTACCCCTGCAATGCATTCATCATACTTAAAAGCTTGCAACCTAATGAAGAATTGACCAATTGATATGAGGCATTCGATAATGATCTTTTGGGCATGACTTATTCACTTTGCAAAAATAATATACGTCTTCCATTCATTATCAGGTTTGGGCATAATTGCCATATATTTGATAACCATTTTTGGAATTGAGTCTCCCGTGCATGCCCCGCCTTCAATAACTTTTTCACCTCCTCTTCTATCACCTTGTCCAGTTCAACACCAAAATACCTTCTCTTTTGCTTCACCGGTCTAACAATCGGATATATATTCAAGTGATGTTGTGTGACCTCGAGATCAACTCCTACAAACTCATTATCTCTAAAACTGAATATGTCCATGATCTCTTTTAATAAGCTTATAATTCTCACCATTATGGTTTCTAGAAGTTGACTTCTTAATCAAACTTTTTAACACTTACTTTTTATTAAAATAAAAAGTTCGTCAGCAAGAGAACGGTGCGGTCGTAAGTGATAAGTTGACTCGAGTCGAATGTCTCGAGAAATGACAATCGGAGCTAAAAGTGTTCGTTAAGACACACAAATTATCTAAACACGCGATCAATTAAGTTGGTTTTTTGTTTTGTTTTAAGAACTAAAAATGTTCGTTAAGACACACAAATTATCTAAACACGCGATCAATTAAGTTGGTTTTTTGTTTTGTTTTAAGAACTGAAAATAATGGAACAAATTGACTTTCAAATTAAACAAGCAAGTAGATGATTCAACTAAAGTTTCAAACTGGTTTCCAAACATGATAAATGAAAGCGAATAAAATGAACGATGAATAACAAATAATAATCAAAGGTGTTTGATCAAATGACGAGAACCAAATAGACGAGAAATCCACTAATACACAAACGACGAATCCAAAACAAGAATGCATAAACGATAAAATCACCAAATGGATTCACAAATGAGAACAAACAGAAATAGCACCACAACGTATGAATGATGGAATCCCAAATTAACGCAAATAATAATATGAAATCTAACGATTAAAATTCACAAATAATTGCAACAATTATACTAAGAAATTACCTAAGCGTATAAGAATACGAGTTGCATGAAAATAAATCCATGAGCTATCAACGAGCTAAAATTTCTCTAAACAATGGATCGTTCGAAATCAAGAATCGAAAGTAGCCAATTTAAAGAAAGATGAAACAAGGATGAAAAGAAAAATTCAAATGTTCAAAACATGGAAACTATGGTTTCTAAATGGTAAGTCTCTGGTTCTGTTAGGCGAGGAGGGCATCGTGGTAAATTCGCCTTAAAATGTCGGTCGTCGATCATCCATAGATTTGTGTCTATCAATGGTTTCTCTGGCGTTGTTATCCATCGACGTTAGTCGTCGGTCGATGGTGGCGCGTGGCTCTCAGTGTGTCGATCGACCAAGGCTGTCGACTCCGCTGGTGCATGTCCGTCGATGTCGCATCGATGAGCTGCATCGATCGACGGAGGTTGGAAGACCTCGGCACATCAATCGATATATACTTTCGACGTCGGCATTGATGTTGCGTCGACAGGCAGCGTCGACGATGTTTCGATCAAAGGCAAATATGTGTCCCTTTTCGTCATTCTAAAACTGAAACAGACAATTAAATGAAATTAGAGCGACAACTTACAAAACGGGAGAGAAAATGTATTAAACGGGAAAGAAACGAAATGACCTACAAAAATACTAAAAGGAAGAAAAATGAGAGGAACAACGACCGAAAACCCGTATAACTCACAAAACAAAATGCAAAAAACAAACGGAAAAGACACACAAATATGTACAAACCAACTCCCCCACACTTAGCTTTTGCTTTTCCTTAAGAAAAATCGAATCTAAACGTAGACAAGAAAAAGCTAGCCACCCGATGAACTAACCACTAATGCATTCAAATGATTTGAGAAGTTAATGCATAAAATCGACTGGAAACTCAACTAAAAAGACGACACGATATGTTGAGATAAGAAATTTAGACTTACTTCTGAACTCCTAAAAGTAACGTGTTGCCCTCCATGTACGTCCCCATCCATGTCTCGGACAAAGTCTATTCATGTCCAAACCTTAAGTCGGCACCCGACTAACCCAATCATCTATACACCTCTTTAATAATAAAATCTAAAAAATCAAAATAAGAATGCATACAAAGGTTTCACGACTTATTATAAGAACTTCAATTGTACAAGGATTTCTCTTATTGTACTTTTTTTTTCTTTTCTTTTCTTTTTTTTTTTTGAGTACCCATAGAGGTGAGGTACTAGACAAGCATGATATTCACAAAATGAAATGAGAGTTCATTGACTCCAATCTTGTGTTGCTAAGTCCAACTTATTACATTTTTTTGATATGCACATGGAGTTTTTAACGTCTCCAAAAATAAAAAGAGAAATTACACAAACTCCTATTGAGGGTATTTGAAAACGGGGCTAGTAGAGAGTATTTGACTATTGCAACGAAATATGAATAGATCAAAGAACAAAACACTTCATAGATTCTTTACATTTAATTCCCCATAATTACACAAATTCTTAAGTCTAAACAACCTAACCAAAGTGTCTAACCACATCACTTTGTCAAGGTTCCAATCAATATAAATACACACGACTCAAATCAAATACACAAGTAAGCATATGAAAAAATTACTAATCAAGGACAAACCCCCCAAACTTAAACCATACAATGTCCACATTGAAAAACAAACAAAGCTAATCGAAGTATGGTAAAAGAAAAGAGAGAGAGAGAGAGAGAGACGTCCCTATGATCATGCTTGTGGTGATGAGTCGAGCGTCAAAGAATATCCAACGAGATGATCCTAAAAGAAAAGAAAATAAAAACACACAAGAAAAAGCATACAATGTTAGTATTTTTTTTTCTTTTTAGAACTCGTTGGAGGGGATGTCGTCGAATTCCATCTTCGGTTGAGACATGGTCACATGAGAGGGGTTGGCTTCGGTGAAATGCTCCTCGAGGCGGGAGAGACGAGCTTTGAGATTCTTAAAGCTTCGACAATTGCATTAGTGATGAGTATCGATCTTTTCGTCGATTAGCTGATGCCTACCGAACATCTTCATCTAAAAGTCCTAATTTTCCTCGAAAAATCGATTCCAATTGGGGGTTGGGCCCGAATCGATTTGTGGGGCCTCCTTGTCATTCTCGTCGATTCGTCGCGATGAGGATCACCTTGTCCGTTGTTTTGCGCTTGGGTCACCGGGCCACGTACAGCCGAGAGAGTCGAGATCCTGAGAGGCGAAAGATCAATGTCAGCTGGGTCGAACCCGAAGTGATGGGTGAGGCTGGTTTTGAATGGAGTGAATGAGAGGTGCGGTGCTTTGCTTCTCGGCTTCTTCTCCAAGATATTATGGAGTCCGTTCAAGATTAGGGGGTAGAGCTGGGGTCGGCGACCGTTAAGCAAGCACTAAAGCACGAAGAGCTCCGGCTTGGTCACGTTTGTGGCCTCTTGCTTGCACAAAACCACGTGATCTAGGATTTTGTAAGTGATATACACGGCATCGTTGCTAATCCTTGTACAGTCATACTGGGTACAATTTCCCAGATGTCTCCTTGTTATTTCGGCCCAAAAGAGTTCGTCGTCGAACTCACCTTCTTTGGGAATTGGGTAAACGCCCTCGCTTGGGAACCCAAACTTCTCCAAAAATGTGCTCGCTCACCCAAATCTCATTGCCACCAAGTCGGCACGAGAACGTCTTATCGGTATAGACGTAAAAAGTTGAAAATAAATTGAGCATAAGTTCGCGAAATCCAGGTAGGTGCATCCGGGAAAACCTCATGCATCCAAGTCCTTCGATGTACCGAAGGACGTTGGTGTGGTGCTCCGACCCTTCTTGGGCCTGCTCTTCGATGTAGTCGATATCAATGACTCGATGGGTCCCAAACTCCCACCCCGTAATCAACGCAAAGACCTTCCCCTCCTCTTTCGTGTAAATTGGGAATGGGGCACAATATTTCCCTAAGATATCTTTTTATTTACCCACCCGAGACATGGCTTACGAGTATAGGATTGAACGAGGTTTGAAAAAAAAGGAGAATTAGAGTTTGTGTTCTTAGAGGACTTTTATCGAACACTTGGCGTGCGTGTTTAAAAAGGGAAGAATTTGAAAAAAAAACTTGAACTTAAAGAACCCCAATCTCAACCAACAATGAATAAGGAAGCCCCAAAGAGTTAGTTTAAGCGAATTACCTCGACAATTTGACTCGAAATCAGAATCACAACCCCCCTTTTTGTCTAAGTTGGAGAAAATTTGAGAAAATAATGAAATGGTGTTGGTAATTCTCTGGAATTAATGAATGTTGGTTGGATAGTCGTCAGAAAATGGTAAGCTTCACATTGAGGGGAAATTTGTTGTGGGTTTGGAAGGAACAAGAAGAGGAAGACTATGACCGTTGGGAGATTTTTCTTTTGTGTTGTGTTTGTAAAGGAGTGAGGATTAGAAGGGAGGGGCACCAGTTATTTATAGAGGAACCACGGGTCGATTTAGTTTATTTGTGGGTCGGTCAAATTAGCCGACTTTTAAGTCAGCAGACGGGATGGTTTCGGGTCAGTGTCGACGTCCCCATCGATCGACGAGGGGTCGAAGGACTGGACAGAGAGCTTGTCGACCACTTGCGTCGATCGACAGAGTGTCGATGGGATGGACAAAGAGCTCGTCGACCACTTGCGTAGATAAATGGAATGTCAACGGGATGGACAGAGAGCTTGTCGACCACTTGCGTCGATCGACAGAGCATCGACGGGATGGACGGAGACTTCACCGACCACTTGAATCGGTCGACGGAGAATCGACAGGATGGACAAAAACTTCATCGCCATGTCGTCGATTGGATAGTCAATCAATGTTAGCAGCACAGTGGTGTCGATGCTGTGTCGACGCTTGCCGTCGATCGACGGCTGCTTCTTTAAGCCTCATTTTCGGTCAATTAGTCAATGTTCGTTTTTGGTCAATTAATCAATTTTCTTCAATCAGATGTCCAGACCTGCGAAAAATCATCTTTCTTTATCGACGCAATTCCCCCCAACTGTACTAAAAACAAAGGAAAACAAAGCAAAAACGTAAACAGAGAAAGGTTAGAGAGAAAAAAAATGAAAAAAAATAGAAATTTCAAAAATGATACGAAAAGTATGGGTTGTCTTCCAAGAAGCACTTGTTTAACGTCACTATCTTGACGAATTCTTGTCGTCTAAGCGGTAGATGGGTCGTCGAGAGTTTCGGTCTCCTCAGAGTGAATCACCCTCGATCCTTGAAAATAATGTTTGACGCGATGGCCGCTGACTTGAAAACGCTCTGGGGTTTTCTCATTGACCAGCCTCAGCACTCCATATGGCATCACGTCTTCAACTAGAAAGGGTCCACTCCATCGTGACTTGAGTTTCCCTGGAAACAAGTGGAGACGAGAGTTGTATAGTAATATTTTCATGTTGTCTTTAAGGTCTTTAGTGATGAGGTTCTTATCTTGTTGAATCTTCACTTTATTCTTGTATATATCGGCACTCATAAGCTTCGTTCCGTATCTCGTCGATCTCTTCAAGTTGTAGCCCTCGTACAGTGCCGGCTTACATCAAATTGAAATTGACTACTCGTATAGCCCAATAGACTCGGTGTTCCATCTCGACCGAAAGGTGACACGCCTTTCCATATACCATCCGATAAGGGATGGTTCCCAAAACCATCTTGTACGCTATCCGGTACACCCAAAGAGCGTCGATGAGTTTAGCCGACCAATCTTTACGGCTCGGTTGAACAGTCTTCTCAAGAATGTCCTTGATTTGCTTATTGCTTGTCTTGACTTGACCCGAAGTCTGAGGATGCTAAGTTGTGGCTACCTTATTCTTTATCCAATATCTTTTCATCAACTTTTTGAATGATTTGTTTCAGAAATAGATGCCTCCATCGCTGATAATGGCTCTCGGGAACCCGAGCCGACTAAAAATGTTCTCTTGCAAGAATTTGAGTACGACCTTGGCATCGCATGTCTTGGTGGGCATGGCCTCAACCCATTTGGAAACTTAGTTAACGGAGACTAAGATTTACTCGTACCCAAAAGACGTCGGGAACGTCCCATGAAATCGATGCCCCACATGTCAAAAACCTCCACCACAAGATTGCTCATCATTGGCATCTCATTTCTCTTTCTGATACTTCCCATTCGTTGGCATCGGTCACAGGACTTGTAGAACTCATGAGCATCCTTAAATAATGTCGGCCAATAGAATCCCAACTGGAGGACCTTGAAAGTGGTCTTTTGCTCTCCGAAGTGGCCGCCACATTGTTGATCGTGGCAAAACGACAAGATATTATTTTGCTCATCCTAAGGAATGCATATTCGAATGATGCCATCTTTCCTGAACCGGAAAAGGAATGGGTCCTCCCAAAAGTGATTCCTGCAAATCGAAAGAAATCTCTTCCATTTTTGGAAGGATAATTCGGCCCTCAAATGGCTACAAGCAAGATGGTTAACAATGTCAGCAAACCAAGGGGTGGGGGGAGAAGAAATAGCATATGTGAATTCATAAGGAAATGAGTCATTTATACGTTCATGCTCATGCACATTTCCCTCTATACTCAGACTAGACAAATGATTTGCCACCACGTTTTCACAACCCTTTTTGTCTCAAATTTCGACATCTAATTCTTGAAGCAGAAGTATCTATCGGATCAAACGGGCCTTACTTTGGGTTTTGTTAAAAAGGTGACGGAGAGCCGCGTGATCGCTATGGACAATGACTCTAGACCCAATTATATACGATCAAGAACTCTCAAGTGAAAACACCACGTCTAAAAGTTCTTTTTCAGTGGTGGTATAGTTTTTTTGAGCCTCATTCAACATAAGACTCGAGTAATAAATTACACGGAGAAGACTATCCACTCGTTGACCTAAAATGGCCCCCACTGCATTGTTCGATGCATCACACATTATTTCAAAAGGGAGGGACCAATTTGGGGGCAACAACCATCGGAGCCGTGGTCAACTTCTCTTTAAGTAAATTGAACGCATTTTAATATGACTGGTCAAATACAAAGGGCACATCAAGACTAAGTAATTGACACAATGGGAAACTAATTTGTGAAAAATCTTTTACAAAACATCTATAAGATTTCACGCCCTCTGCGTTCGTGGGAGGGGGTAAACTCTCAATAACATCAACTTTTGCTTTATCAACCTCTAATCCCCTACTAGACACAACATGACCAAGAATGATACCCTCTTAACCATAAAACGACTTTTTTCCCAACTCAAAGTCAAATGCTATCAGCAGAACGTTCAAGAACTTTAGATAAATTATTAAGACGGGAGGTAAAGGATGAGACAAAATACTAAAAACTCATCCATGAAGACCTCGAGGAAGTCGTCGATCATGTTTGTAAAAATGGACAACATGCAACGTTGGAAAGTTGTCGGTGCATTGCATAGGCCAAAAGGCATCCTCCAGAAGGCGAATGTTCTGAATGGGCATGTGAACGTCGTCTTCTTCTGGTCTTCCGAGGCTATGGAAACTTGATAATACCTGGATAGGCCATCGAGGAAGCAATAATACTGATGCCTAACCAACTTATCGAGCAGCTGATCGATGAATGGGAGTGGAAAGTGATATTTCCTCATAGCGGGATTGAGCTTCATGTAGTCGATGCACATGCGCCACTCGGTGGTCAAACTCATCGGAACGATCTCCCCCTTGTTGTTTTATATGATTGTGATTACACCTTTATTTGGAACCACATGAACGGGGCTCACCCATTCACTATTAGGCACTGGGAGAATTATTCCCTCATCGATCAACTTGAAGATCTCTTTTTCACCAACTCCGTCAAGTTCAGGTTCAAACGGCGTTGACCGTCTCGAACCGATTTCGTACCCTCCTCTAACACTATATGGTACATGCATGTGGCTGGGCTTATCTCCTTTATGTCCCCTCAAGTTCCACCCGATGGATCCTTGAAAATTCTTAGGTACATCGATCAAGGTCTCCTCTTCTTCTCTTGATAATTGGTGAAAATAATAACGGACTTCTTTTTGACTTCTTCGAGGAAAACATATTTCATATAACTCGGAAGGGGTTTAAGTTCGGCCTTCAGTTCAATTTTTGGTTTCTCGCCTCCAAGCTCACAAAGGTCAATCACCCCCTCCAAATTAGGCTCAATCCAGTCATCGTCTACGGCGAGCCATGAGTTGCCATCTTGAGTGAGAAAATCATGGATGGCGGATTCTTCTTTGAGCTTGTCTTACCCGAGCGGGGTTATGGGATCGACGAATGAACATCCGGCATTCATGGATGAGGATGGTGTTGCTTGGAAGTCGTGGATGGAGAAGGTGACCGACTCGTCCAAAATGGACAAAGTCATGCTGTCATTCTTCAAATCTATGAGCGTGTTGGTCGTGGCCATGAAGGGTCGGCCCAAAAGAACCGTATGCTCTCGGCTATCGTCTCGCACCTCCCCAACGTCCAATATACAAAGTCAACAGGGACGATGAGGCTTCTGACTTGTACGAGGATGTCCTCAATAATACCCTTAGGATACTGGACAGACCGATCCACCAATTGAAGTCTCATCTTCATCGGTTTTTGCTCACCTAGATCAAACTGCTCAAAAACAGAGAAAGGCATTAAATTGATCCCCGCCCAAAGGTCGAGCATACCCCGAGTTTCTTCACCATTTCCCAAAGTAATTTTTATACAAAAACTCCCGGGGTCACTTTCCTTAGGGTGAAGGGGATTGCAAAAGATAACGCTCGCCGCATTTGAAAAATAATTTTTTTCATTTTCAGAAAAATGTCTCTTTTTTGATGCTAAATCTTTGAAAAACTTAACATATGAGGGAACATTTCTTATCACATCAAGCAATGGCAAATTCACATTAATTTTTGAAAGCATATTATATAAGTTAAGGAATTTCTTATCTTGCTTTTTCGGTTGAAGGCGGCTCGGATATGGAATGGGAGGCCGATACGGGTTGGATGATTTATGAAGAACCTTAGTGTGTTCAACCTCCTTTTCCACATTTTTCGAGGATGGGGTGGTGTTCATCTCCATGCTATCATTCGGAACAGTTGGTTGCGTAGAACTTTCTTTGGGTGAAGAAATGTTGTTGTCCATGACTCATCCACTCCTAAGTACAGTGATAGCTTGTGCTTGTGATGGTTGACTCGGCAATTTTCCTGGCTCGCTCTTCCCTATTTGTGCGGTAAGTTGTCCAATTGTCATCTCAAGCTTGTCCATCCTTTTCTCGGTGCGTTGCATAAATTGCGTAAATATACGCAATGTTTCGTCAAGCGTTGACGGAATGGGTGCTTGAGTCAGTGGAGGCGGTTGGAAAGATGCTTGATCTTGCGGTGTCTGTTGATAAGGTGGCCGAGCTTGGAAAAAACCTTGTCCCCTTTATTTTTGATATGGTTGTTGGAGGGCGAAATTGCCTTGTTGCCTAGAATTGGACGCGTGGTTCCCCCCGTTCGAATTGTTTGACCAAGAGAAATTTGGGTGATTCCTCCATCCCGGGTTGTAGGTGTTCGAGTAAGGGTCATTGTTGCGTGGGTATAGATTTTGATACCTTTGACCGCCTTGATTCACTTGGTAGCCTTGAATAGCTTGAGCTTGCTCTTCAATCTCTTCGATCGGCTCAAAGGTTGCTTGACAAAGATTTTCCCCATGCCCGTATACTCCACAAATTACACATGTCTCGGTCGGCATTGGTGATTGGGGCACGCTTTGAGAAAGGAGCGTATTTTGAGTTTGCAATGAGGCTACTTTTCTCGTCAACTTGGCAATTCTCTTCATGTCGCCATGAGACACACGCGATACCTCCACTTCGTGAACGGCCACTTTCTTTGATCGAGAGCTCTTTTGTCGAGAATTGCAGCTTATCGACTGGCAAATGTCGTACACTTCTTGGGCCATTCCTGATCCGATATCCCCTCCGGTAGCATTGTCAACCATATATTAAAAGGTAAGGATGAGCCCATCGTAGAAAAATTGATTCACTAATTCGGGTGGGTAGTGATGATGTCGGCATTGCGTCAGAAGTCCTTTAAACCATTCCCAAGCCTCGTGGAACGTTTCTCCATCCGCTTGATTAAATGTGGATATCTTCAACCGGATTTGAGCCATCATTTGGTTCGAGTAATATTTACCCATGAACCAATCGTACACCATGTCCCAAATTCGTAAGAGAATCGGGCTCCAATGACATAAGCCAAGTTTTCGCCCGACCCTTCAAGGTGTACGAAAAACACCTCATTTTCAATTGATCTTCATGAAGTCCTTGGAGCGAAAAAGTTTAGATGACGGCGTAAAACTACCGAATGAAGTTAAGCGGGTCTTCGTTCGGGAGTCCGTTGAAGGAAGGCAATGGGTTGAAGTGGGTTGCCTTAAGCTCATAGTATCGGGTCACGGGGCCCAAACGGATGCATGATGTAGATGGGCCGATCACGGCCGAGCAAACTCTCGCATACGGATCAGCCAATGCTCTTGTTGTTGGTAGGGGCCGTTGGGCTGCGTATACAGGCCTCGGGCTTGATGGTAGTACTGTTGTTGATTATACGGTGGTTGTTGTTTTTGATTGTACGGTGGTTGCTGTTCATGTTGAAGATGTGGAACGTGTTGGTGCGGTGATTGATTTAGTCGAGGACCTTGATTGTATGGTTGTTGATTGTAAGGGCCTTGATTTTATGGTGGAACGTTGTATGGGCCTTGATTGTGATTGGTGTAAGGTGTTCGTGCATCGAGTGGGTTGTGGTTCACGTACGAATTTGCTACGCCATTTTGTTCCTTTTGATCTTTCGGTGAGTTTGCTTTTGCCTCGGGAGGATCCATCGATGACTCGTCTATCGGATCTTCACGAGAACTCCTGCCGTCAACTCCGCTAGGTGCGGCTCTTGTTTTATTGACCCTGTGGATGTTGTCAATAAACAGGACAAGCTCTCCCCCGAATAACCTTCGTCCTTGCATGCACTCAACAAACGATCAAACAAATCGAGGCAAAATAAACGGAAATTAAGCTACACTAACTAATCACATATGAACGAACATTTTTGAAAATCTTTGGCATTCCCAGAAAATGACACCAATTTTTGAATCGAAGTTTTTAACACTTACTTTTTATTAAAATAAAAAGTTTGTCCGCAAGAGAACGGAGCGGTTGTAAGTGACAAGTTGACTCGAGTCGAATCTCTCGAGAAATGACAATCGAAGCTAAAAATGTTCTTTAAGACACACAAATTATCTAAACACGCAATCAATTAAGTTGGTTGTTTGTTTTGTTTTAAGAACATAAAATAATGGATCAAATTGGCTTTCAAATTAAATAATCAAGTAGATGATTCAACTAAAGTTTCAAACCGATTTCCAAACATGATAAATGAAAACGAATAAAGTGAGATGAATAACAAATTTTAAAGGTGTTCGATCAAATGATGAGAACCAAATAGACGAGAAATCCACTAATATCCAAACAACGACGAATCTAAAATAAGAATGCATAAACGATAAAATCACCAAATGGATTCATAAATGAGAACAAACAGAAATAGCACAAAAACGTACAAACAACGGAATCTCAAATTAATGCAAATAATAATATGAAATCCAACGATTAAAATTCACAAACAGTTTCAACAATTATACTAAGAAATTACCCAAGCGTATAAGAATACAAGTTGCAGAAAAATAAATCCACGAGCTATCAACGAGCTCAAATTTATATCTCTAAACAATGGATTGTTCAAATCAAGAATCGAAAGTAGCAAATTCGAAGAAAGATGAAACAAGGATGAAAAGAAGAATTCAAATGTTCAAAACATGGAAACTAGGGTTTCTAAATGATAAGTCTCTGGTTCTATCGCGGCCTGCTGTCCAGTTGAAGAGAGACGTCGTTTAAATAGTGTTGGATGAGGAGGGCATCGTGGTGAATTCGCTTAAAAATGACGACCGTTGATTTGCGTTGATCGACGGTGTCTATGACATTGTCATCCATCGACGTCGGCCGTTGGTCAACGGTGGTGTGTGGCTCTCGGTGTGTCAATAGACCAAGATTTTTGACTCAACTGGTGGGTGCCCACCGATTTCGCGTCGATAGGCTGCATCGATTGACGGAGGTTGGAAAACCTCAGCACGTCGAATGACAGATGCTTTGGACATCGGCGTCAGTGTTTCATCGACGGGCGGCATCGATGACGCATCAATCAATGGCAACTCTGCGTCCCTCATCTGGTTTTCGTCGTTCTGAATCTGAAACAGACAAGTAAACGAAATTAGAGCGACAACATACAAAACAAGAGAGAAAAGGTGTTAAATGGGAAAGAAAAGAAATGACCTACAAAAATACTAAAAGGAAGAAAAATGAGAGGAACAACAACCTAAAACACGTTATAACACATAAAACAAAATGAAAAAACAAAAGGAAAACACACACAAATATGAACAAATCAACTCCCTACATTGTCGCAAAACTGTGATGGCCATTAACCAGCTCAATTTCCATCAATTTATCATGAGGTTGCACAGATGTATCCTCTAATTTAGTCTTATTATCAATCATAATCTCTTCCCTTGCATCACCATTCCGCTCCCTCTTACCTTCACTTATCTATTTATTAAAAGTAAGCTGATAGCAAGATAACACCACCAGTTGATTTGCAACTACTTCAACTACCGTATCTCCTGTTGGGTACTTGATACTCATATGATAGGTGGATGTGCTGGACTAAAATTCATTGAGGGTAAGTCTCCATAATATGATGTTGTAAGCTGGGTTGGCCCGAATCACCAAACACTTAAGCTTCTTCTCCACCCAAAATTCACATTCCCCTAAAGCAACCACCAAAACCACCTCTCCTTTAGTAATAACTTGTGACCCATTAAATGCATAAAATGGTATTTTTATCAGCCTCATCTTCTTCTCCACACCCATCTGCTCCAAACAGTGATAGTACAAAATATTAACCAAGTTGTAAATAGTACAAAATAATATGAACGCATCATTATGCTCAAACTGTAAAACTCATCTCTCTCCTGGCCCGAAATAAATGGTTGTCCCCAAAGGTGGCGGTCGTAAGTTTACCTCTGCGACCTCTGAAAGTCCCAGCCTAACAGCCTTGGAGTGAACCTTCCTCGCAGTGTTTAAGTCCCCATCAGTAGGTCCTCCAGAAATCATGTTAATTATCATTCTATTGTTTCCAGGATCTGCATTCTTCTCCTGACCCTCTTGCGCATCCTGCCTCCTTGCTTGTCCACCTGTCTACGCCCCTGGGGAGGTACCGAAAGTGCTCGCCTCTGACCCTAATCTTATTGTGGTACACAAACTCCCTTATATGTCCCACCTTAAACCTGTTGATCTCCTCCTTTAGGTGATGGCACCTCTCCATAGAATGCCCAAAATTATTATGGAACCTGCAAGAATATGGTAATTTTGGCTTAGCGGGTATCTTTATGTAATTATCTAGTCACTTAGTGACATTAGGTTCCTGTCTCTCAATCATGGAAAAAGTTTTAGACCTTGGCTCCTTTAATGGTGTGAAATCACCTGGGTCATATGCCGTAATTCTCCTATCAACCCCTAAATCAGCCCTCCTCCTGTCTTCCATTGGTGCGGTGAACAACTTAGCTTGTTGACATGAATTCCTTTTAGGTTATGCCTTCTTGGTTAAATCATCTACATAGGAAATGTGCATGTGTCCCTCTTCCTCAGCTTCCTCCACATAGATGTATTTAACACTCTTATCCAACACCTTTTCATATGTGAGAGTAGATTGCTTAGCCAATGACTTCCTTAATCCCCCTATATACAATCCCTGGGTCAATGAGCTAGCCTTTATCTCATTTGTCGTGATAGGCACCTCTAATCTATCTCCCATGAACCTTACAACAAGATTATTAAAGGACTCATTCGTTTTATATATTATAGCAAATAGCGATATGAATGTCTTTGTGTGCATTCTCGCACTGGCAAAGTTTTTCAAAAGGAGGATTTCAACACTTTGAAAATGGTGATTTTCTCGGCGCGCCTTAGTGAAACCAATCATGCGTAGATCCTTATAAAGTGGAAAAATGCTCGATAAGTGACAATATTGATATACAATCACAATGTTGCTTCATTCACAAAACTTTGATGTGTCGGGTGGGATCCAACAACCAATTATAGTAAAACTCTAACCCTTTATATCTCGTGTAGGACAACCTTCAATATCTCTTCTGAAAATGAGTGACCCCTATCCTCCCTTGGTCCTACTCCCGTGATATAATCTTGCAAATATTTTAATGCCGCTTGTATATCTCTCATTACTCTCAAGGTAGTGGGAGCCTTGCCATCATCATCCTCTAATACTCTTTCTCCTCCAGTTGTACACCCTTTAGTTAGCTAACATCCCCCGAGGTCACTCATATTCTTCCTCCTCATCCTTTTCTTTTAGATCCTCATCCCTATCCCATAAAAATTGGTCTTTCTCCTCATGTTTTCTTCACCACTTGTCCTCCCTGAGTGGTTCCAGCCTAATCCTCCTTCTACCTTGAGCTTTCCCCGCACATGGAGACCTCACAACCTCATTTTGATCCACATAGTTCCCCCCTATTATATCATTCTTTTCTTCCCCGCCACTACTAAGTGTTATATCCATAATCTTCTGCCCCACATCAGATGGTGTCACATTGAAAGTTTCTTGTAACATCCTTTTTTGATGTTAAGGGTGTGTTGTCCCAGCAGCTGATCCCACTCCTTCGTTCCTACCTTTATAATTCCTCCCCTCTTTAACACCTTCATGTGGACAATTTGGTTATCCATCCTTGTCACCTCCGGATCCTTCTTCATGTCTCCTCCTTGTCGTGGTTTCTTATCCACCTCACGACCCTCCATCAACACTGATAGTATTTTCTCGCCACCATCGGTGTGAATAGTGGCATCAGCATCCTTATCCTCCTTACTGGAAAAAAACAGCGCACTTGGAGTTACATTTATTGGGTTCATAACTTTGTTTGCAACTCACATATTTTGTTAGTAACCAATTTATGCAACCAAAAGTTTGGCTCACCAAAAAAGAGGTCGGATTGCATCGAAACAACTTCTCAAACCAAGATCAACCTTCACAAAAACTCAAGTCGGATAGCACCAGCGTAGGCCCTCCGATACTTAAGTTAGTAACCTTATAAGTTTAATAAGAGGGAGAGCAAGAAAGTACTCATTAATCAACTTAAAAACAAATGAGGCTTAGGCCCTCTTTATATAGATGCTAGAGACGTCCGCTCCAAGCTAGAGTTTCCATCTCTCAGTCGTACTCAATCTCAATAATAAGGAAACCATCTCATATTATGATTCTTACTCTTAATTTATCATAATAACCATGTTTTCGTGGTAATCTAAAACCTTCTACCATGTTACCAACTTGTCGGGGCCCCATTACCATGTTACCTTATTACCATATTATCCTTATATGTCGGGACCTAGAACATTCTACCATATTTCTTTTATTGTCAACCCATAATTGACCATAGCCCAACCATCCATTTATGTGACCTATTATTAACCAATTGAGATTCTAAAAGCATATGTTAAGAAATCAATGACCAAAACCTCTCAATAACCTCTTTACCTCATATTTCTAACCTGCCTTTTAGCTTTCGTACTATGCATGACCGATTAATGCCACATCAACATATGTTATAAACGAATCACAAGAGCTTACCTTCAAAAACAGCATCACATGTTTTTTCTAACTTTAAATCTTTGGTATATTCACATCCATGGAAGTGAAATAACAGCTTCAAAAGCTTCAACAAGCATAAACACCCTTCTTTTTCGAGTTGGAGTTAACTTGGTAACAATATGTTGAACTTCATAATCTACCATGCACTACTCATCTCCTTTCATCCATTATTTGTCTCCTCAAGTCAGTTTTCTTAGGTTCACGATCACTCATCTCAGGAACCAACTGATGCCCTTGTGGTTTAAGCTTTTTAGCCTTTTCTAACGCTCTAATCAATCTATTAAGTAGTATTAGCTCTTTCAGCTTGCTCAAGTTCTTAGGTTTCAACTCCTTGGCTTTCTCCTCGATTTGTAATTCTTCTTTTACATCTTGACTTTATGAAATGAGGATTTTGTCAACTGCCTCTTTTACTAACTTAAAAGCATCTGATTTGGTGAACCCACTATTCGTATTGTTCGAAACATGGTTTTTTTTATTATCTGGTTTTGACGTATTCTTCTTCGTCGTCATCATCCTCATCTCCGTCAAGAAGTTGACTTCCAACTTTTTCGACAATACTCGTTACCACATTCTGATATATCATGTGCCACATTTTGATATGGTTTTTCTAAACGCTTGCACCACTTTCTTCACTTTTCTTTCAACGCGATTAAGTATTATGTTTTCTTGAAACTTCTTCAATAATGAATCAAAATAATCATCACTTAAATGTAAAGGCTTCTCGATTTTTTGAAACATTATCATCGTAATTTTTACCCATCCCTTGAAAACAAACTGATCCCATTTGAGCCTCGGGATTCTATATTGGGATTGTGGATCGTCGTCTTAAGTCGAAGCCACCTTTTTGAATGCGAGCAACGCCACTTTTGGATGGGAATCATCGAGGTATTTTTGTAAATTGTCTTCCGAGTTAGGGCGAGTTGTACAATCCAATAAGCGCTATATCTTCAATTTTTGAAATCACCCTTTGATGACCTCATCGAAAACTTTGAACATCATTCTCGACAAAAGATATGAAACAATCATTTAAGGGGTGGTCCTCAACATGGAATGTCATGGAATTATATTAAATGTTTATTTTATTGAATTCTATAAATTATATGGATAATTTCATGGATTCTAATGGAATTCTATGGAACTATATTGCAGAATTATGTGGACTTTAATATAATTCTTTAATGTATTAGAACTATTATAACTCTTTTTTACAAGTATGTTATCATAACTCAGGAGAATGTACAAATTACAATAATAATATTTATTGTGCTATATTATCATTAAAAATACGAACCGTTGAAAAAAAATATAATATTATTTTACCAATTTCTTAATTAATTATTTTTTCTTTTTCAGATAATCAATTTTAAAATTAATTATATTTTATAAATTTGACAATATTGATCTTTTCTCTTATTTTAATGCTATGTCTTCCTACTCAATAAGTAAAAAAAATTAATTTAAAAAAACTATGATTATAAGAAATATAAAGTTTAACATTGTCTTTTTTCTTAAATAGAAGAATATTCCATAATTTTATAAACTAAAATAAACTAATTTAATAATAATTTCTCATTATACTTTATGTGCAAATATGATAATGTGATTAATGTAATCATTGTCATATCATATTATATTGAAATATGATGATTTTTAAAAAAGTTCAAGAAGAAATAAATATATTTTCAATTACACGAATATTCTTTCCTTATAGATTGATTATTATTTTATTTTATTTTATTTTTTTTGCAAAAATTAGAAAAATAAAGTGAATAATTATTTTAATACTAGAGAGATAAAATAATATCTTTTAGTTATATATATATAATATATATTGTGTGTGTGTGTAAATATATATTATTTAAATTTTAATATGAATAAAGAAAAAGCGAATTCCATAAGGTTATGAGAGTAAGAGGTAAGAACTTGGTAAGAATTGTGTAAGTGTATTTTAACTTAAAATTTAATAGAATTTAATTAAAATCCATCATTTAATGAAATCAAAAATATCCCACTATATATTGAGGATGCCGAAATTCTATACAATATATAAAATTTCAAGATGAGGACAACATAATTTTATAAAATCTACAATTTTAAATTAACGATATCTAAAATTGTATAAAATTTTAAATTACACTCAATTCCAATTTGAGGATACACCCTTAATATCTCATCATTCATCGACATCACATGATGCCAAGCACATTACTATTAGCAGTAAAATTGACTTGTCCAAATTATAATATCCTAGAAAAAATGCTTATGATGTGATGTAAGAATAAATGTGAATCATCAAACTTTATTTGACCCAAAGTATATTGGGTTTAAATAATATTTATGAGTGGAGAATTAAATAAGAAACCATTAATAGGTCTTTTTAAGTTCTAGATATTCTTATTAGAAATATCCCAAAAACATCGGGATATTTTGGAGAAAAAAATTATAGACAAGTTTAGTAGATGAATTGCAATTATTAGATTAAATAAATAAACTGTAGTATTTTTAAGGATATGTGTCGGTATAAATTGGGTTGTTATGTCTAAATATTTTGTCTCGGTTTCCTTGGAGTTTTAAAAAACTTAACCTAGTATTTTAAAAAAATCTCAAATAAACAATAACAAGTTTTTTAAAACAATTGGTATTTTGAAAAACACCTGAATACACAAAATAAAGTTTTTGAAAGCAATTGTTTTTCTATTCCTTACAATAAAATTGAAACGAGCTCACTGAACTGAAACGACCTCATGCTTTCAGTAGTTCATAGTAGAATCACGAGAATACATAAAACGTATGTAAAGAAAACTAAAAACAAAGTTTTTGAAATTTTGCTATTCGTTATAATAAAACTAAAACTATCTCTTTGTTTCATTGGTTCATCTTCCTTTCACTAGTTCATAAAATATATCTACATCCCCTAATATTAATTTATCAAATAATTTTATTTATATATATATATATAATGATAAAATTAAAAAAATTAAAAACAACCCAAAATAAGAAATAAGAAAACAAAACCGAATGGCAAAACAGAACATAAAAAATGTTTGGCAAACACTTGTATTAGACCCGATTGACGGGTCATGACCCGTTAGGCCATCTGACCCGATTCTATAATATATTAGTTTTTGTAATATGATGTATTGTTTTTTGTACTCAAAAGTATTAATTTTTCATAAATTTATGATTTGTGCTATGATATATTTGTTTTTATAATATTGTGTATTGGAACTATGATGTATTGATTTTTCACTATAATATATTGGCTCTTGTATTATAATGTATTGATATGAAATTTTGAACTAACGGATGATCAGTTAGTGCGGCCTTACAAGAGTGTTGCCCAAAATGTTTTTACTAAGGCAAACACTTGCGTTAGGCCAGATTGACGGGTCATGACCTGTTAGGCCATTTGACCCGATATTATAATGTATTAATTTTGTATTATGATATATTAGTTTTTTACTTCAAAGTATTTATGATGTATTGATTTTATAATATGATGTATTGGTACAACAGTGTATTTTTTTACTATAATGTATTAACTTTTGTAATGTATTAATATGAAATTTTAAAATAACAGATTATCCGTTAATATGATTTTTTACTAAAATTTACCTTAGAGCATCTCCAATGCATACTATGAATTGGGGGTGATAAATAAATAGATGGTCATGAGTTGAATAGACGGTACAATTCAAAAGTAACTCTCTAATGGTCTTTCTATAATTTTATTAATGCTAATTACGTTGTATTTATCTTATTTAGATTAAATAATAATATAATCAATCTACTCATAAATAGAATTACAAATATGAAGACACGACAAAAATTGTGGAGAAGAAAATGAAATTGCTGAGTCATATTGTCTGACATAACCTCTACATATAGGAAGAGCACCCCACATCTTCTATTTTTTTGAATGTCACATCTACTTAATATAATACATCACATTGTGTATTGAAAAAATATTTTTAATAAATATTATCTATTTGCTAATGTGTCTTTATTTTTTTTTCCAATTCTTAGTAAGCACCGTAAATGCTGTTATATCGACGATTCAAGAAGAAGAGAAATTGAAAAGTGTAACTATGATGTCATGGTAGGACAGAATTAGAGTCCATTACGTGTCCTCACGTCGTCACACAGTTTATATTTGTCTTTCTTGAAAAATTATGGAACTTCTTATTTTTGTTTCATTAATATGGTTATTATCAATATACTCTAACAAACTCATAATTAATAAAACGGGCTTTTTAGCATAAGTTTATTATATATATTATTATAAGAATCCAAGAATTTTATTTGGTCGGAAAAATCTGAAAACACATCTTTTATCTGTTTCCCTTTTTCTGTTTTTGTTTGTTTTACTTGTTCATCCCCGATCCCCCACCTTGTCTCTATTTTTTTAATCAAATGTTACTAATTAAACTAACCCAAAAAAAAAAGGAGTTTCATAAACATAAACTTTGAAATTTAACATAATTCAACAATCCTTCCACCAATTATAAAAGTTCCACAACCCCCAAACCCTATTGCGTAGCTTAGCTTTCTCAAGAAAAATCCACAGGACACCGGAAACAGTGAGCGAAAATTAATCGAAACCCAAGATAAAAAACCATCACATCGCCAATTGTTCTTCTTCGAACAACAAACCCAAATCATGAAAAAAATTGGGAAGCAAAATCCCCTTCCCAAATACTTATCACCTCCAACCATGTCGAAGAGACAACACAGAACAAGGTTTGTGACTGAGACCGGGCGGCAATCGAGTAATCGATTCAGACGTGTTTAGGCTTTTGGGCGCAACCAAGACCAAACTAGAGGAAAGAACAAAAACACTAAGAATCGTGAGGAAATATTTTGTTCAACGTAAGCCATTATTACAAATAAATAAAGGTTACAAGAAATACAAGAGATTTACAATCCCTAATTATAAGGGAATAAGATGAGATCTAGTTGACCAAATCAAACCTATACAAGGAAAGTATACAAACTATACTAATTGATAAGCGAAATGTGGGATTAGGACCAACGCAGAGCTTGGAACGAAAGAACTCGAACAAAGGATGAGGGAGACTCTTGGTGAAAATATCAGCGAGCTGCAAGTGAGAAGGAACAAAGGACGTAGTAAGCTTGCGAGTGTAACCAACTCTCGGACAAAATAATAGTCGATATCAATATGCTTTGCTCGCTTATGTGTCACGAGGTTTTGACTCAGAAAAATCGCACTCTTGTTGTCACAAAGTAGAACAAGAGATGATGAAGTAGAAACATGAAGATTACGTAGCAAATGAGTGAGCCAAATTAACTCAGCAGCCGCATAGGCCATGGCACGATATTCAGATTCACAACTTGAACGAGCAACAGTCGGTTGCTTCTTAGCACTCCAGGACACCAGATTGTCACCAACAAAAATCGAGTAGCCGTAAGTGGAGCGACATGTTTCCACACAGCGAGCCCAATCTGCATCAAAATATCCAAGAATAGTAGGAGACGAGACACGGCAAAAAGTAAGACCAAAGTACAAAGTGCCCTTAACATATCGTAAGATACGCTTAACTGCCTGAAAGTGATCTATGGTCGGAGACTGAAGAAATTGGCTAACTGAGTTCACAGCATACACCAAATCTGGACGAGTGATCGTGAGGTACTACAATGCCCCAACCAAGGAGCGATATAGAGTAGGATCAGAAAAAAAAAAATCCCCATCACGAACGAGAGTAATATCACTAGCCAAAGGTGTAGAAACTGGTTTAGAATCTAATAACTGAGCACGAGCCAAGATGTCATGAGCATACTTGGACTGATTGAGAAAAATCCCATCAGAAGTATAATGCACCTCAAGACCAAGGAAGCAGTGCAAACGCCCAAGGTCTTTAATAGCGAATTCAGTACGAATGTGAGACAAGAACTTTTGAAATAAGGATGCACTATTCCCAGTAAGGATAATGTCATCAACATAAACGAGGATATATAAAAGAACAGAACCTCGGCTGAAGACAAATAATGAAGTATCCGCCTTGCTGCATGAAAACCCAAAACGAGATAAGAAAGCACTGAATCATTGAAACCAAGCCAGGAAAGCCTGCTTAAGTCCATAAAGAGCTTTCCTGAGGCGGCACACATGCTCAGAAAATGAGGATCAACAAAACCCGGTGGCTGCTCCATATATACAACAGTGGATAAATAACCATTAAGAAAGACATTCTTAACGTCTAATTGATGTAGAGGCCAGTTGCGAAGAATAGGAAGAGAGAAGACAACACGAAAAGTAGCCGGCTTAACAACTGGACTGAAAGTCCGATCAAAATCAAGACCGGGAAGTTAAGTGGACCCTTGAGCCACCAGGCAGGCTTTTAGATGATCAACCGCACCATTAGAGAGGTATTTAGTTCGAAATACCCATTAAGATTTAACGACATTTATCTCGGAGGGTCGAGGAACAAGTTCCCAAGTACCATTGTTGCAAAGAGCCTCATTCATAGTAGCAAGCCAAGGTGGATCCGTAGCAGCAGATTTGAGTCCTTTAGGTTCAGAGGATGCCAAGAGAGCCGAAAGAACCGAACAGGACTGGAAGGAGGTCAGATAAGCAAAATCGCCTTTGCCCGCGTCACCATGGGATGAGACGGTGCCGAAGACGAAGATGGAGGTGAAGCAGATGAGGGCAAAACCGGAGCAACTGAAGATGGAGCCGGATCTTCTATCTGATAAAGATGAAGCGTCAAGAGAAGAAGAGGCCTCAGATGGACAGAGTCGGCATGGCAAAACAGGAGGCTGGAATGCGGGCCGAGCAATGGGCGGACGAGGAGGTGTTTAGAGTTGCGACCGCCAGAGTGTTTAGAGCCTCCCCCACGCCCGCCAGAGGAGGATCCACGGCTGTCAGAAGAGAAAGATGGCTTGTGGAAGCAGAAAGCCGCAGGTGCTAGGGCAGAATCCATTGAGTGCATAAAAGATTCGAAGTTCTGCGCACCAGAGATGACATCGACGAAAGAGGGAAGAGAACGGATCATCATTTGAGAAGCACCATAAGCGGTGAAAGTAGGGCCGAGATCGCGAAGGAGCCAATGAAATTTATCCAAATTATCAACCGGATGGCCCATAGCGGCCAGTTGATCACAAAAATTTTTGAAAGACTTGGCATAGTCACGAACGGATGAACCGCCCTTCTTCAATTGTAAGAGTTGATTGCGAAGGCCAATTTCTCGCTGCTTCGAGTGATCACCAAATGAGGCCTCAAGAGCCAACTAGAGAGATTGGAAAGTCGTGCAGTTCCAGACTTCAGGCATAGCTTCCTCAGAAATAGAGGAATTCAATAAACTGACGATAGTTTGATCCTTATATGCCTGATTCGGCGTCTCCGTACCATTGAAAGTGAGAGTAGGGGACGGCATGGCGAAAGATCTGTCAATAAAAAGGAAGATATTTTGGCTATGGAGAAGAGGCTCAACCTGATTACGCCACAAGAGGTAGTTGGAGGACGACCACAAGAGGTAGTTGGAAGACGACAGACGGATGGTGAGCATATGTACCATGGTCGAGAAGGAGAGGGAACTGTCCGAGTTCATCATGGTGGGCGGAGATGAGAAAGAAAAAAATAGGGTATGGTAGGATCGTATTTAGGCTGATACCATATTTGGAAATGTTTTGTTAACCGTACAAATGGTGAAACCAGTATTCACAATTAAATAAAGGTTACAAGAAATGCAAGAGATTTACGAACCTTAATTACAAGCTCTGTTCTAAAAATCGCCCTAGGCGCCACCAATCCGCCTACGATTTTCAAAAATCGACCAAAGAAATCGTCGGGCACTCCAGGCGCTGCCTAGGCGTCCCAGGCGCCGCTTAGGTCGGCGCCTAGGCGCCAGACCAGTTTTTTTTTTAATTTTTATGGCCTGAAACGACGTCGTTTTTGGGCCTATTTTTTTTGATTATTTTGATTTTGTAATATATGTTATGATATTTTTATTTGACGAATGAACTTATGGATCTATATTGTTTTAAACTTTGAATCGAACAATAACTTTAAACTTGTGAATTGTAACTTGTGATTATTACTTTAGTTTTGAATTGTCATAGATTTTATTGTGTAGCAGGTAGTATGTTAAAATATTAATTGGTTGGATATAATATTGTAAATTGGGTTACAAATTCTAGGCTCCGCCTAGGCGTCCTAGGCGCTGCCTGACGCCTAACAACCGACTAGCGATTTTTAAAACACTGATTACAAGTGAATAAGATCAGATCTAAATCAAACCTATACAAAGAAAGTATACAAACTATGTTAATTGATTTTATCTTGATTACAAGTGAATAAAATCAGATCTAAATCAAACATATACAAACTATGTTAATTGATTTTATCTTGTCTATCAAGAATCAAAATTTAATATTACCTAACAAGATTGAGCTCGCTGATTTGTCATTATATTTGTTCTGTTTTTACCCAATTATCAGAGGTTTTAATTGCTTTCTTTCCTTTCTTCTTGGGAGGTTGCTCTGTTCTATATAGACAACATAGAAACATTTAAACTCCACCAAATTAAAAATAATAATCTGCAATAAATATTAATAAGAAGTATATGAATTTCACAAAATATACCCAAATAACAGGTAAAATTAAATAATTAATATATATTTAATTCGAAATTAAAAAAGTAAATGAATTTCAAAAAAAATTAAAAAAATGTGGCGGGACGCGTTTGGCAAAAGCGTCCCGCCCTTCGGGGCGCTTCTGGGAAAAGCGTCTCAAACCTGTTTTACGTCCTCAAAAGTTTTTGGGGCGAAAATAAAATTATTTTTTAATTTCGGGGTCGGGATGCTTCTCCCAAACGCGTCCCGACCGAAAATGAAAAAAAAAGCCCCGGGGTCGGGACGCTTCTCCCAAGAGCGTCCCGGGGCAAAAGTGAAATAAAAAAAAATCCGCCTTATAACCCCCACAACACCAACCCTAACACTCAGAACTCACACTCACACACACACTTCAGACACCAGTGGGCGGAAGAAGGAAGGGAGCCTCAAACAGAGGTATGTTTTCTTTTTTTCTTTTTTTTGTTTAATTTAATATATTAGTTAATTAGATGTTAGTTTTAGTATTTAGGTGTTATATTGTTATTGTTGTTGGGTTTATTGTTATTTTTAATTTGAATAAATTAGTTGTAGATTGTTAATTCGGGAGAATTTGTTGTTAGTTGTTAATTTGATTAAATTGGTTGTTAATTTGAATAAATTAGTTGTTATTTTCTACCTTGAATTGTGAATTGTTAATTGTTAATTGTTAATTGTTTATGGAAATTGTAATTATTTGTTAGTTTTAGTATTTATCTATTATATTGTTATTGGTATTGTTATAGTTATTTTTACTTAAACCTAGATTGCAATTAGATTTATTTTGAGTTTGTATTGTATTAAATTTTGATGTTTTAATTTTAATTTTTTTTTGAATTGTTCATGTAAATTGATTATGGAAATTCTTGACCCTAACTTATTACCTTCTATTTAATTGTTTATGAATATTTAGAAAATTTTAGCTATGGAAATTCTTGACCCTAACTTATTTTTTAGTACGAAAATGCATTAGGTTTGTTTGTGAGTTTTTTTGTTAATTGTTAATATTATTTTGTTATTTATTCTTGTAAATTGATTATGGAAAATATTGACCTTTAATTGTTACCTTCTATTGGATTGCTTGTGAAAAAACTATGAATTATGGAAATGTGTGACTTTATTAATTTTGTGAGAAATTATTTAATTCTTTGAGAAATTATTTAATTTTGTGAGAAATTATTTAATTATGTGAAAAATTGAATTTATTTGTTTGTGGTGTAATTATCATTTACGTGAATATTTTGATTTTATTTATTTATTTAAAAATTTGAATTTATAAGAAATTATTAATTATGTGAATATAAGAATTTATTTATATTTTTAGAAGTAAACGCACATAGGCGAATATGTCTTTTGGAAATGAATACAACGTGTATGCATCGATTTTACGAGACGAGAGTGGATATGCAAATGTAGAATCCACCGAGCATCATCCCCCACCGGTGGTTTCGAACTATCCCGTCGATTGTTTCGGACTAGATGAAGGAAGCGATTCTAAAAATGGTTTAGACGAACTAGATGATGATGGTCATGAAACTGACGATGAATTCTTTCAGTTGGGGGGTAGCGTACCAGATCAAGAACCTTTTGAACCTACCTTGAATGAACTTGAACTTGTCCCTATAACCCATAGACGAGCGGATGGAGGCTCCGCACTGTACAAGAACATACCATTTTTCGATACCGTATACGCAGACGTTCCTATCGATTCTATTGGTGTCCCTCAGCCGGACTTGTACTACAATAAAGACGAAGGAGTGATGAGAATAGGAATGATATTTAGAGATAAACGTCATTTGATGTGGGCTGTCAAAGATTACTCCGTGTGCGTCGCCAAGTGTTCGTATAGAGTGGTAGAAAGCAATCCTGTGATTTGGAAAATTGTTTGCATGTCGAGTTCACTTGGTGATGTAGGTATGAACGAATCATCCGAATGCGGTTGGTCGCTCCGCGCTAGTTTTCGGAAACGGAGGGGTGCTTGGGTAATCACGAGATTGGGTTTTGAGCACAGATGTCTCGCATCGTTTACACGTAAAGATCACCCCAACTTGTGTAAAAATTTGATTGCTATGCTCATTACCAGCCACGTCGAGCAGGATCCGTCATATAGTGCCTTACATGTCCAGCAGGCTGTCAAACAAGAATATGATTACCTTGTGCCGTATCATAAGGCGTGGCAAGGGTTGTCTCGGGCTCTTGAAAATGTGTACGGGACGTGGGAGCAGTCGGTCCAATATTTGCCAAAATACATGGAGGCATTGCAAATGTACAACCCGGGGACAGTGGTCGAGTGGCGACTCAAATCTTCTGGCATACCCGATGTGCACATGCTAAGATTTGTATTTTGGGCATTCCGCCCATGTATCGAGGCTTTTAAACATTGTCGCAAGGTGATCAGCGTTGATGGAACCTTCTTGGTTAGAAAGTACAAGCACACGTTGATGATGGCAGTTACAGTTGACGCCAACCAACAAGTCGTGCCTCTAGCGTATGCAGTTGTTGATTCAGAGAGTTACAGCTCGTGGCATTGGTTCCTTCACATGGTTGAAAAATATATTGTTCGAGACATAGAAGGGGTATGTCTTATATCTGACCGGAATGTCGTACTACTCAGTGCATTAGAACAAGTTCCGGCATTCTCTTCTAACGTTTTTTGTTTGCGACATGTCTCTTCTAACTTCAACACGCATGCCAAATCGGTGAAATTGAAGGATATGTGTTTCAAAGCTGGAGCAGAACCGAGGGTTGCAGTCTTTCACAGAATAATGGAGCAGATCAAGGCGCTTGATCCGAATGCATTTGCGTACTTGGATGGCATTGATAAGAGTAAGTGGACATTGTCCCACGACGGCGGCAAACGGTGTGGCATCCTCACGACCAACATGTCCGAGTGCATCAATGGAGTGATGAAGCGTGCTAGATGACTCCCAATAACCACCATCGTYCGAATCACATTTCTTCGAAGTGTTAAAAATTCATACGATCGTTTGAAAGATGCGACGAGATTACGAGGCGGAGATGAAAGGTGCGAGCCGTTTAAAACTGAAGGGGTTGAGTCAGCATCTCAGTAGGCGCCGGCCGGACGATGACACGCCGCAGGACGAGGTCGTGCAGTACGCCCGTGGGATTGCACTCTTGTTGTTAGGTTCGTTGTTGTTGCCAAGCACAACGAACAATTATGTCTTTGTATCCTACCTACGGCATTTTGAGGATGACTCCACGGCATCGGGTATTAGCTAGGGTAGTGCTGTTCTTGCATACTTATATCGCCAGATGTGTAATGCGGTGGAGGATGACAAGAAGACGATCAGCGGTCCGCTGGATTTACTGCAGATTTGGGCTTGGTCACGGATCTCATCTATCAGACCAGAGACCAGGGGCAGTTCTCTCAACCTTCATCGGACCATTTACGATGCATTCGATGACGTCACGTTGCCCGTACCACCGTATGGCGCTAGGTATACTTTTAAATGGCAATACTAKTTATACAACTATTCGTAATATTTTCCATTTCAATAACATTCGATGTATGTTATCGCAGGTGGATTGCGGAGTATAGTTATACTCGGAGCTCTAGACATACGCTGCGAATCTTTCGAGAGTCGCTTGATCGGTTAAACGAGTCAGAGGTATAGTAATAAATAAAATTTTCTTATATTGTTAATAGGGTGCGAACTGATGACGATTATTCAAATGTGCAGTGGACATGGGAACCCTGCGATTTACATGCACCGGAGATACGAGTTCTTGGGGATAGATGTTTGACTCAGAACTGGCTAAGCCAGTGCCCACTCATCTGCTGGTCGATTGTGGAGTACCATTTTCCCAATTGAGTGACCCGACAGTTCGGCATACGTCAGAGCACTCCAGCGAGGATAGAGGTTGACGTGGAGTCATTGCACGGTGTCTCTCGGGCACAGGAGCATCACGTTGCATGGACTAGGCGTCATCATGACTGGATCCAGGCGTGGGAGGTACGATGGTCCACGAGGATAGAGGGCCCATCAGTTCAGAGGGCATCGGAGGCGGCGAGCGGATATCGGAGTTGGTATCAACAGAATACACAGTGTTTCATCACTCCTCTAGAGAGACATACAGAGGGAGGATACCAGCCTTCGGACGTCGGCGTCTACGAGGCCATTGTAAGAAATCTTTTTAACTCATTTCCAACTAATTGAATTTAATTATTTCTTAGTTCTGATATTGAACCATCTATATTTTGTAGGGTGATTGGAGCCAGCGACTCCACCATGTATCCTCCGATGCTAGAGAAGACGATTTTGACTCTTATCATCGTATGCACACTGTGGTTGACTCGGTGGCTGATGAGATGATGCAGCGCCTTCGTATTCGTCACGAGTTACATGAGGACATGCCATCCGGTAGCGGAAGACGGAGGAGTGTATCTCATCATGCTTCAGATGAGCACAGGGTATCCCCAGTCTCACACGGGCCATCCGGTAGCGGAAGACGGAGGAGTGTATCTCATCATGCTTCAGATGAGCACAGGGTATCCCCAGTCGCGCACGGGCCATCTGATAGCGGAAGACGAAGCATATCTGGGCCGTCCAGGAGGAGTGTATCTCGTCATGCTCCAGATGAGCACAGGGTATCCCCAATCGCACACGGGCCATCACCGGTCACCCATCACGGTGGATCATCATATAACGTGGGAGGTGATTACGTTCCGACGATGGGAACGTCGGATTTTTACACTCCTGCATATGTTGGACAGTCATTCACCGATCTGCTACATGCCGATTATCCGAATGAAATGGGATATCCGCGGCCGGACTTCCAAACGACGCCTATTCCGATGTCGATTCCTACTGAGACTGCGGATCGTGCACATCAAGTTGATATTACACGGATACGATCACATTCGTAATGGTGGGTTTCCAATGAGATTGTGGTATTGACAAATGCAATTCAAGTAATTTTTATTGAATACCCGATCCATCAAACCAAATAAAGGTTCTCCATGTTTTAGATATGCAGCAGTAAACTCAGCATCGCCTGCGACGTCGTTCCAAAATCGGACTAGCCAATCTGGCGCTTGCACTTCGTTGGTCTCATGATCCCAAGTGCAATGTTCGTTTCCCAACATCATATGAAAATGCCTGTATCGTTTTTCCAGAAGTTGAACTCGAGCGGTTATGTCGTCCATTGTGAAGTCTTTCCCGAACGCACCATTGATTTTGTCCAACAAGATCCACGTGATATTGTTGCGTAATCCTCTTCTAGGATCGTAGACACCATTGAGCTTACTCTCACGGAGGTCGTCAACAAGCTTAGTATCCATATGGATGCTCCATTCGGTTGAATTCGTATCGTAAAAAAGAAATCTTTTTCGGATTCAGAATATGGTACATTGTTAGGCTGATTTGAACTCATTTTTTTCTTTTTTTTTTTTTTTTTTTTAATGAGAATGCTTAGATGATGGAGAAAAATAAAGGTGT
>BMAC01000024.1:2700777-2721917 GCA_014905375.1 Phtheirospermum japonicum | reverse complement strand
CGCCAAGGCTCGAGTTAATAACAACAAAACATGCTTGATAAAAACCCAGACCCTAACCACCTACCCACCCCACACTTAAACCATGCATTACCCGCATTTTAATGAAAACCAAGTAAAAGGAGGGGAAATAGAAACTTCCTTAACCGAGCGAGTTTTGGTCGAGCTCGGTAGGGTCCACCTAGGCATCTAAGCAATCTAAGCAAAAATCGAGCATGGCTAGTATCTCCCGGCTTCATGAACGCTACTCACTTATCCAATCGCCCAAGGTTGAAGTTGGAAAACAACACACTATACAAGAAAGTCATACGAAATTAAAAACTCAAGAAAATATGTACACGAATCTCAACAAAATATTTTTTGTTTTTAGATTTTTCCAATTTTTTTGGATTTACATTTTAAGAAGAAAGAAAGAAAGAAAGAAAATAAAAGAAATATACGAGAAGAACTTGGGTTGCCTCCCAAGAAGCGCTTGTTTTACGTTATTAGCTTGACGTACTCCCTTTTTGGTCAAGGCGGGAAGATAACAGGAGGGTCCACCAAAACAATATCCTCCTTGTCGGGAGGATCCACTCTTTGGAATGTCCTTGGTGCATTTCATAGATCAAATAAGATCCTCCAAAAAGAAAACATTCCAAGCGGGTAATCGACACTTGTCTCGACTAGGTCCTCGGGTGGAATGGTGGTTTTGAAGTCCCCCGACTACTCATCGAAAAAGCAAAAGGAGTAATGGTCGGCTAAATCTTCCAACCTTTGATCGATGAACGAGGGAGGGAAATGATCTCTCTTGGTAGCCACTTTCAACTTCTTAAAATCAATCAACGTCCTCCAACCTATTGTAGCCCTCGTGGCCAACAACCCTCCTTTTTCATCCTCAAGAACTAACAAGCTGCTCGTCTTGGGCACCAAGTCAAGGGCTTCACCCACTCACTTTTGAACATCACGAACATCAAGCCCTCCAATAACAACCTCCATATCCCGGCTCTCACCATATCTTCAAGACTCGAATTCAATGAACTAAATCCCTCAACCACTCCCGGTATCCAATAAATAACACTCTTAAGAACATCAAGCCCTTTAACCATCCTCTCCTCCTTTTTCTCTCGATGCGAATTTGCAAGGATAATAATCAACTTGCTCTCCTCTTCCTCCTCAAGATAATCGTCAATTTTTTCAATCTTACCATCAATAAACCTCACCTCCCCATCTAAAAAGTCATTGTTACCCTCAACGACCCATAAACAAACTTGAACACACAAGTCTTGGGTACATAGAGGCACAACGGGCTCATGATCAAGAACAAGGGACTCATCCTCACAACATCCCTCAATATAGACATCCCGGACAATATCTTCCTCAACGCTCCTATCATCCAAACAAATTCGTTCGACCGTGGCCTTGATGAAGTCCATATACACCCACTCTTCGCAAGATTGTTTTGAAGTAAAGGGTAGGGGGTCAAGAGGAGTAAAAAAACTCGGAATTGAAACCACGGACTCCTCCGTCGATGAGACAACCGAATCAACTACCCCACACTTATGAAGGAACGTGACTGGAAAAGTAGGCGGAGGTGGACTTGGCAAATAACGACTCAAGAACAAGAAATCCAGATCGGAGGGTGGGATGAGATCATTCATCGGTTCAAGTGGGCCCACGTGATAAGGAACAAGAGGATTATGAGTCGGCGGTGGAGCAAAAGATGGCATAGCACAAGTGGGTCCCACTTGATATCCATGACCCCCATACACGTCCTCCGAATGAGGCATCGATAAGTTGAACGAGGGAAGTGAAAGGCAAGACTCGGTATCATGACCACACATTCCACACAATGCACATCCCACAAAAGGTTGGTTAACATCCCTCATGGTGCGGATGGGGGGCCACTTTCTATATTGGAGCTCGGACCTCCAAACAACTCATAAGCCTCGAGATCATAAGAGGATAAAGCCGTTCTTGCCGTAGAATACGTCGGTGGAGAAGATTTGGGCGTGGGAGGATGAAACGTCCCCATAAAGGGTCGGTTAAAATCCCCCGTAGTGCGGACGGGGGGTGCATCAGAGATCAAACCTCCAAAGTATGCATAAGCATCGAGATCTTAGGCATTAGAAGTGGCACCAATCGGGGTTTGATTGAAATTGGGAGGATGAGAATCGCTAGACGGGCCGGGATTCAGATATCCACCACCCACATTTCCACTTGTAGTCATATTCATCATCGGATTGAAATTAAAACTGGGTGAGGCTCCATACGGGCCAGAATTTAGGCTCGGCGTATTCGGATAATATTGTGGAGCATCATACCCATACGGGCTGGAAGTCGGAGCTTGTAAGTTCGGATGAGAATATGGAGCTTGCACATTCGAATAGGAATTTGGAGCTCCATAACCACTCAAGGAACCATTCACGCCCGAGAAACCATTAAACCTAACATGGTTTGCACCATGCCCTCCCATGTCGGGTTGCCCATAACCGAAACCGCCATTGGCAATGTGGTTTGCATCATGCCCTCCCACGTTGCCAATTCCATTATACATCGTTCCGATCCCGACATATTTTGCACCAAGCCCTCTCATGTCGGGAATATATCCACCAAAGCTAGAAGTACCTAACATACTTAACAAAAACGTCAAATAACAAAGAAAGCTAGAAACACAATGAAATGACAATCAAATCGAAAGCCTTAACCAAGCCGAGTCGCAACGACGCCATTTTGAAGTGCAGTTTTTTGTGGATCTGGAAATTAAAGGTTCTATTAGGCTTGGTATTATCGGGGATCAATTCAATTGAAGGATTCAATGTTTTTCAAGCTTTGGAAATAAAAGGAAAATTCAAATAAAGCAATTAATCTATCTAAACTATCCTAGAAATTAAAATAGCAAGTGGGTCGGATGCCTCAGTCGTATGTCATCAATAAAAATGCAAGCAAAATCGAAAATTTAGCAAGAACAAACAATGTTTCACCAAGTACAAGCATGCATGCACAGAGTACAACTATGTATAAAATCCTAAATAATGCAAATTAGCAAAAATCGAAATCATGAATAGGAAGAGCAATGAAAATGGAAGGGGAATTTTAAAACATTACGGAAAATAACAAGTAACGAAGACTAGATCTAAGATTCAACCTAAAACTATGCATGAAAATAAAAACCAAAATAAATCATATGAAAAATTCAAAATCAAGACGATCCAAGACCCGATCTATGATGTAGACGTATCACTCATCTAGATTCTATAGCCAATTCTTAAGATCTAACATGAATTCAAGGTGCTAACAGAAAAAGCATAAAAATGAAGAAAATGCATGAAACATATGGAATTACGTGAAATTAAACCAATCAAGGACTTGATCTATGATCTAGGTGTGTCACTCAACTAGATTCCATATCCAATTCACAAGATTAAACTATAATTCTAATACCTAAGGCAAAAGCATAAAATTGAAGAAGAAGCATGAAATTGAAGAACAAGCATGACAATAAAGGAAACTTACTTGAATTAAAAAGGGAATCCAAAAGTTTGAATGGAATTACAATCAAAATTAAAAATCCAAGGGAATACTTGAATTCTTCTTGAGCTTACAAACCCGAGGCAAAGCTTGAAAATTAAATCTAGAGAGAAAATTATCCCAAACCCAAGCTTGGGTTGGGAGGAGCTGTTTTTTACAAAATGAGAGTAAGGTTCTATTTATAATAGGTTCTCTTAGGGGCAAATGGGTCAAATAATCCTTATAAGCTTGGACTTCCCATGTTTGACCAAATTTGACCCAGAATGGTCAAAATAGACCATTTGGGTCGATATGGCTCGATATGACTCGGCATGGCTCGGCATTTGGGCGAGATGGTTCGGACACTGGGTAACCCAGTGTCGAAACACGTACCCAGTGTCGGCAGCTGTGGGCAGGACTGGGCGGGCGTGGCCGGGCAGGCTCGGTTGGCTTGCGGGCGTGTGCTGGGCGCTGCGCTTGGACACTGGGCAACCCAGTGTCGAAACATGTACCCAGTGTCAGCCGTAATTCTTCAAATCGAGGTCCAATTTCGCTAAAACTCCACTCGTACGCCCACACTCGACTATATTCAGACCAGAATACTTCAAAATACCTAAATTAAATATTAAATTAATTAATTAAACCTATTAATCCATATTAAGTATAAAATCAAAGAGAAACACGAAAAACAACAAAACGAAAAAACAAACGAAAAACCTAATAAAACTCGACTCAAAACCAATAAATATGACACTAAAACCTAATTAAAAACATGAGAAAAACACCACAAATACATGCAAAATAATGCGCCTAGGTTCGAGCCAAGGCATTGAGGCCCAAAACTCAAGCCAAGCGACGCGAACACCGACGCCAAGGCAAGCCAACAGCAGCGCCCACCCTGTGCCCATGCCTGTGCTCGCGCCCATCCTGTGCCCATGCATGTGCCAGCGCCCAGCCTGTGCCCTTGCATGTGCCCACGCCTGTGCCCATGCCTATGCTTACGCCAAGTATCAAGCCAAGGGGTCATTTTAGGTCAAACTTGGGAATTTCAAGCCTTTAAGGCTAATTTGACCCATTTAACCCCAATTAAACCTAGTATAAATAGAAACCGACTCTTATTTTGTAAGAACACCTCCTCCCAACCCATGCTTGGGTTTGGCACTTAATTTATCTCTCTAGATTTAATTCCAAGCATTTCTTTGGGTTTGTAAGCTAAAGAAGAATTCAAGTATTCCCTTGGATTTTATTTTGATTGTAATTTCATTCAAGCTTTTGGATTCTCTTTTAAATTTAAGTAAGTTTTCCTTTAATTTCATGCTTGTTCTTCAATTACACACTTGTTCTCCATGTTATGAGTTTTGTCTTAGCTCTTAGATTAGTTGTTGGATCTTGTGAATTGACTATGGAATCTAGGTGAGTGACACATCTAGATCATAGATCGAGTCCTTGATCGTTTTTATTTTTGAGTATTTCATATGTTTCATGATTGTTCTTCATTTTATACTTTTTGCCTTAGCTCTTAGATTACTTGTTAGATCTTGTGAATTGGCTATAGGCGAGTGACACATCTAGATCATAGATCGAGTCCTTGATCGCTTTTATTTTAAGTATTTCATATGCTTTATTTTGAGTTTAATTTTCATGCATAGTTTTAAGTTGAATCTTAAATCTACTCTTCGTTTCTTGTTATTTTCCAAAAACATTTAAACTCTCACGTCAAATTTCCTTGCTCTTTCAATTGGTGCTTTTGATTTTCATTAATTTGAATTATTTAAAATTTCATGATCATGCATGCATAGTTGTACCTTAGGTTTTAATACTTGTACTTGGTGAAATATTGCATTTTATTGCTTATTTTCATTACTTCTTGCAATTTCCATTGGGCATACGCACGAGGCATCCGATCGACTTGCATTTCCTTTCATTTTATTTCCTTTACTTGATTTAATTTCATTTATTTTTGTTTTACTTTAATTTTCTCAAGTTAAAAACCCCTTAATTTTTACATATCAATCGAATTCCGATAGTACCAAGCCATAAACCCACTTTTCTTATTTTATCACCACTAAAACCTACTAAACAAAATGGCACCGTTGCGACTCGGCTTGGTTAAGGTTTTTGATTTGCTTGTATTTTCTCTGTGTTTCTAACTTTCTTTTGTATTTGACGTTTTTGTTAAGTATGCAAGGTACTTATGGCATTAGAGGTTATATTCCCAACATAGGAGGGCATGGTGCAAACCATATTGGGAATGGGATGATGTATAATGGTTTTGGCAACGTGTGAGGGCATGGTGCAAACTACGTTGCCAATGGTGGAATCGGCTATGGTCAACCCAACATGGGAGGGCATGGTGCAAACCATGTTGAGTCGAGCGGCTTCATGGGTAAGAATGGTTCGTATGGTGGTTACGGAGCCCCCAATCATCAAAATCGAAATATGTATAATGGAGGCTTTGTTAGTACAAATGGGAAATTTGGTGGTCAATATCCGAATTCCGGTCCGTATGGAAGTTATTCCGAATCCCGGCCTATATAGAGGTTCTCCTACTTCCAATTTCAATCATGCCCCGATTGGTGCCACCAATAGTGCCCCAAAGCCCGATCTATATGAGTTGTTTGGCTCCATTATCGTAAGTGGCCCCCCATCTGCACTATGGGCGATGTTAACAAACCTTTTTGGAAATGACTTACAATTTCAATTGTGCCCCGATTGGTGACACCAATAGTACCCCAAAGCCTGATCCGTATGAATTGTTTGGCTCCATTGTCGCAAGTGTCCCCTGATTCGAACTTTTTCGCACCTATTTTTATTTAAAGTTGTCGATTTTAAAAAGTTTGCCCGCAAGAGTACGGGATCACTTGTAGGTGGGTAAGTTGAATCGTGTAGATCTCAAAGGAAAGGTAGATTCGGAAGTTCGTTTTGTGTTTGATTTAACGAATAAGAAAATAAAAATAAAAATAATCTAAACACGCGGACAGGGGGGTTTTTGTTTGAGAGTTTTAAAAACTAAAATTAATTAAATCTAATTAAATCTAGATTATCTAAGCTATGAACTAATTAATTAATTCTAAGRTTATTTAAACTAAGAATTAATTATCTAAAACTAAGATTAAATTATCTAAGAGCAATTAAATCTAGAATTCATTTAAGTTATATAAAAGACTTATAAAACGATTTAAGAAAACTAGGGTTCTAGAGCTTTGATTCGTCTCCACGATCGCTTGGGAAAACCCAATTGATGATTCACAACGAATCTAGACTCTAAACCTATACGATCTAGCCAAAAACATTCAACATAATAAACCCAACAAAATCACAATCACAATCCGTCATGGAAGCAATAATTAATTAAACTAATTGAAAACATGCAACTAAATTAAAAGGCAAAGAGAATAATTACTTAGTAATTAACTAAGACGAGCCGCAGCGTTTTGTTGTAGAAATCTTGAATCTAAACTATTCTAAAAGTTAGAGATTTAATACTAAAAAGTTTGAAAAGTAATTAAGCAAATAAACGACACTCGTTGGGGTTGTCAGCCCCTAAGAGGCCTTAGAAACCCTAGGAATATGATTGTGTATGTTAAAAAATGAAATACATAGGGTATTTATAGTTGTGGGAAGTATTGGGCAGAAAGAAACCCTAAAAATGCATTTTCAGCACGTTGGCGTCGATTGACATCGGTTATTGCGTCGACCGCAAACTGGTCGACGCTATAGAGAGTTTTGTGGGCAGGTGCGTCGATCGACATCGGTTCTTGCATCGACCAACGTAAACTGGTCGACGCATGCGGACTGGTCGAGCGACGCAGGCAGCAGTTGGCAGCGCTCGGCAGGGCTGGGCGGAAGTGCTCGGCAGGCTTGGTCGGGAGGCTACTATAACGGTTCCAGATGGAATAACCGTTATATAAAGTCGGCAGATTCAAATTTTACAAATCACGGCCCGTTTTCGCTGAAACTCTACTCGTTTGCCCATCCTTCACTAAGTCCAAACTCAAATACTTCTAAATACCTAAAATAAACATAAAATTAATTAAAATATGATAAAACAAGTTAGAGATAAGAAATTACAAAAATATGCTCAATTTATCCAACTTTCATCAAAATCAACATTAAAAACTAAATAAAATACTAACTAAAATCAAGACAAATTCATGTTAATCAACTACCCCACGCTTATTGGTTTGTTCGTCCTCAAACAAATGATAATTTCAAAGAATAACAAGTATGAAAATCAGCCCAAGCAATGAGTCGTGTTGTGCTACATACATAATTTTGAAAATATAGATACAAGTCATGCAACTTCAAACACTCCACCCGTATTACATTGTCGCTCTAAAATCAAGATTCATGCATCCTCTCAAAAAGAGAAATATATATGGGTGTTCGCTCAAAGCACTCAAGAATTGCTACATAGGACGTGTATACGCTCAAATCATACAAATACAAGTACAATAAATAAGAACCGAAAATCAATCTCTTCTCAATCGCAAATTAAGTGTGTTATCAACAAAGAATCGGAAAAGGTCTTTTCGGGTTGTAATGTAAGGCTCTTTGGACGGGTATGGAATATATAAGTCGTGTGGCTAACTCACGATCTAACGTGATCAATAACTCACCAAACCTAATCTAATCACAGAGCTATTTGCTTCACCTCGTTCAAAAGAAAAACCTCACTAATACTCTAAAACCGACTTGTAGCTCAAACCACTTAAACGCAATTGAAGCTCATTATATGCTTCTTTTTCAAACACAACTCTTGCCTTTTAAACATTAGGATTCATAAAAAAGAATAATAAACACTAGCCTTTAAAATCGTAGGCAACTACTCAACTAGAATTCACCAAGATTCACCATCCTCCTTATTCTTTCTTTCTTTTTTTCTTTTTTTTTTTATTATGTCCCCCTTTTATTCTTTGTATGGCGTCGTTTTTTTTTTTATTGAAGGATGGTGATCCTTTATTACAACTCTTCATAATTACTTCATAAAATCTCCAAAACACAAATAACCAATAAAAGTAACTAACTCCTACCCCACACTTAATATTGATCGTAGGAGTCGACTAATAACACTCATGACTAAAGGAAATGGATTATTTAGCTATGATTGGCTCATTCGGAATTTATAGTGGCTAATATATATGAATATGGACGGAATTAAGGTTTTTTCTGTGCCTTAACGTCATGTTCAAAGCTAACTACACACAACGATTTCAAAGAAATTTCAAAACAGAACTCACTCAAGTACATGCAATGACAATTTTGTTCAAAGAGTTTTAGTGGTGTTGAAATATATCAACGGGTTCGTGGCTCGATATTATCGGAATTCGATTCAATTATGAGTTTCAATGTATTTCGAGCTTTGGAAATAAAAGGAAAATGAAAATAAAGCAATTAAACTAACTAAACTATTCTAGGAATTGAAATAACAAGTTGGTCGGATGCCTAAATTGAAAATGCAAAGCAATAATGAAATTAAGCAAGAAAATGCAATGTTTCACCAAGTACAAGCATGCAAGCACAAGGTACAACTATGCATAAAAACTCAAATAATGCAAATTAGCAAAAATTGAAAGCATGGATGTAAAGAGAAAGAAAAGTTGACATGAAAGTTTAAAACTTTAAGGAAAATAACAAGGTACAAAACCTAGATCTAAGATTTAACCTAAAACTATGCATGAAAATAAAATTGCAAATAAAGCATAGGAAAAGATTAGAATCAAGACGATCTAAGACTCGATCTATGATATAAATGTGTCACTCATCTAGATTCCATATCCAATTCTTAAGATCTAAAAAGAAATCAAGGTGATAAAGGCAAAAGGCATAACATGAAGAAAAAGCATGGAAATAAAGCATAAAACATGAAATTGAAAGGAAACTTACTTGAATTAAGAAATGAAACAAAGCTTGAATGTAATTGCATTAAAAGTAACAATCCAAAGGAGTATTTGGATTCTTCTTAGGCTTACAAACCCAAGGCCAAGCATGAAAGTAAATCTAAAACTAGGAAAAGAAATTACACCAAAACTTGAAATTGAATATAAAACCTAAGAGAGAAGATTATCCAAGAGCTTGATTGAAATTTGATCCCCAAACCCAAGTTAGGGTTGGGATGGGAGTTGTCTCTTCATAGGTGCAAGATGTAGGCTTTATATACTTATTTGTAGGGGCAAAACCATCAAAAATGCCAGAAATCGCCGAACTCCCAGCATTGCAGTCGATCGACCGCCAGGCCAAAATGCGGAACTCTCTGTCCTGCAGTCAATTTCGGGGCTTTTCAGTCGATTCGGCAGTCGATTTCTGGATTTGCAGTCGATCCTGGATGCTTTCGGGTTGAATTTCTTGTGTTTCGATCCAAATCGTCCGCCGAGGGAATATAATCCTTTTAGCCACCTACAAAACAAGAATTTGAACTTAAAAACCCAAAAATAGCACAAACATCTCACATATTGTGCTCTTAAAGACAAAAGGAAAATAAAAGAGAAAAGTCCTAAAACCTAATGAGAAATGACTCAAAACTACTAGACACGAAGCTAAACCCTAACTGAAAACACGAGGAAAAATACAAAAATTACATGCAAAACAACTACCCCACACTTATCGGTTTGTTCGTCCTCGAAAAATGAAAAGAATCGAGAGTGTAAATGCAATGAACATCATGTAAAAGAAAAATCCTTGTGCTTATCCTTATTTAATATGATGGAAGTATCAACACAAACTCGTTATTGTCAAGCATTGCTCGTATTAATCTTTCTCAAATACAAGCAAAATCGATGACTTCCTCACAAATAGAATTTTGAGGGTGTTCGCTCAATTCGCTAAAGTGTATATAGGACGTGTTTACGCTCGAGTCGGTCAATACATGCACCTTGTCAAGATTTCACAAGTCGGACGCTCAAAGTTGCTCATAGTACATGACCAAAGAAGAATCGAAAGAGGTCTTTGTTACGGGTTGTAGTATTGGCTCTTTGGTAAGGTACGTAATATTTGGATATAGTGGCTAACACACGATCAAACGTGATCAATAACACACAAAATCCTAACTTCTAAAACCCGAAGCTTATAATCGCTTCACCTTTCCCAATTCACCAAACTCTCATTCGAAACCCTTTTTTATACTCACACGCTTTTCCGACTTTATTTCACAACACTTAGAAGCTTTTTGAATCTGCTTCTTTTACTAAAATTAGCCCTTTTTGAATTAGGCTTTTTACTTGAACGTACGCTTTATCACTTTTCGTGATTGTGTTGGAGTATTATTTTTTTTTCTATTTTTTTTTTGTATTAGCAACTCAAAACCCGAAACTCACAATTTATTTCCCACACATCTCTCGTCAACTAACAATGAACTCTCCTACCTCACAAATTACGGAGATATAAGAGCTAAAATCGAGCTCGGCTAACAAGAAATGGGATATAGGCTCAAGGGGGCTCATTTGGGACTTTTAAAGTAGCTTAAATATATGAACATGGCCGGAATAAGGGTGATATATGTGCCTCGAGGTCATTTTCAAATCCAATCATGTACGAGCAAAGTCAAACCTCCTCAATGCAATTTCCATAAAAATGCAAGCAAGCCGATAAATCACACAAGGTTACTCACTAGTTTGCACCGAATTTAGGAGCGAAATCAAAAGATCTTTTAGAGCGTTGCAATCTTTTCACGAAAAAATGTTGATTATATATATATATATATATATATATATAGGCGGTTTTTTGGACGAAGCAAAAAAATTCAACCCCTCACACAAGAGTCCATAAACATGCAAAAACCCGACAAGTAAACTATTCAAACTTCCAAGCACGTGGAGTTGTTCAACAATGTAATAAAGACACAAAAGACACAAAAATCGACTCAACCATATAAATGCGCAAATAGTAAGCATCACTTCGCCAAGAATGTGTCACTTCGCCAAGGCTCGAGTTAAAAAGACAAATGATGCTTGGCAAAAACCGGGACCCTAATCACCTATCCACCCCACACTTAAACCATGCATTATCCGCATTTTAATGAAAACCAAGTAAAAAGAGGGGGAATAGAAACTTCCTTAACCGAGCGAGTTTGAGTCGAGATCGGTAGGGTCCACTTAGGCATCTAATCAATCCAAGCAAAAATTGAGCATGGCTAGTATCTCCCGGCTTCATAAACGCTACCAAACCATCAAATCGCCCAAGGTTGAAGTCGGAAAATGAAACACTAAAAAGGAAAACCACATCAAGATCAAAAACACGAGGAAATATGCAAATAAAAAATAAATACACGAAAAGAACATGGGTTGCCTCCCAATAAGCGCTTGTTTTACGTCGACGTACTCCCTTTTTGTCAAGGTGGAAAGATCACGAGAGGATCCACCAGCACAATCTCCTCCTTGTCGGGAGGATCCACTCTTTGGAACGTCCTTGGCGTATTGCATAACTCATATAAGATCCGCCAAAAAGCAAACGTTCCAAGCGGGCACTTGAAGCTCGTCTCGGCTAGATTCTCGGGTGGAATGGTGGTTTTGAAGTGCCCCGAAAACTCATCCAAGAAAAGATAGGAATAATGGCCAGTTAGCTTGTTCATCCTTTTATCGACAAACGGGGGAGGGAAACGATCTTTCTTTGTGTACTCATGAAACTTCTTAAACTCGATCAACATCCTCCAACCCGTTGAAGCCCTCGTGGCCAACAACCCTCCTTCTTTATCCTTAAGAGCTATCAAGCCGCTCGTCTTGGGCACCAAGTCAATGGGCTTCACCCACTCGCTTTTAGAAATAATGAACATCAAGCCCTCCAACAATAACCTCCACATCCCGGCTCTCATCATATCTCCAAGACTCAAATTCAAAGAACTAACTCCCTCACCCACTCCCGGTCTCCACTCAATGGCATCCTTAAAAATTTTAAACCCTTCAACCAACCTCTCCTCCTCTTCTTCTCGGTGAGAGTTCGCAAGGATAATAATCGACTTGCTCTCCTCATCCTCCTCAAGATAATCGTCAATTTTTCCAAGCTCATCATCAATAACCTCCACCTCCCCCTCTAAAAAGTCGTCGTTGCGCATCAACGACACATAGAGGCACAACGGGCTCATCAAGAATAACAAGGGGCTCATCCTCATCCTCCTCAAGATCGACATCCGGGCCATCCTCCTCCTCATTGCTATTTTCCTCCATAAAAACTTGTTCGACCAACTCTTGGGCCACGTCCATGCGTAAGCAAACCTCGAAGGATAAGCTTGATGGATAGGGTGTAGGGCATTGGGAATATTCTTTGAAAAATTGGGGAGGGTAGAATCGGGAAGAGTAAGAATACTCGTAATAGAAACCACCTCCACCTCGGACGGCGGGACAAGAATATTATCAACCACCCCACACTTATCAAGGATCGTGGCCGCAAGGGGATGCGAAGGTTGGCTTGGCAATATTTCGTTCTCATTAGCTTTAATTAGCACGGCCATATCACTCTCCATTTGCGCAAATGTCGTGTGTATTTTGTCGGCCGTAGCGTCAATAGCATCGAATAGAGCACTAAACGAAGCCTCCATATCGGAAAAAGTTTGTAAAATATCCAAGAGGGTCGGATCGGAGGGTGGAATAGGAGTCTCGACCGAAAAATTGAAGATGGGGAGGGCATTTTGGGCATTGGAGCTCACACCGCCAAAATACTCATACGGGTCGGGATTATGAGCACTATTGGTGGTACTAATCGGGGCATGTTCAAAATTGTAAGCATGAGGACTTCCATACGGCTCGGGATTCGGACTCGGCATATTCGGATAATATTGTGGAGTATTATAGCCATACGGGCCGGAAGCCGGGGCTTGCAAGTTCGAATAGGAATTTGGAGCTTGCACGTTCGGATAGGAATTTGGAGCTCCATAACCATCCAAAGAACCACTCACGCCTGAGAAATTATCAAACCCGACATGGTTTGCACCATGCCCTCCCATGCCGGGTTGCCCAAAATTGAAACCACCATTGGTAACGTAGTTTGCACCATGCCCTCCCACGTTGCCATACCCATTATACAACATCTCATTCCCAACATGGTTTGCACCATGCCCTCCCATGTTGGGAATGTATCCACCATAGCTACAATTACCTAACATACTACATAAAAAACGTCAAATAACAAAGCAAGCTAAAAATACAAAGAAACAACAATCAAATCGAAAGCCTTAACTAAGCCAAGTCGCAATGGCGCCATTTTGTTAGAAGAGTTTTAGTGGTGTTGAAATATATCAACGGGTTCATGGCTCGATATTATTGGAATTCGATTCAATTATGAGTTTCAATGTATTTCGAGCTTTGGAAATAAAAGGATAATGAAAATAAACCAATTAAAATAACTAAACTATTATACGAATTTAAATAACAAGTTGGTCGGATACCTAAATTAAAAATGCAAAGCAATAATGAAATTAAGCAAGAAAATGCAATGTTTCACCAAGTACAAGCATGCAAGCACAAGGTACAACTATGCATAAAAATCCAAATAATGCAAAATAGCAAAAATTGAAAGCATGGATGTAAAGAGCAAGAAAAGTTGACATGAAAGTTTAAAACTTAGGAAAATAACAAGCAACAAAACCTAGATCTAAGATTTAACCTAAAACTATGCATGAAAATAAAATTGCAAGCATAGGAAAAACTTGAAATCAAGACGATCTAAGACTCGATCTATGATCTATATGTGTCACACATATAGATTCCATATCCAATTATTAAAATCTAACAAGAAATCAAGGTTCTAAGGCAAAAAGCATAACATGAAGAACAAGCATGGAAATGAAGAACAAAGCATGGAAATAAAGCATAAAACATGAAATTGAAAGGAAACTTACTTGAATTAAGAAATGAAACAAAGCTTGAATGTAATTGCATCAAAAGTAACAATCCAAAGGAGTATTTAGATTCTTCTTAGGCTTACAAACCCAAGGCCAAGCATGAAAGTAAATCTAAAACTAGGAAAAGAAATTACACCAAAGCTTGAAATTGAATCTAAAACCTAAGAGAGAAGATTATCCAAGAGCTTGATTGAAATTTGATCCCCAAACCTAAGTTAGGGTTGGGAAGGGAGTTGTCTCTGCATAGGTGCAAGATGTAGGCTTTATATATTTGTTTGTAGGGGCAAAACCGTCAAAAATGCCCAAAATTGCCGAACTCCCAGCGTTGCAGTCGATCGACTGAAAGGATGTTGATCGACTGCTAGACCAAAATGCGGAACTCTCTTTCCTGCAGTCAATTTTGGGGTTTTTCAGTCGATCCGGCAGTCGATTTCTGGCTTTGCAGTCGATCCTGGATGCTTTCGGGTCGAATTTCTCGTTTTCCGATCCAAATCGTCCGCCGAGCGAATATAATCCTTTTAGCCACCTACAAAACAAGAATTTGAACTTAGAAACCCAAAAATAGCACAAACATCTCACATATTGTGCTCTTAAAGCCAAAAAGAAAATAAAAGAGAAAAGTCCTAAAACCTAACGAGAAACGACTCAAAACTACCAGACACGACGCTAAACCCTAACTAAAAACATGAGGAAAAACACAACAATTACATGTAAAATATCGACTAATAACACTCATGGCTAAAGGAAATGGATTATTTAGCTATGACTGGCTCATTTGGAATTTATAGTGGCTAATATATATGAATATGGCTGGAATTAGGGTTTTTTCTGTGCCTTAACATCATGTTCAAAGCTAACTACACACAGCGATTTCAAAGAAACTTCAAAATAGAACTCACTCAAGTACATGCAATGACAATAAACACTCAGGCTACTCACTGGCTTTTGCACGGAAAAGTTTTGAATTGACGCTGCTTTTAAGGTTTTGCGAAATCATTTGCGTCCAAGTACCATTTTACAATATATAGAAATAATTTTGAAAAATTTATGCACTTATACACGCTCAAAGACAAAAACTTAAAATCAAAATTAGTTAACTTCGACAGGCAAGCCAGACAAACACAATTCAGCGTAAAAAATTTCAAATTGCACAATTTTCAAATATAAATCACAACTCAACCATCCCCCCCTCTAAAACTCGACAATATCCTAAGTGCTTTAAATATAAAGAAAAGCAAATCAAACGAGGAAAGGAGTAAGTGAACGTCCCTGAAAAATAGTCGAGAGACTCCAAAAAGTGCTTGTGCAATCATCCTTCGCCTTGAATCCTGTGGTCGAAGATGTCTTGAGTAAAATCCTAAAACTTGCGGAAGCAGTCATCGTAGGCGGGAACGTTATCGGGTCAAAGAGAATTCCGCTCAAACTCGCAAGCCGGGATGGGCTGGGCGTCGCATTGACAGGGCGTCGGTTAATGCGGGCGGTGGCAGGCATCGATGTTGTGTCGGTGCTAGCGTCGATCGATGTGATCCGTGAACCATCGACCATTTTGATTTCTTCATTCTAATGATTAATCCCTCCTCAAGAATACCTCTTCCTGTTTCAGAAACCTAAAAAAATGAACGTAAAATAGAAAAAGAAAAAAAAATACAGAGGATAGAAAGAATTAGCTTGGGTTGCCTCCCAAGAAGTGCTTGTTTAACGTCGAAAGCTCGACGCCTTCTACGAACGATGACGTCCCGGATCCAGAAATAAGTGGCGATCTTGCCACGCCTTAGTGTTCTCTAAGTGTAAGCATGGGCGATTAAAATCTCCAAGGTCAGCATGGAAAGCAATTCGTAGAAAAATAAAAGCCTCAGCTCGCTTTGGAGGTCGAAAAAGCGAGTAATCGATTACTACGAACACATCAAGAATCAATTGGGGTACGGGGCGATCATCGCCCTTAGGAAAAATTAAGAAATCCATCGAACAAACGGCAAATCCTTCGAACATCCCGAGCTCCTTTACTTCATTGATATCCCCCTCAACAATTTTAAAAATATTTAAATCTATATTCGGGCATAGGGGAGGGGGATTGGAATTCTTCTCAACTAACACTTCCATCACCTCCATCTCAATATCGAACAAAGCATCGGGTGGCACAGTATGAGGCTCAATAATCTCATCGACCTCTAATATTTCCTCCACCGCTTTAAAATTAAGATTCAATGACGGATCGGGTGGAACGAAATGAGGTCCAATAATCTCACCCTTTTTTAAATTGGGCATCGCAACACCGCCATTCTCACTGAGCATGAGTAGGCTCGAATCTTCAGCATCATCCGAGCTCTCCAACGGCAACACCTCAACATTATTATCAAATACTTCATCGCAAATCACAAGAGGAGTGAGCACAACCAAATCCTCTATAACTTTCTCCTCACACATATCTCCCAAACGATCTTTCAAGCTTAAATTTTTCACATCCAAGGCGGGCTCAATCACATCAAGCATCAACAGCTCTGGTCGACTTGGAGGTTCATCTATCTCGTCCGACCTTTTTGCTAAAGAAGCCATTATTTGACCGAACATTATCTCGAAATTCTCCATAGTCTTCGATAGGTCTCGCTTCCATGCCTTTAACTCCTCGTTCGAATCATCTGGAATAGGTGAGGTGTATTCTCCATAGCTCGGGTAGTAGGAGATTGAGTCGGGCGTAGCTTGGATAATTCTGAATGGCGATAACCTCCTCATGTGGTTCTTCGTAAAATATCACTGTGCATGTATTCGCCAAATGTCCTTGTGCCCCACAACAATCACATACTACATTAGGTAAGTAGAACGCCCTCATGAACTGATCGTATACTTCCTCCCACGTTTGCAAGGAATCAGGCTCTAAATGTCCCAACCATTTCTTTGCCCAATCCTTTAGTGTGAAATGGAAAAGTCGCATCCTTACTTGATCTCTAGTAAGCCCGAGAAGAGGAGAATTCTAGGTGATGTCCTCGTACTTTTGGATGAATTTAAACGGGTCCTCGCTCCGAAGCCCATGGAAAATCGGGAGGTGCTGTTGGTCGTACTCGTCAGGATAGTAATTCCGCATTGCGGTGCTTAATGGAATGGCCGGTCGAAAGCCACGCCAATCGGATGTTATACCGTATTCAGATATTCTCTTTTTTTAATTTTTAATTTTTTGGGTCGCTGAACCTAGGTTTCGAGAGATGTACCTTGCATACACAACACTCAACGCACAAGATTAAACGTACCAGCGAAAAATAATAAAAACGAACAAAAAGAAAATTCACAAACAAATACGAAAGATAAACGAGACAAATAAAAACATAAATAAGGTTACGAAGAGCAAACACAAAAATCACAACCTTTAGCCTTCCCTGTCAACGGCGCCAAAGTCTTGATTCGAACTTTTCCGCACCTATTTTTATTTAAAGTTTTCAATTTTAAAAAGTTCACGCGCAAGAGTACGGGATCACTTGTAGGTGGGTAAGTTGACTCGTGCCGATCTCAAAGGAAAGCTAGATTCTGAAGTTCGTTTTGTGTTTGATTTAACGAATAAGAAAATAAAAATAAAACTAATCTAAATACGCGGACATGGGGGGTTTTTGTTTGAGAGTTTTAAGAACTAAAATTAATTAAATCTAGATTATCTAAGCTATGAACTAATTAATTAATTCTAAGATTATTTAAACTAAGAATTAATTATCTAAAACTAAGATTAAATTATCTAAGAGCAATTAAATCTAGAATTCATTTAAATTAATTAAAAGACTTATAAAACGATTTAAGAAAACTAAGGTTCTAGAGCTTTGATTCGTCTCCACGATCTCTTGAGAAAACCCAATTGATGGTTCACAACGAATCTAGGCTCTAGACCCATAAGATCTAGCCAAAAACATTCAACATAATAAACCCAACAAAATCACAATCACAATTCGTCATGGAAGCAATAATTAATTAAACTAATTGAAAACATGCAACTAAATAATTACTTACTAATTAACTAAGACAAACCGCAGCGTTTTATTTTAGAAATCTTGAATCTAAACTATTCTAAAAGCTAGAGATTTAAAACTAAGAAGTTTGAAAAGTAACTAAGAAAATAAACGGCACTCGTTGGGGTTTTCAGCCCCTAAGAGGCCTTAAAAACCCTAGGAATATGATTGTGTATGTTAAAAAATGAGATACCCTATGGTATTTATAGTTGTGGGAAGTCTTGGGCAGAAAGAAACCCTAAAAACGCATATTCATCACGTTGGCGTCGATTGACGTCGGTTATTGTGTCGACCGACACAAACTGGTCGACGCTACAAAGAGTTTTGTGGGCAGGTGCGTCGATCGACAGCGGTTCTTGCGTCGACCGACGTAAACTGGTCGACGCGGGCGGACTGGTCGAGCGACGCAGGCAGCAGTCGGCAGCGCTGGGCAGCAGTGCTCGGCAGGCTTGGTCGAGAGGCTACTATAATGGTTCCAGATGGAATAACCGTTATAGAAAGTTGGCAGCTTCAAATTCTTCAAATCGCGACCCGTTTTCGTTGAAACTCTACTCGATTGCCCATCCTTGACTAAGTCCAAACTCAAATACTTCTAAATACCTAAAGTAAACATAAAATTATTTAAAATATGATAAAAACAAGTTGGAGATAAAAAATTACGAAAATATGCTCAATCTATCCAACTTTCATCAAAATCAACAATAAAATACTAAATAAAATACTAACTAAAATCAAGACAAATTCATATTAATCAACCCCCCCATCCACACTATGTCAGACGTGAACAAACTCTTTTTGGGGGTGTTTACTCCTCCCGTGCCAAATTCTTCTTGAGCGATATATTCTAGTACTAATGAAGTGGGTGAGGAGCTTGAGAAGGACAAGGAAATAGCGGCTTTGGAGGCTCAAACTGCTAAGTTGTCTAACCCGAGCCCAGGCCCTCCATGTGCATCGTGTGGAATATTTGGTCACGCTACCACATCTTGTCCTTCACATCTCTCATTCAATATGTCTATGTCTCATTCGGAAGAAGTATATGGAAGCTATGGATATCCGGTGGGATCCGGTTGTGCTATACCATCTTTTGCTCCACCGCCGACTCATAGCCCTCTTTCTCCTCCTAGCAACGGTATGCAACAAGATTTTATTTATGACTATACAAATGCGGTTGTTATTCCTCACGTGGGCCCATTTCGTCCGACTATCTTGGTGATTGCTCCTACTCCATCTCCCGATCCGGATCCCTTGGTCATTATTAAACAATTGTCAAGTCCACCTTCGCATACTCCTCCAGTTGCGGTCCTTGATAAGTGTGGGGTGGTTGATAATACGGGTGTCTCGTCATCGAAAGAGGACGTGGTTTCATTTTCGAATGTTCTTAATCCTCTTGACCCTTTACCTTGTATTTCAAAACAATCTTATGAAGATTGGATACATATGGACTTGATCAGGAATTTGGTCGAACGAGTTTATATGGAGGAAATGAGCATTGAGTAGGAGGTTGTCCGGGAAGTCTATATTGAGGATTGTTGTGAGGATGATGAGCCCCTTGTTCGTACCTACGTGCCTATTGTGTTTCAATATGACAACGACTTGAGTAGAGGAGATTATGATTGTGTCGTTCAGGGCACCGATAAAATTTAGACGGGGGAGGTGGAGATTTTTGATGATAAGATTATAAAGCTTGAAGAGTATCTTGAAGGGATCGGTGATTTGTTCGAGTTAGTCCCCAACGAGGCCGAGAGGAGGCACAAGCCCGAGCTTAAGCCTCCTCCATATCCCCTCAAGCGTGTCTATTTGGAGAAAGGGGACAGCAAGCCGATTATCATCTTTGCCAATCTGGAGTGAGAAGAAGAGGAGGGGTCGATTGAAGAGCTTGAAATTCATAAGGGTGCGATTGGTTGGAGACCCAGAGTTATTAAAGGAATTAGCCCTTGGACTTACTTGCATAAACTCATCTTGGAGGATGATGCCAAACCACCTCGAGAATTTCAAAGGCATTTGAATCCAAATTTGAAGGAGATATTGGAAAATGAGAAGATGATCGAGGACGAAAAAGGAAAGTTGATAGCCACGAGGGCTAAAACGGGATGGAGAATGTTGATCGATTTTGAGGAGTTAATGCGGCTACAAGGAAAGATCATTTCCCTCCACCATTTATCGACCACATGATGAACAAACTAGCCGGCCATTATTCCTTTTATTTTTTGGATGAGTCATCAGGTCACTTCAAAACCACCATTCTACCCGAAAATCTACCCAAGACGACTCCTACTCGCCTGATTGGAACACTAGCCGGCCTTTATCTCTATTAGATCTTAGATGAGGTGTCGGGTCACTTTAAAACTACAATTCCTCCCGACAAGGAGGTTAATTCTTTGGTAGATCCTCCCGTTCTCTTTCCTCCATGACCAAAAAGGGAGTTCGTCAAGCTAGTGACGTAAAACAAGCGCTTCTTGGGAGGCAACCCATTTTCTTTTCGTTTATTTTTGTTTTTACTTTTCTTTATTTCTTACTTTCTTATTATATGAAAATCCAAAAACATTCAAAAATTTAAAAAACTAAAAAAAAATTATTTTGTGTTATCTTTTGGGTTCTTTTTAACCCTTGGTTTTGTTTTTGATTTTATTTTGATTTATGTACATATTTTCTTGTGTTTTTGACTTTATGTTATTTTCCTTTTTAGTGTTTTGCTTTTCGGCTCCACCCTTTTCTGAATTGATAGATTGGTAGCAATCATGGAGACGAGAGAATCTAGCCATGCTTGTTTTTTGCTTAGAATGCTTAATGCTTAAGTGGACCCTCGACCCAAAATCGCTCGATTAAGAAAACTTCTATTT
>BMAC01000024.1:2655358-2691267 GCA_014905375.1 Phtheirospermum japonicum | reverse complement strand
CAGTCGATTTCTCCGTGTCAGTCGATCGAGCGCACATTTACAACGAGCCCCAAAACCCCAATATCGTCGGAGTTTACGGTGCCCCCTTCCCCATCTACTCCACATACGAGGGGGAACTTTTTCAAAATCTATCTCTGCGACATTTCGCTACCCCGCGCTTCGTCAATATCGAGCGTTTGGACGAGTGGGTGGCGAACGGGGACTTTGATGGGTTCGGCACCCGACTGCTCCATTTCATCGACGCAATGAACGGCCGATTGTTCGCGTCTTTCCGGGCACCGGCTTATCGGGAGCTAGTGCTCGAGTTCTTCACCACATACCAAGAGACCGATGACGGGGGTTTTAATGTCTGTTTTGGGGGAATTGAGCACCGGATCGATCAAGGGGTGCTCCAAGAGGTGCTCGGGCTTAATTTCCAACAGTTTTCTTCCACGTAGCTGCACGGTTTTAGCCCGGAGGAATTTTGGGGAAGCATCACGGGTGAACGTGGTACCTGGGATCGTTACTCGGCCTCGGCAATCACCGACTTGGCACTACTCGGGGCCTACAAGTTCTTTGCCCACGTCCTGATGGGCAAACATGAGAGCACCAACCTCACTCAGCACGAGCTTTACGTGCTTTGGTGCCTGTGCAATGGACATCAGGTCCCGTTTTCCCGTTTATCCGTGGACAGATTCGAGGGATTCGAAAGATGAGGGGAGGAAGCATTGCCTGAGTCGGCATGGAGCCGATGATCACCGTTCTTGCCCACTACTTCGGGTTTGAGGCGGAGGCGGCCAACATGGGAAGGGTCGATCTTATGGAGTTGGCGTTCAAAATGCCGAGGGTCCCGACGAACCCGGTGAACCCAAATCCTAGACGCCACCGCCACCGGGAGAATGAGCAAGGCGAAGCCGGCGACGTTCCGAACACCAGTTCGGGCGCGCAATTCGGAGCAAGCACGAGTCAAGCTACAATCCCACAGTACGGAGGTCCGAGCACCGGCTCGGGTCACGAGATGGGTTGGAACGACTTCCAACAGTCCGTGTTTTCCCGCTTCGACCAGCTCAACAACCGTTTCGACCGGCTCGACGAGGGGCAGGCAAGGAACGACCGAGCTTTTTGCGGCCTCCATAGCCGACTCCTTTTGGTCGAGAGTCGGATGCGTCAATTCGAGGACGACAACGACGATGACGGCAACGAGGGCGGAAACGACGACGAGTACGAGGAAGAGGAAGACGAGGACGCGAACCTCCGTGCCCGACATAGGAGACATCGTTAAATCTCCTAGATTATCCTTTGTTTATTTTATTTGTTTATTGTTTTTGTGTGTTATTTTGTTTATCTTTCGATTATGTTCTTTTATTTCTCGTCTCGACTCTTGTAAAAATAAAAAAAGAATAAATAAAATAATAATAATAATAATAAAAACAAAATAAAAAAATTCCTTTTAATTGCTTTCATTTTTTTATATAGTTTAATTTCATTTCGTTTGAATATATTCCCAAAATTTAAAACAAATTTGAAAAATAAAATCCAAACAAATTACAAAATTCAAAAACTCTAAAATATTTTTGTTTTTGTAAATAGGTTGTTTTTGTGCAAATTCTCCACCTTACCTTACCTTGTAGATAGCTTGTTGCTTGCCTCGGCTCCCGGCGACGACTTTTCACAACCACGACGACACAAGCTCGGACATAGGGGCGTTCTCTTTTCCCTACACCTTTTTACTGCTTTTCTTAGCTTAAAAACGCAATGAGGACATTGCTAGGTTTTAAGTGTGGGGTGGTTAGAGTTCGTCCTAGGTTTTTAATTTTGTCGTATGCTTGCTTGTGATTAATTTGAGTAATGTGTGTGCTATTATTACTTGGACCCTTGGCGAAGTGACGCGGTTTTGATGATTTGTTAGGGTGTTTAGTTTTTCGATCGAATATAGTGGACTTAGGTGGTTTAACTTGTTGGGATCTCCGTTCGGTTTTAGCTTCGTGCTATCCTTGTGCTCGTTTAGAACTAGTGCCTCGACTAGCCCTCGTCATCAAACACTCTCTATAGGTTTTTGTTTTGTAATTTGGAGTCGTCAATTGCTCCACGTGCTCGATCGAGAATTTTGTAAGTTTCTAGTAGCAACGAATGATAGGAGTCGTTGAAAGCTTCGTACTTTCATTTTTTATTTGCTATTTAAGTACCTTACGTCTATGGTACCAAAAAAAAAATAAAAAAAGAAAAAGAAAAAGAAAAAGAAAAAAAAAAGAGAAAAAGAAAAATAAAAAGAAAAATAAAAAAGAGACGAATAAACAAGGATACGTTATAAATCCTTGAAGTTGTTGAGCAGCACGTTTTTCCTTTTTTCTAATTTTTAGTATATATTTGTAAAGAGAGGTGTAAATGATCTTGGCTAGTAGGGAGCCGATTAACGGTTCGAGCATGGATAGACCTTAGCCGGGGCAAGGACGGGGGGACCGACTTGGTGAATTGCTTAAGTTCTTTTAGGTTTTGGAAGTCGATCTAAATTTCCTTAACAACGCACATTGCCGTCCTTTTAGCCAAAGCTAACAAGCAACGTAGCGTACGACGTCTCGAATTATCTTGTGCATTAGTTAGGATTGGTCGGGGGTAGTTTTATAATTTTACGTTAGTTTTGCTTGAGGTTAAGCAACCGTTCTAAGTGTGGGGTGGTTGATTTGCACGTTTTTGTACATGTTTTTCTTACCGTTTTTGTATCACGTTGCGTGTGTTTTGCTTGCTTTTAGGTGTTTTGGAGTCGAGTTGGCCGTTTTTCGTTATTTCTAGGTTTTCTTAATTGTTGTACGTTTTATTATTATTTTTCGTAGTTTTTCACTCTTTCATTTTTCTCTTGGCCGTAGGACGTCCAAGCGGGGCCCGCGCTCATTTGGGATCGTTTTCACTCGACTAGGGAATGGACGGACAAGCAAGGAAGCGCAACGGACGAGGCTCGATAAACTGGCAGACGTAGAAAGAACGAGAAATCGAGCCGGTGCAGCAATCCAGTCGACCGACTGGAAGTGCAGTCGATCGACTGCCTTTCTAGTCGATCGACTGAACTCCCAAAATCGACTGCATTCCAGGGACTTTGGGCCGTTTTGGACGACGCAGTCGATCGAATGCCGACGTGGTCGATCGACTTGCCGATCGACTGCAGTCGATCGACTGGAACCCCCCCCAAGATCGACTAGATTCCAGGGCTTCTGGCCGTTTTGACATCGCAGTCGATCGACAGGCGACTTGACCGATCGACTGCCAGTCGATCAACTGCTTTACAGTCGATCGACTGAAAAGCAAATTTTTTTACTGCTTTTGGACAAATTTGCCCCTTTGTGAAGGATAAAACACCAGACGTCATTTCATTCAGGATCAACTTGCAGCAAGGGTCTTTCTACCCCAGGAAGCTCCTTCAACCCAAAAAAAATATTTTCCTTTTCATCAATTTAAATTCTAGTAATTAGTTAGTTTATTAGCTCTAGTTTAGTTAAGTGTTAGATCTTTATTAACTAGTTGTTCAAGCTTTGGTTTGGCATTTCTTTTGTGAAGAATCCTTCAAGTTTCCATTTCAATTTGAAGCTTTTGTGGGATCATACATTTGGTAATATCTTTCTATAATATAGCTTTATTTTCATGTTATTTCTTTTAATCTTGTGTTGATGCTTGGATCATAGTTTAGTTGCTATTTTGATTATCAAAACTCCCATTTTCATTTTATAGCTTTCTAGCTTTTGAACTTATGCTTTTAAGTTGTTTAGTTGTTAGATCAATTTCCCAAGTTTTTAGAAGTTTTATAAGATCTTCCTATTTAAACCTTGAATTGTTKCTAAATTAATATTGTTGACTTTTTCAAATAAGCAAGACTTTAATTTTCCCTCCATTTTCCTTAATTTAAATTACAAGCTTTCTTAGTTAACTAGTTTAGATTAATCGTCTTTAAATAAGCTTTAATTTCCTTTTCACATTTTAATGTTTTCAAAACTTCTATTTCAATTTAAAATTTAGTTATAAAAACCAAAACCAAATCAATGACTATCGCTTTCCTAATTTAGATAAGTTTAGTTTCAACCAACGATAAGAGCAAATAAGAAACCGATAAGCCGATAGCATCCATCCTCGAGAGACACGACTCGGGAAGAACTCGCCGCCCTACAACCGGCTCCGTACTCTTGCGGAGACGGGTTCTCAAAATAGCGCGTCGAGGATTCGTCGATCATTAGCCGAGCTCGTTTTTAGCTCTTATATCTCCATATATTGTGAGGTGAGAGAGTATGTTGTTAGTTGACTAGAAATGTGAGGGAAGTCAATTGTGGGTTTCGGGTTTTGAGTTGCTTATACATAAAAAGAAAAGAATAAATTCCAACACAAATCACGAAAAGTGATAAAACGTGCGTTCAAGCGAAAAGCCTTATGTTCAAAAAGGCTAAATTTAGTAAAAAGAAGCAATTTCAAAAAGCTTCTAAGTGTTGTGAAATAAAAGTTGAAAAAGTGTGTGAGTGTATAAAAGGGTTTCGAATGAGAGTTTGGTATTTTGGGAAGGGTGAAGCGATCATAAGCTTCGAGTTTTAGAAATTAGGGCTTCGTGTGTTATCGATCATGTTTGATCGTGTGTTAGCCACTATATCCAAATATTCCATACCTTACCAAAGAGACAACATTACAACCCAAAATAGAGACCTCTTTTGATTCTTGTTTGGTCATGTACAATGGACAATTTTGAGTTTTTGATTTGTGAAATCTTAATGAGATGCATGCATTGTCCGATTCGAGCAGATACACGTCCCTTATAAAAACACACATGAGTGAATTGAGCGAACACCCTCAAAAATTCCATTTGTGAGGAAGTCATCAATTTGATTTTCATTTGAGAAGGGGTAATACGAGCAATGCTTGGCGATAACGAGTTTATGTTGATACTTTCATCATATTAATTAGGATAAGCATAAGGACTTTTCTTCTTGTGTAATGTTCATTACGTGTACACTCTCGATTCTTCTTGTTGTTCGAGGATGAACAAACTGATAAGTGTGGGTGGTTATTTTGCATGTAATTATGGTGTTTTTCTCGTGCTTTTAACTAGGGTTTAGTGTCATTTTTATTAATTTTGAGTCAAGTTCCATTAGGTTATTAGGTTGTTTTCTTATTTTAATGTTTTGAGCTTTATTTATCCGATGTTGGTGATGTTTGTGCGATTCTAGGGTTGTTAAGTTCAGAATTCTTGTTTTGTAGGTGGATTAATGAATTAGATTCACTCCAAGACATGCCAACATACGCCTATGTTTGAGCCAAGGCATTGAGGCCCAAAACTCAAGCCAAGCGAGGCCAACAGCAGCGCCCAACCTGTGCCCACGCCTGTGCCCATGCATGTGCCAGCGCCCAGCCTGTGCCCATGCCTATGCTTACGCCAAACATCAAGCCAAGGGGTCATTTCGGGTCAAACTTGGTCAAACCCGAGAATTTCAAGCCTTTAAGGCTAATTTGACTCATCTAACCCTAATTAAACCTAGTATAAATAGAACCCAACTCTCATTTTGTAAGAACACCTCCTCCCAACCCATGCTTGGGTTTGGGACTTAATTTCTCTCTCTAAATTTAATTTCAAGTATTTTCTTGGGTTTGTAAGCTCAAAAAGAATTCAAGTATTCCCTTGGATTTTATTTTGATTGTAATTCCATTCAAACTTTTGGATTCTCTTTTAAATTCAAGTAAGTTTTCCTTTAATTTCATACTTGTTCTTCAATTACATGCTTGTTCTTCATATTATGAGTTTTGCCTTAACTCTTAGATTAGTTGTTGGATCTTGTGAATTGGCTATGGAATCTAGGTGAGTGACACATCTAGATCATAGATCGAGACCTTGATCGTTTTTATTTTTGAGTATTTCATATGTTTCATGATTGTTCTTCATTTTATACTTTTTACTTATCTCTTAGATTACTTGTTATATCTTGTGAATTGGCTATGGAATCTAGGTGAGTGACACATCTAGATCATATATCGAGTCCTTGATCATTTTTATTTTGAGTATTTCATATGCTTTATTTTGAATTTAATTTTCATGCATAGTTTTAAGTTGAATCTTAGATCTACTCTTCGTTTCTTGTTATTTTCCGAAAAGATTTAAATTTTCACTTAATTTTCTTGCTCTTTCAATTGGTGCTTTCAATTTTCATTAATTTACATTATTTCAAATTTCATGATCATGCATGCATAGTTGTACCTTAGGTTTTAATACTTGTACTTAGTAAAATATTGCATTTTATTGCTTATTTTCATTATTGCTTGCAATTTCCATAAGGCACACGACCGAGGCATCCTAAAGACTTGTATTTACATTTCCTAGTTAGTTTATTTTCATAGTTTCTAGTTATTTTCATTTAAATTCCAAGCTAAAACCCTTTGATTCCTACATTCAATCGAATTCTGATAATATCAAACCAATGAACCTTTTATACCACTAAAAACTACAAAACAAAATGGAGTTTTCATTCTTGTAGTATTGTGGTGAGTAGTCCCACCTGTCACGCGGGTGACCCGGGTTCGATCCCCGGCAACGGCGCCATTTTATTGTGTAGTTTTATTTTCCATGCTATTTATTCAAGAATGAAAACTCAAGATGGAGAGGATGCTTTTGTTGTTGGGGGATTTAGGGCCTCAAACAAAACCGAAGCATGTGATAAACATGTTGGTGGAATTAAGAGTGCTCATAATAAAGCTGTAGGAAATTTAAATGATTTTAAAAATAAAAAAGATTCTATTTTATCTCGTCTCTCGAAGCAATCCGAGGAAGTTAGGATTCAGTATCTCAAGCAATTAAAGGTTTCATTCAATCGGGGTAATGTTACTTTAAGGTTTGATTTTACTTTAAGGTGACTTTTACTTTAAGGGTTGCCCACTCGTGGTCATGATGAAAGTGAGACTTCATTCAATCGGGGTAAATTTCTTGAACTTCTGAAATTCTATTTAATAGATAATCTCGATATTCAAAGTGTTATTTTGAAAAATGCATTGGGTAGTCGTCAAGTGATAGCTCCTTCAATTCAAATGGAAATTGTCTTGTGCAAAAAGACAATTAAAGCAATCATGATGAACTTGGTGATGGTTTTTTCGCTATTCTTGCTGATGAACCTGCAGATGTATCTGATAAAGAACAAATGACTCTTTGTTTACAATATATTAATAAAAAGGGCTAGGTAATATAGTGATTTCTTGGTATTGTGCATGTCGATAATACAACTTCTTTGACACTTAAAGCTGCAATTGAGTCTTCTTTGACACTTAAAGCTGCAATTGAGTCATTACTTATGGAGTACTCTCTAAGTCTTTCTAAAGTTCGGGGTCAAGGTTATGATGGTGCTAGTAATATGAAAGGTGCAATTAATGGTCCCAAAACTTTAATCATGATTGAATCTCAATCTGCACATTATGTCCATTGTTTTGCTCATCAACTTCAATTGACACTTGATGTTGCTAAATAAAATATTGATTGTGGTTGGTTATTTATTGATGTACTTAGACCTTTGTTGAATTTTGTGGGTGGTTCATCTAAGAGGAAAGAATTCCTCCGACAATGACAAGCCGAATGTGTTGTAGAGACGTTATCTTTAGGTCAACTCGAATCGGCAATCGGTTTGAATCAACAAAGGCCTATTGAAACTCGTTTGGGATCTCACTTTAGAACTATATTGAATGTGCTTGAGTCGCTTGATGCCATCTGAGATTTTTCGAATAGTATTGACAAGAATAAAGCCGAGTCATTAACATATCTGTTGATATCTTTTGAATTTATTTTCCTAGCACATTTGATGGTGAGTATATTTGGAGTAACAAATGAGTTGAACATGGCCTTACAAGAAAGATCAAGATATTGTGAATGTTATGGCAATGGTTGTGTGACTAAGATGAATTTACAATAGATGTGAGAGAATGAATGGGATTCTCAAATGAATAAAGTTACTTCATTTATGATGAAGTATGGCATTGATATTCTTAACATTGAGGAAATTTTTGTTGTCTCGAAAATTTCGTGGTGGTATGACTCAAGTGAAAAGTCTTCATCATTTTCGAGTTGAATTTTTTTTTTTAAGTGTCATTGATCTACAATTGAAAGAACTTGAAAATTAATTTTGTGAGGTAAGTAAAGAATTACTCATTTGTATGTCTTGTTTTAGTCCCATAAATCGGTTTTCTTCATTTGACATAACAAATTGATTCACTTGCCGAGTTCTATCCTAGTGAGTTCCCAAGTGTTGATTTGTTATTTTTTGAACATTCACTTCGCAAATTCATTGTTGATGTTCGAAATGATGAGAGATTTTTGGAGGTGAAGAACCTTAATGAACTTTCTATGAAACTTGTGGAGACACAAAAACATGAAACTCATCCAAAAGTGTATTTCCTTTTGAAATTAGTGTTGCTTCTCCCCGTGGCGACGGCAAGTGTTGAAAGCATATTTTCTGGAATGACGTATGTGAAAAATAAATTGCGTAGTAGTATGGGAGATCAACTATTGAATGATTGTTTGGTTACGTATTTAGAAAATGATTTGTTTTTGAATATTAACATTGATGTTATTGTAAGTTGATTTCAAAATATGAGAACTCGAGAGAATAAGTGTTGTAGTTTTTTTGTCCCAACTTTTTTTACATATTATGTAATGTTATAAATTTTAGTATAATTTTAAGGATTTTTTTTTCTATCATGTATATTATTATGTTATTTGTGTCGTTGACTCGGTGCCACACCAAAATAAATTTCTTGTATCCGCCTCTGAGAACATCAAACCGAAAAGAAAAAAGATGAGAATGGAGAAAAAAGGGCAAAAGTGACAAGGGACGTTTATATCTTTCATTTAATATTTTAAAAATAAAAAATAAGAAGAAGAAGAATATAAATCATCAACGCCATGTTACATTTGACCAGATATTGATAATTTTAGATATTTTTTAATGAATTTCAGGTTAATGAATATAATTTGATGATATTCAACATTATATTTTTTTTAAGTGATTAGTATAATAAACTAAAAATAGAGTTTTTCCAATTAATAATAGAATTAAATATAAAGTTTGACCAATGACTATGACTATACTTGTACTGCTTCAAAAAATGAGTTCAGATCTTGACCCTTTGACCGCAAAATAACTTGAACCAAACTCAGGCAACACAAGTAAATAAATGCACCTGAGCTAACTTTTGAAAGATAATTGTGTCTTTTTTCAATTAAGCCAAACCTCAATGATAGCTTTTGAAATTACTGATGAAAATAATGTTGTTTAGCTTTGTGTTAAAATAAAACAATCTTTTTTTCTCGATAAGTTGGCGAAATGGTTGGAAAGTAGAAAATAAATCTTAAATAATTTGAGAGGTTTAGTGTTTGAATAAGGAGGCATTTACCTATTAAAGAGATGGTGTGTTTTAATTCNTCCAGTAGGTAGCCACTCCCTTCTCAGAGAACCGTACGTGAGACTTTCGCCTCATACGGCTCCGTCCCGAGCTTCCATCGTCGACCTTTTCATTTCTCTTTGTCTTACAAAAAAGACACGCGATTCGGGAAATTTTATCCCACATCGAACTGTGAACGAGGAGACTTCCCAAATACTATTAAGGAATCCAAGTTGCATATAATTCACACTTACAAGCAACAGGTTAGGAAAAGTTGAATTGAAATTTTTTGTCCATGATGCAATTATCATTTACATCAAAGCCAAAGATGGAACAATTACATCAAACCCAATACATCATGATACAATGTGCATATGAACATACGGATTTACAAACAGGTATGATAATTTGCTTCACCAAGATACAAGTAATGCAATCCATACCAAAAAAGAATCAAAAGATAACATGCTCTCTGACCTGCATCAATATTCAACATATATGTGCTGCAACCGATTTCCTTAATTACCCGGTTCAAGAGAAGTCGATCTTAGAAAATCTGCAATGAGAAAATTCAGAATTGTAAATTTACGAGTATAGATGGATATACCAACATAACATTGACAAATTATCTTAGGGAGTGTTGGTGTTTTCAAATTCCATCTGCTACTTTTGATTCTGCATAACTTAACCATAGTCTAAAAAGCAATGGAATGGGTGCTTTAACACACGGATAAAGCAGTTTAACAACTTTTTCCCCAAGCCCTTCAAAAGTAAAGAAATATCATTTTTTTAGATTCTATTTGCAAACACTAATACCTTTTGATTCTAATTTCTATAATAAAATCATAAGGCCTTACCTTGTTTTTCAAACTTTAAAGCTTTTAGTGTATATATATTCACATCTCCGGAAGCGGAACAACAGCTTCAAAAGCTTCAACAAGCATTAACACCCTTCTTTTCCGAGCCGGAGTTAATTTGGTGACAATATGTTGAACCGCATAGTCAACCATCCACTGCTCAGCCTTTTTCCTCTCGTCCATCATTTGGCTCCTCAAGTCTATTTTCTCAGGTTCGCGATCACTCATCTCAGGAACCAACCGATGCTCTTTTGCTTTGAGCTTTCTAGCTTTCTCCAACGCTCTAATCGATCTCTTAAGCAGTATCAGCCTTTTCAGCTTGCTCCAGTTCTTGGGTTTCAACTCCTCAGCTTTCTCCCCGATCTGTGTTTCTTCTTTTGCATCTTGACTTTCCGGAACGAGGATTTCGTCAACAGCCTCTTTTACGAGCTTTAAAGCATCCGACTTGGTGAACCCACTATCCATATTGTTCGAAGCATGATTTTTTTCGCTCGTCTCATTATTCGACAGTGACGTATTATCTTCTTCTGCTTCGTCATCCTCATCTCCATCGAGAAGTTGGTTTCCCACTTTTTCGGCTATGTTTGATACCACATGCTGATATATCATATGCCACATCTTGATATGGTCTTTTTGAACGCATGCGCCACTTTCTTCCGTTTTCTCTTCAACGGGATTGAATTTTACGTTTTCTTGAACATCTTGCGAGTTTGGCGTATCACCTTTGAAAACAGACTCGTCCGATTTGAGCCTCGGGATTCTAGATTGAGACTGAGGGTCATCTTCTTTAGTCGGAGCCACCGTTTCGAATGCTTTTACAAGCAACGCCACTTTTCTCTTCTGGGTCGGGGCGAGCTGGCCGACTGCTTGGCGGAGTGCGTAATCGAGCATCCACTCTTCGGTGTTTTTCTTCCCGTCCACCGTTAGAGGTCGGAGGTTGACTTTCTCGGCTTCAGGGCCAGGGTTTAATGGTAAGAGATGCGGCTTCTTGGGGTTGAGTTTTTTCACTTTCTCCAATTCTCGGATGAATCTTTGAAGAAGAAACCATTTTTTAAGATTGCTCCAGTGCTTTGGAGCTTTCTTCTCGGATTTTTTTGCAATCACTTTTTCGTCTTTCTTTATCTCAGTATCGCTGATTAGACTTTCTTGTATAGGATTAGATGACACGTTGCTTTCATCTTTATCAGCAGCCTTAGACTCTGTGAGATTTTCTTTGGTAAAAGCTGTAGAGAAAAAAATGGGATGTGAGCTCCCAGCCTATATTAAGCTAAAAATATTTGAAAAACAAAAAGTATGATGTATATGTAAATAAAAGCTGCAAATTGAATAAGTTGAAAAAAGGTAGTGTTTGGTGAATAAGTTGTAAAAGCGATTAATTAGTGTGTTAAAGTCAAATTCGAAGCAGAATCAGAAATCTAAAGCACTTGTATACCGCTAATAAATTCTAATTAAATTATGCGAAAATTGACATTTGAAAAAAAAACTACTTTTTTTTTTTGCTAAAGCTGACAATCACTTTTTTTAAGTTATATATTCATTACCTTCAGTTTGATTCCTTTCCAAGATTTCTGCTCTCGGAGTGTTTTCACTTGTAACGGACTGATCATCAGACGATTGGTCTTGAACCTCCGGAAGAAGAATCTTCTCAATCGCCTCTCGAACAAGCTTGATCGCAAACATTTTGCGCAGCTCAATCTCTCGGTTTTCGGAATCGTTGCTCATTGAGCCCGTCTCCGGATCCGACAAGTCCCTGCCCGAAAGCATACTTTCTTTGGCAACAAAAGAATTTTCACCAACCACCGGAATTTCACTTTCAGCGCCTTCAAGCAGCTTGTTCGTGGGCTCTGCAGCCAAACTCGTCGACATATGCTGATGTATTAGGTTCCACATGCTGATATGCCTAGGCTTGCTGAGCTGAAGCTTGCCGCTTTCTTGGGCAGGCGAATTCGTCTCGTTATTGACCATAAAATCGCCAGCTGGTGTAGAATCTCGATCTTCCTCGGAATTGACGTCGCTCGAAGTTCGGCTAGTAGAAGACGATGCAAATCGCCTATTCTTTCCAGTTAATTCGTCGTAAATAACTGGAGTTTCGGGGCAATCTTTATTATTCGACTTTTCATCTGAAATGTAGTTACCAGCTTCTTCGTTTGGCTTCTGAGGGATCGAGAAAACAACTTCACGTGACGACGAGTCGCCATCAGCTCGTCTGGGACTGGTCGTAACTTGCTCTCCGTTATGACACGAACACCTCGTACAATAACCATATTGCTCGTATAATGAATATTTGCTCGATATTTCAAGATTCTCCTTGTGAGCCCTCTCGGGAAACGACGTCTCGCCAAACGCAACTTCGAGAAAATCCAATTCTCGAATATTATTTTCATATCCATCTCCAAACAACTTATTATCTTGATTCAATTGCTCCACGATAGGAATTATCTCGCTCTTCCGAAAATCATTCTTCTCATCACAATTACGCTTTTTTCCTCCGGGGCCCATCGTAGGTATCACGCTCTTTTGCTTTTTCAACGACCGTCTTTTTTTGTAGAGAGAGCGCTTCGGTTGGGAAACGGGATCGCCGTGAGCTCCACGGCAATGTCCGTGCAAAGAGCAATGGTGGTACCGACAAACTTTCACGGATGAGTTTTTTTCCGATTCTACCCCTCGGGGACGAAGCTCCACTGCCTCGGGAAACTTCGAGTCCCTGAGAGTCGATGAATACGTGGCTCTAGTAACAGCAACGTCATCCAAAACCTTAGAATAACTCGATAAACCCCTCTTGGGCTTAAAACTAGTCTTCTTTAATAAAACCCTCCTCACATTCTTAAGGCTAGATGTACCGAGAGAAGCCGATTTTGATTTTGAACTGTTTTTATCATTTGGAGATTCGGAAAATGGCGTCTTCTTGCCTTGGGAACAACTTGTTGCCTTTAAGTAGTTTGGAGATGATTCGGATGAATCGACTAAAGAGTCCTCATCGGATATTGTGACGGGAGAGTGATGAACTATTCTTGATTTCGCTCTTCTTCGGAATGATTTGACGCTCCTGAAGTTCTTTATTGGCTTGTTTTTGGTGGTTTTGTGTTTGGTTCCATTGTTGTTGAGTTTTGGAGTGTAGGGCCCATTAACTGATGATCCACAGGTTGAATAAGTTGCAGAAATCATGTCATCACATTCACTTCCTCCCTGCTGATGAAAACAACATGGGTTTAAATCACAAAATCTTAAGTTTTCAGACTAAAAGAAATTTTTGTCCGAATGTAAAAAAATAATAAACAAAATAAAATGTTCACTCACTCATTTTTCCAATCATTGATTCAATATCACTCTCAAAATTCATTCTTATTACCGAAAATAGAAAGAAAATAAATAAATGATGATTAGTAAAATCTCAAGCAATCACATCCAAGATTAGAGTTTACATTTAATCCACCTCTTTCTAGTTCTCGAGATTAATAATTTTCTCAATACACTAAAATCCCCCAAACCCCAATATACTAAGCAAGTAAACGAATAGAAAACACAAGTGTTATTTCAAATCCATCTCATTACAAATATGCAGGAAGAATAAAAACAAACATTACATACATACCGAAGAATATTCTTTCTTTGCATCAAAGCTGCTTGTGGCCCTCATATAATTTGGTGATGAATCAAAAGACTCCATTGAAATTGAGATTCCAGACCTTACGCAGATTTCTCCAGGATGAGACTATGCAAATCCGGATTAACTTTTTTTTTTTTTTTTGGTAATTCAACTTTTTATTAAAAAGAACTCTGACTTCTGCAATAAACTTGCTCTGAGAGAAAAACAGGAGCCAACTGCAATCAAAGCCTCACCAGATTGAATGTATTTATTAGAATTACCTGTTGGATCAGATTTTCACAAAAATATGAGTTGGCTATATAAATTTCTTGTTTATGGATAAAGAATTTTTTTATTTTTTTTGTTTTGTCTAAGAAGAAGATGGCTCTTGGCAATTAATGGCAGGTGATGACTGAAATTACTAGTATTTCAAAGTGGGAATTTGGATTCGAGTAATATGTTGGCCTTTCCTAGTCTACAATTTTTATTATTATTTTTTTTTTCTAAATAAGTATGTCAGCAGCAAAATCAAGCTTACTTTTCAAAATTATATATGATTCTTACTTCTATTTTTATGTATTGACTTCTACAAATTGGGGTCCCTTCTTTTCTTAAAACTATTTAAGGTACAAAACTACAAATTGGTGTCTTGAGCCTTGACTTGGTCATATTTACTTGACTGGGTTGCCTCTTTTCTCTTTTTGGTTTTTTCACTTGAAAATGCCATCTTTGATAGTAAGAGACATGTAATGTATGTGTATACAGATTGTGTTATACGAGATTGAGCTTAAATCATTTGGTTAAGCATTTATCGATCTAAGTTTATTGTACTCCTTTCTCACTGTGTTTAATTTCCCTTTGCTCAATCGACAAATCAAAAACTATATTTATTTATTGTTCATGACAGGTGTGCACAGATGATACAATGTGAGGTAGCTTCATAGGAAAAGTGGGAAAAAAAAAATTGATTAATAAATAATAAATGGTGTCATAATTTAGAGACTTTAATGTAAGGGCAACACTCTTGTTGGGTCGAACTAACGAATCATCCGTTACAGTAAAATTGATCAATAATAGAGTACGGTGGAATGTATATAAATTATCAATATGTAATGACTTATCATAGAAAAAGCAAATATATTATCAACAACTTCACATTTCAGTTAAACGATCATAACTTAGATAATATGATTAGTACCACGTACTGATGCATTAAATAAAATCCCATTAGTTCACATGGCACAAAATATTTAAACGTCCTTACTATTTTTGGTTTAACACACTTCTCGTCAGATCTAATCATATTTTATAGTCATGTGAACTAGTGGGATTTTATTCAAGTATGGAATTAGTTATTAATGATATTTACTATCTTTTTAATGAAGAAAATAAAAATAGGTAAAGAGGAATAAGAGTTTTCTTAGGCGAATTATTAATAGTATGATTTATCATTTAGGTTTTCACATGCTCAACAATTTTCAAAAAAAAAATCATTATGGTAGTTTATTGTTGGCAGTTATTCAACCAACCTAGTTCAACTTCAGCACCGACAATTAGAAAACAAAGTGTTGATTGATTGTTCTTTATTTTTCTAATTCTTATTATTAAAAACTACAAGTCTACATGATTGTTATAGACTATAGACATGAGAGAAATGTATGAGGTAATAATAATGATCAGAAATATAGGTCTTTTTTTATAAATTAAAATTAGAGTTTTAGTAGTACATGATTCATTAACTACTGGGAAAAAAATAGAACCAAAAAAAAAATTTAATAATAATAATAATAATTAATAATAATAATAATAATAATAATAATTAATAATAATAATAATAATAATTGGCAGTAGGGTGTGGCTGAACTACTGCCGCTGCTGGGAAATAATTTGCTCATCTCCCGAAAAATATTATTTTATAGTAATATATTGTTATGTGTTTTTTAATTAATACAATAAATGGAATTTCTATCTTTATACTAATAATAATATTTTACTTGATAATAGTACAAATTTATTCAAAAAATAAAAATCTTTCTTTATATGTGAAAAGGTAAAATTTTCTTATTTCAAGCTCTTGCGTCGTGGCCAAGATGAATAAGAAAATTTATTACTTCATGCAAAAAAAAAAACTTAAATTATATCGAAAAAATAAAAAAAAACTCTTACTTATTACGAAGGTTTATTATGTTATGATTTGAAAATTTTTGGCCCAAGAAAAATGGGAAAGGCGAAAAAAATATTTGTTGGAAAAAATTTCGGGAGTAATAGTGGTGGTGATTATTAATACTATTATTATTTTAGTAAATTAGTAATTTTATAATTATATATTTAAAATTGAGCTAAATGAAACGTTGAATAATTTTTTAAATTATTTAACAAAGAAAAGTTTGTTTTTTTTATGAAGTATTGTTATTTTCCAGATATTTAGAAAGTTTAAATGAAAACTGATTGTGCGATCACAGCTAATACAAGCCACATGGGTCGAAATTTAATATCAAAAAGTCAAAACGCGTGGACCATTATTTTTATTTTATTTTTCTTTTGTCCTAAAGTTCATCAATCATTGCCAGACAAGCGAGAGTAAAAATCAAGTCATATGAACAAATAGTTCAACACCGTTGTTACGAGATGGTACATGGTGCACATCTCTTTTTTATTGCATATGTTACGGGTCTGCAGTGCCGTGAATGTACCATTTTTTACTTAATCAGAATTATTAAATTAAAAGTTAGTTATGAATAATGATAAAATCAAGGGATGTAAATGTAGGAGGCTGGGGAGGTATGGTACTTTCACGATGTTTTCACGGCATTATTATTCATTTATTTATTGGTGTGCATTTATAACTATTAGATCAATTTTAGCTTTTTTAGATTAAGAGATTTATGGTTATAAATGGAGAAGAGATTGGGGGCATGGTGACCTTAAGACACCGTAGAGTTTTCCAGTATTTATACTATCACACACGACTTATTTTAATCAAGTGAAAATATTTATATTATAACATAAAATATACATAAATTATCAAATGTAAAATTGGGGTTTATAAAACAAATTGAGAAAATTTAATATGTTAAAAAAAATTAAAATCTTATACCAAAATACTTTTGACAAATGCGTCACACCTATTAAATTAAAGGGACTTTGACCGTATTCCATTAAATTCAAAAAAATTTATGGATCTTTTATATTTATTTCATATTGACACATTACAAATGTACCTAGGAACTCTGATTCCATCCCCAAATCTCACTCTTAATATTTATTAAATCGGTTCCCCAAATCTCACTCTTAATACTTATCAAATCGGATTTAATTGGTCGTTAATGGTTATAATCAATTTCATACTAACGCGAATTGGAATTTGATTGGTTTTTAAGTATGTAAATGGATATGATTGAGTTTCTTTCATAGAATTTCATATGATTAAATTTCATAAATACCATAAAAATTTCATACTTATTTTTAGTTAACGGTCATGATTGAATTTCATACATGTTTTTTAAGAATCTCATACTTGTTTTTATGAATTTTTAGAATTTCATAAAATTTCCCGCACAATTTTAAAAAAGTTAGTATGTGAATTAGTAAGGAATATTTAGCGATAACAATGGCATCACATACTACTTGATTATAGTTCACTCGCTATTATTTCCTTCATACTCAATTCGAATTTTAGAATCTCATACTAATTTTATGGGATTTGATTGAACTTAGACTTATCGTTACAATTCACACGACTCCAGAAGATTTCATACTCAGTTCGAATTTTAGAATTTCATACTAATTTAACGGGATTTGATTGAATTTCATACTTTCCTTTTAGTATGTGAATGGGTATGATTAAGTTTATTTCATGGAATTTCATACATGCTTTTTTTAATTAATGGAATTTGGAATTCGACACACAAATTATTTCTGCATCTGAATTGATAGCGTCAGAAGCAAAGAGATAAAGATAATCATTAATGAAAACAGAAAACTCATTAATTAATCACGCTCAGAACGATAGTGGTTCGGTTCGTTTGTTCGAGAACAATGATTTGATTGGAATACTTTAAGGGTAATACAGACTATTTGCCATAATTATTTATTAATTAATAATATTAGTTTGGCCTATATGGAACAAAACTAATTAAAGGAATAAATGGTAGATACATATTTGGTTTTGTCACTAAATAGTAATTTCCCTAAATTAAATTAAAAAAATAAAATATCGAGACGCTTTTGTGAATAGCGTGTCGAACTATTTTAATTAAAAGGAAAAATTTGTGCGATTTGAAAAAAAATTGGGGGGGGGGGGGGTGCTGGGACACTGTTCACAAAAGCGTCTCGACCCCAAAAGTATTATTATTTTTTTTTCAATTTGACCCGGGATGCTGTTCAAAAAAGAGTCCCGGAATATTTTTTTTTTTTTTTTCACATTTTGACCCCGGGACGCTGGTGGCAACAGGGTCCAGGCCCCCCAACTTTTTTTTTTAATTCGACCCAAAAAATTTTGTTATTTTTTTCCAATTACCCCCAAAAAATAATTTGTAAGATTTTTTTTTCCTTTTTATAATTTGTTATTTTATTTAAAAGATTTATTAGGAAAATAAATAAATATACTTTTTTCATTTCGGCCCAAAAGATATTTTGTAAGAATTTATATTTTTTCTTTTTATAACTTATTATTTTTATTGGGGAAAATAAATATACATATTTATTATTATAAGTGCATATCATAATAATATCTTAAAATTACAAGAAACTTTATTGTAAAATTAAAATACAATAAGATTAAAATAACAATTACAATAATTTGATATTACATATGTGACCACATTCGTAATGGCGGATTTCCAATGAGATTGTGGTATTGACAAATCCAATTCAAATAATTTTTATTGTAAACCCAATCCATCAAATCGAATAAAGGTTATCCATGTTTTAGATATGCATCAGTAAACTCAGCATCGTCTGCCACGTCGTTCCAAACACGTACAAGCCATTCTGGCGCTTGCACTTTGTTGGTCTCATGATCCCAAGTAGAATGCTCGTTTCCCAACATCATATGAAAATGTCGGTATCATTTTTCAAGAATTTCAACTCGAGCGGTTATGTCGTTCATTGTAAAGTCTTTCTCGAACCTAACATTGATTTTGTCCAAAAAAATCCACGTTATATTGTTGCGTAATCCTCTTTTGGGATCGTAGAATCCATTGAGATTAGTCTCACGGAGGTCGCCAACCAGCAAGGTATCCATATGTATGCTCCACTCAGTTAAATTTCTATCGTAGAAAAAGAAATTTTCTTCAGAATCAAGAGTTGGTACATTGTTAGGCTGATGGAAACTCGTTTTTTCTTTTTATTATGGTAACACCTAGATGGTGGAGAAAATAAGGTGTAAGTGAATTGTGTTTAAAAGATCTACTCCAATATTCAATATTTGTAGATGAGTTACAATTTCACAAGACATTGTACTCAATGTGTAGTCTTGTCCAAACCAAGTCGATTTAAGCTGGTGATGAAAACAACTATATTATTGTATGTCCTTGTCACTGCTAAAGATGAAAACATAATTATTAATGCGTAATCTTGTCACAAAGAAAGGTGAAAAACATATGGAATAGTGTCTAGTATTGTCACAACAAAAGTTGAAAAACATATTGATTAATGTGTAGTTTTGTCACCAGAAAGGTTGGATAAACATTTAATAAATAATCTTATTAAATAAAGGACACAAAAAGATTACACATTCAAATATTACAGAATTTGATATAGTTACACACTGAAACCGAGGTCATCTCGATCCCATATCATTACACACTTGAACATACAATTAAAACTGTTAAAAGAAGAAATTACAAATACAAACACATTAGTACTTTTGAAACGATGAAAACAACACACTTCATCCAAAAGGTTTCTCCAATTTTTCTCACATTGGCGGCTCGTCTAACACGTAGTACTTGTGTAACGGTAAGACATCATTGTATTCCTTCATAAAAAAAGAGTTATTGATGCATCTAATCTACAATAAGAAATTCAATCATGTCATAGGAAGTTGTGAACTTTACATCGGTAAAGTGATCGTAGAGGGTGGTATCTACACAAGTTAGTTTGCTATCGTGATTCCTAAAAACTTCAGGCTCAACAAACAGCACCTCGTAGCAATTGAACCTCATTTTCATTTCCTGAATCCTCTGACTAACATCTGTTTTGTAGATTTTTAGTGGTGTTAAAATAAAAGTGGGTTCATGACTTGGTATTATCGGAAGTCGATAGAAATGTAAGAATCAAGGGATTTTTAGCTTGAAATTTAAATGAAAACGAAAACAAATGGAAAATAATGAGAAACTATGAAAATAAACTAACTAGGAAACGTAAATGCAAGTATTTCGAATACCTCATGCGTGTGCCCAATTGAAATTGCAAAGCCATAATGAAAACAAGCAAGTAAAGGCAAAGTTTCACTAAGTACAAGCATGAAAGTCTAAAGTACCACTATGCATGCATGATCATGAAAACTTTAATAATGCAAATTAGCAAAAATCGGAAGTATTAATGGAAAGAGCAACAAAAGTTGACGTGAAATTTAAAAATTTTACGAGAAATAACTAGAAACGAAGAGTAGATCTAGGATTCAACATAAAACTATGCATGAAAACAGAAACCAAAATAAAGCATATGAAATACTCAAAATTAAAACGATCAAGAACCCGATCTATGATCTCGGTGTGTCACTCACCTAGATTCCATAGCCAAATCACAAAATCTAACAATACATCTAAGAGTTAAGGAAAAATGCATAAATTGAAGAACAAGCATGAAATTGAAGAACAAGGAAGAAAATAAAGGAAAACTTACTTGAATTGAAAAGAGAATCCAAAAGTTTGAATGAAATTACAAAGCAAAATAAAATCCAAGTGATGACTTGAATCCTTCTTAGGCTTACAAACCCAAGGAAAAGTTTGAAATTAACTCTAATATCTAGAGAGAAATTAAATCTAAAAACCTAGAGAAAATAAATCCCAAGCACATGTAAGAGTTGGGAGGAGAGTGGACTCCTTTGTTGGTGAAAGATGTGGGCTTATATAGTTGTTTGTAGGGGTAAAACCATAAAAAAGCCAAAAATCCCGAAAGCCTCTGCGTCGCAGTCGATTGACTGCAGGTTCGGTCGATCAACTGCCGTGCTGATCCGAAGTCCGCTACTGTCGAGAAGTCAATTTGTCCGCCTTCAGTCGATTTTGTGATTCTCAGTCGATCGACAGGTTGGCAGTCGATCGACTGCCTTAGTTCCAAGTGGTTCGGCTACTGTCGAGTAGTCGATTTTGGAGCTTTCAGTCGATCTGTGGCCAGACGATCGACTTTCAGTCGATCGGATTGTCCTTAGTCGATTCGGCAGTCGATTCAGGCTGCTTTTAGCTCGGTTCTCTCGTTTTGGCACGGATCATGGGCCTCAATGCCTTGGCTCGAACCTAGGCGTATGCCGGAACATCTTGGAGTGAATCTAATTCATTTAGCTACCTACAAAACAAGAATTTTGAACTTTAAAAACCCAAGAATCACACAAACATCACCAACATCGGATAAATAAAGCTCAATACATTAAAACAAGAAAACAAACTAAAACCCTAATGAAACACAAATCAAAACTACTAAAAATAACACTAAACTTTAACTAAAAACACGAGAAAAATACCACAATTACATGTAAAACAATCACCCCACACTTATCGGTTTGTTCGTCCTCGAGTAACGAAAAGAATCGAGAATGTACATGCAATGAACATTATGTAAGAAGAAAAATCATTGTGCTTATTTTAATTAATATGATGAAAGTATCAACATAAACTTGTTATCGCCAAGCATTGCTCATATTACTCTTTCTCAAATGTAAACCAAATCGATGACTTCCTCACAAATGGGGTTTTGAGGGTGTTCGCTCAATTCGCTCAAGTGTTTATTATATGGGACGTGTATAAGCTTGAGTCGGACAATGCATGCATCTCGTCAAGATTTCGCAAATTGGAAACTCAGAATTACCCATTGTATGATCAAACAAGAATCGAAAGAGTTCTTTATTTCGGGTTGTAATGTTGGCTCTTTGGTAAGGTATGGAATATTTGGATATAGTGGCTAACACATGATCAAACGTGATCAACAACATACGAAGTCCTAACTTCTAGAACTCGAAGCTTAAAAGTGTTTCACCCTTCCCCAAATCGCCAAACTTTCATTTGAAACCCTTTTGTGCACTCACACACTTTTCCGACTTTATTTCACAACACTTGGAAGTTTTCTGAATTCGCTTCTTTTTACTAAACTTAGCCTTTTCGAATTAGGGTTTTCGCTTGAACGCACGCTTTATCACTTTTCATGATTTGTGTTAGAGTTTATTTGTTGTTCTCCTTTTTTTATTTTTATTATTATTATTATCTTTTTATTTTTTTTGGTATATAAGTAACTCAAAACCTGAAACACACAATTGATTTCCCACACATTCCTAGTCAACTAACAAAACACTCTCTCACCTCACAAATTATGAAGATTTAAGAGCTAAAATCGAGCTCGGCTAACAAGAAACGGGGCATGGGCTCAAGGGAGCTCATTTGAAATTTTTTAAGTAGCTTATATATTTGGATATGGCCGAAATAAGGGTGATATATGTGCCTCGAGGTCATTTCCAAATTCAATCATGTACGAGCAAAATCAAGCCTCCTCAATGCAATTTCCATAAAAATGCAAGCAAAACTGATAATTCACACAAGGCTACTTACTAGTTTGCATCGGGTTTTGGAAAACAAAATCAAAAGAGCTTTTAGAGCTTTGAAATCTTTTCATGAGTAAATGTTGATTATATATATATATATATATGTGTGTGTGTGTGTGTGTGTGGGTTTTGGACGAAGCACAAAAATCCAACTCCTTACACAAGAGGGCATAAACATGTAAAAACCCGACAATTAAACTATTCAAACTTCCAAGCATATGGTGATTGCTTAACAATGTAATAAAGACGCAAAAGACACAAAAAACGACTCAACCATATAAATGTGGAATTAGTAAGCATCACTTCGCCAAGAATGCGTCACTTCGCCAAGGCTCGAGTTAAGAAAGACAAATCATGCTTTGTGACACCCGGACCCTAACCACCTACCCACCCCACACTTAAACCATGCAATGCCCTTATTGAATTTTAATGAAAATCAAGTAAAAGAAGGGTGAGATAGAAGCTTCCTTAACCGAGCGAGTTTGGTTCGAACACGATGGGGTCCACTTAAGCATCCAAGCAATTCAAACAAAAATCGAGCATGGCTTGTTTCTCCCGGATCCATGAACGCTATTAACTTTTCAATTTGGCCAAGGTTGAAGTCGGAAAACAATACACTATAAAAGAAAATCAAAAAATAAAAAATAAGAAAATATGCACATGACTCAAAACAAAACAAAAATGAGGGCTAAAAAGAACCAAAAGACAACACAAAGTGTTTTAGTTTTTCGAATGTTTTTTGATTTTTTATATAATAAGAAAGTAAGAAAGAAAGAAATGTAAAAATAAAAGAAATAAACGAAAAGAACATGGGTTGCCTCCCAAGAAGCGCTTGTTTTACGTCACTAGCTTGATGAACTCCCTTCTTGGTTATGTGGGTGTTGAGACGGGAGGGTCCACCAAAGTAAACACTTCCTTGCCGGATGGCAAGAGAAAGTCGTGACGATAGGGCTTGACCCTGTGGCCATTGACTTGGAATCGTTCTTGAGTCTTGGGGTCGATCAAGGTTACCGCCCCACTCGGATTGACCTCCCCTATTGTATAAGGTCCCATCCATATGGATTTCAACTTGCCGGGATGTAGGGCCAATCGGGAATTGTAAAGCAAGACGGGGCATACCAACTTCAAGCTCTTTCGGAACTAACCTATCGTCATGAATTTTCTTTGTCCTCTCCTTATAAATACGAGCATTGTCGTATTGAACGTTCCGAAGCTCATCTAACTCCTCCACTTGCAACATCCTTTCTAGCCCGGCCTCCTTTAAATTCATATTCGCGGCTTTCATTGCCCAAAACACTTTATGCTCAAGCTCAATGGGTAAGTGACAAGATTGCCAAAGACCAAATGATAAGGGCTCTTGCATAGAACCATTTTGTAGGCCGTCCGAAGGGACCACAAAGCATCGCTCAAATTCCTCGACCAATCCGTGCGATTAGGTTGCACCGTTTTTCTCAAGAACACTCTTCACTTACTTGTTACTTGTCTCAACTTGCCCCAATGTTTGGGGGTGATATGGTGTGGCTATCTTGTGCTTGATTCCATAGATCTTCATGAGCCTCTCAAATAGCTTATTACAAAAATGGCTACCACCATCACTTATAATCACTCTCGGGAAGCCGAAACGAGCACAAATATTCTCTCTTACGAACTTAACCACCACCTCGGCATTATTTTTGGTTGTGGGGATAGCTTCAACCCATTTCGACACATAATCGACCCCCACAAGAATATACTTGTACCCATCCACCGATTTGGGAAACGTCCCCATAAAACCAATTCCCCATACGTCAAAGATTTCAACCACTAAATTTCCTACCAAGGGCATTTCGTTCCTCTTTGAGATACTCCCCGTGCATTGGCATTTGTCACATGTTTGAACATGAACTTGAGCATCGTAATGTAGTGACGGCCAATAAAAACCCGCACTCAAAATCTTAAGGGTCGTCTTTCTTCCTCCAAGTGGACCCCAGTTTGATGATAGTGACAAAAAGTTAGGATACCTTGCATTTCATCCTCGGGGACACACCTTCTAATCATCCCGTCCTTTCCCACTTTATACATGAAGAGATCACCCCAATAGAAGCTTTGGCACTTAACAAGGAAATGCTTCTTCTCTTGCCAACTCATATCCGATCGGAGGCCACCATTCGCCAAGTAGTTCACATAATCGGCATATCATGATGCTTGAGCCACTTCAAACAAGTTTTCATGAGGAAAGTTTTCACCTATAGCTATCCCGTTTCCATCATTCATGACCATCCTTTAAAGGTGATCGGCTACCACATTCTCACAACCTTTACGATTTTTAGTCTTGATATTGAACTCATGGAGCAACAAAACCCAACGGATGAGCGTTTAGCTTGGGATTTGGAGAACAAATAGCGCAAAGCGGCATGATCACTATGGACAATGACTCTTGATCCAATAATATAAGATCGGAACTTCTCAAGAGCAAAGACCACGGCCAAGATCTCTCTTTCGGTTGTAGTGTAATTATTTTGAGCATCATTGAGCATCAAACTCGCATAATACACCACCCTCAACAACTTATCCACTCATTGGCCAAGAACGGCCTACACCGCCTCATCTGAAGCATCGCACGTAATCTCGAAAGGCAAACTCCAATCAGGAGCTACTACGACGGGGGCGAATACAAGACTTCTCTTAATCGACATGAAAACATCATCACAAGCTTCATCAAACTCAAAAGGGACGTCACTGCTTAACAATCGGCATAAAGGGCGAGCAATTTTTGAGAAATATTTTATGAATCGCTGATAAAAACCGGCTTAACATTGAGGGGAGGGGGTAGCTTTTCAATAACTTCAATTTTGACCTTATCGACCTAAATCCCTCATCCCGGAATCAAATGCCCAAGAACTAGGCCGCTCCGAATCATGAAATGGCTCTTTTCCCAACTTAAGGTCAAGCTTGTCTCTTCGCATCAAGCTAGCACCTCTTCAAGGTTTTCCAAGCATTCGTCAAATGAGTCCCCATATATAGAGAAGTCATCCATGAAGACTTCAAGAAATTTATCGATCATGTCGAAAAATATCGAGAGCATACATCGTTGAAATGTTCCCGGGGCATTGCATAGCCCAAATGGCATTCGTCGAAAAGTGAATGTTCCGAATGGGCAAGTAAGAGTCATCTTAGCTTGATCTTCGGGTGCGATTGCAATTTGATAGTATCCCGATAACCCATATAAGAAACAATAGGATTGATGGCCGGATAGTTTGTCCAACATTTGGTCGATAAACAGGAGAGGAAAATGATCCTTCTTGGTGGCCGCATTTAACTTTCTAAAATCGATTCACATCCTCCATCCCGTTGTAGCCCTCGTGGCCAACAATTCTCCTTTTTCATTCTCAACGATGGTTATGCCACTCTTTTTTGGTACCATGTGAACGGGACTCACCCACTCACTCTTGGCAATTGCGAAAATCAAGCCCTCTTACAACAACTTCAATATCTCGGCTTTCACGATCTCCTTAAGATTTGGATTCAAACGCCTTTAGAATTCTCGAGAAGGTTTGGCATCATCCTCCAAGATGATTTTATGCATGCATGTCGAATGGCTAATTCCCTTGATATCTCTAAGACTCCACCCAATAGCCCCCTTATGAGCCTTAAGCACTTCAATTAACCTCTCCTCTTCTTCTTGATTTAGGTTGGAAAAGATAATGACCGGCTTTCTCTCTCCTTCTTCCAAATAGACATACTTGAGGTGACATGGGAGAGGCTTAGGCTTGGGGTTTTGCCTCCTCTCAACCTCGTCGTGGGCTAATTCGAATAGTTCAACAATTCCTTCAAGGTAATCTTCAAGTTTCTCAATATCAACAACAATCTCCACCCCCTCCTTTAAGATTGCGTCGTTGCCCTCAACGACACATGTTCAAGCTTTCTCACCCAAACCGGTGACACATTGGAGCACAATTGACTCGTCTTTAAGAACAAGGGTCTCATTACCCTCATCACAGCCTTTAACACAATCCTCCAGGTCAAACTCCTCATTGCACTCGTCCTTCATATAAACTTGTTCGACCAAACCTTGGAACTCGTCAATAAGTAAGAAATCCGCATGATAGATGCTTGATAAAGTTGATGGAAAATTGGATATAGAAAACGTGACCGATTCTCCCGCCACAGACAAAGTGAGGTTTTTCTTTCCAACGTCAATCAAGCATTGAGTTGTAGCCATAAATGGGCGCCCTAGCAAGATCGTGTGTTCAGTGCCACCATTTTCACCATGCCAACATATAAGACTACGAAGTCGACCGGAACCACGAGCCCCCCAACCTTGGACGAGAACGTCCTTGATTATCCCCTGCGGGTATCTAATTGACTGATCGGCCAATTGTAAGAAAATACGTGTCTCTTGTAAAGGAGAAAGTTCCAATTGTTCATAGATCGAGAACGACATTAAATTAATACCCACCCCGGAATCAAGCATGCCATTGGTAACTTTTCCATTCCCTAGTGTGATATCAATACAAAACGAGCCGGGATCTGCCTTCTTAAGAGTTAAGAGAGAGGGGTCACAAACCACACTTGCCTCCTTTGATAGATAAACTCTCTCATTTGTAGAGCTCGTGAGCTTTTTTGAGGAAAGCTCCTTGAATTACTTGGAATAAGCGGGCATATCCTGGATGGCGTCTAACAAGGAAAGAGTGATGTTTATGTTGGACAATATATCATAGAGCTTTTGAAAATGCACGTCCTTCTTATCATTTTGTAGCCGGGATGGATAAGGCATAGGGGCCTTAGGCGTTGGAGACTTGTAGGCATTTGAAGACTTATGGAGTCCATCGGGAGGGTCCTTTTACGAAGTGGGACCCACGGGGGTAGAATCGGGAGGAATAACAAAATTCGTAATGGAAATCACCTCCTCCTTGGATGGTGGGGCAACTTTATTATCAACCACTCTACCACTTCAAAGGGTCGTGACCGCATGAGCTTGTGACGGTTGGATTGGCAATTTGCCTTTCTCGTGAGCTTGCTTTGACATATTCACATCACTTGTTAATTGCCCCACTTTAGTGTTCAATCCATTCATCGTGGCCTCAAGAGCGTTGAACCTAGCATCAAATAAAGCCGCCGTAACGGACAAAGATTGCAATTGTTGCATGATAGCCAAGAAATTTGGATCGGGAGGTGGAGTAGGAGCACTCATCGGAATAGAAGGACGAGATGGACCCGCATACGGATTAGCATAGCCAAAATTTGGATGCATGACGTTGCTCGAATGATATGGAGGATTGTGATTCGGCGAACGGGCAAAAGGCAGCTTAGCGACATTGGGTCCCGCTTGATACCCTCGAACCCCACATAACTCCTCCGATTGAGGCATCGGCATATAGAAAGAGGGGTTCGACGGGAAATAAGTGGTATCATGCCCAATCATTCCACACAACGCACACGTGGGATCCGGACTTGGGCAAGATAACTTAGCAATTTGAGTCCGCATATCCGCTAATTCCTTTTCCAACTCAAGATCTTTAGGGGAAGAAGTTTCACGCACTTCATTGGCATTAGAATACAACGCCCAAGAAGATTTTTGTTGAGAATTTTGGCAAGAGTGGTGAAAATCTTGAGAACCACTTGAGGAGGTTGTTCCTTCATATTACCCACGGCCGACGTATCCACCATATATTGGAATTGTGGGTTCAACGCCTCATAAAAAGTTTGGATTAAAAGTTCCTTTGGCATACGATGATGTGGAAAACTCGTGAGAAGATCTTGGAAATGAGTCCAAGCGGAGTTAAACGGCTCATCTTTCATTTGTTTAAACAAAATAATCTTAATCCTCAATTCGGCCGTTTTTTCCACGGAATAGTAATGATCCAAGAATGTTGTCGAGAGCTCGTACCATGTGTGAATAGAATTGGAAGGGATATCCATAAACCATGACAATGCCTTATCTTGGAGAGCATACGAAAAACAATGGAGTCGAAGATGCTCTAAACTCATCATATTCGGACGATGGAAACTCGAGACTTGCCACATAAATTGCCGGAGGAATTGGAGAGGATCTTCCTTAGCAAACCCATGAAGAATCGAAAGCCGAGCAAAATCAAGAGAATGGATATCAATAGCCATAATCTCAGCAGTAAGGGATACACAAGACGAAATAGTCGCTCCCACGAAGGCTTTGCTAACTTCTTCATAGCGAGGATGAGAGGGGAATATTGGGCATTAGGACTCATTCCCCTAAACAAAGCATACGGATCGAAAGTGTCCTCATGAGCATTAGTATCGGTACATCCATAACCGGGATCACCACCATTAGCATTCAAATTCACATTCGCATGATTGAAGTTGTAAGCAAGAGGAACTCCATACGGACCGGGAATCGGGCTTTGCATGTTCGGAATTTGTGTAGGAGCACCATAGCTCCCATACGGACCATTCGGATTCATAAATCCTCTATACCCAACATGGTTTGCACCATGCCCTCCCATGTTGGGTTGACAGTTGACGTTTCCACCATTGGCAACATGGTTTGCACCATGCCCTCCCATGTTGCCGAAACCGATACCAATCATCCCATTCCTAACATGGTTAGCACCATGCCCTCCCATGTTAGGAATATACCCCATATTGCCATAAGAATTGGAATTGAAAGCATTAGAGGGATGAGAGAGAGGTGTGGTACATTGTTGTAGGCCCATGGCGTGTCCATGAGTGCTAAAACCACTCCCTTGAATTCCAGAAGCTTGGTCGTGAGGACTTTATGGTTTGGAATTTGAAGGTCTGGGCTTGTCGATCGGGAAGGATGGTTCCACATGAACAATGGGCTTAGGATCAATAGAGCTTTGAGGGGCACGGGCCCGTGGAGACTCCTCGTTGGGATTGAGAAATGGGCCGGTGTTTGGAAGATTATGTGTCATGTTTTAAGTAATAGCCAAGGGACGTCGTAAACGCCTTAATCTCTCGGAGTTCGAAATATAAGGAGCCAACTCGTTCCCAAGGGTTCGACGACATTGCATACACTCAAGCAAAACGTGAAATACAAAAGAAAGCTAACAACACAAGGAAACTACAAGCAATTCGAAAACCTTAATCAAGCCGAGTCGCAACGATGCCATTTTGTTTTGTAGATTTTTAGTCGTGTTAAAATAAAAGTAGGTTCATGGCTTGGTATTATCAGAATTCATTCAAATGCAAGAATCAAGGGGTTTTTAGCTTGAAATTTAAATGAAAACGAAAACAAATGGAAAATGACGAGAAACTATGAAAATAAACTAACTAGGAAACGTAAATGCAAGTATTTCGTATGCCTTGTGCGTGTGCCTAATTGAAATTGCAAAGACATAATTAAAATAAGCAAGTAAAAGCAAAGTTTCACTAAGTACAAGTATGAAAGCCTAAAGTACTACTACGCATGCATGATCAGGAAAACTTAATAATGCAAATTAGCAAAAATCGAAAGCATCAATGGAAAGAGAAACAAAAGTTGACGTGAAAGTTAAAAAATTTACAAGAAATAACTAGAAATGAAGAGTAGATCTAGGATTCAACATAAAACTATGCATGAAAATAAAAACCAAAACAAAGCATATGAACTACTCAAACTTAAAATGATCAAGGACCCTATCTATGATCTCGGTGTGTCACTCACCTAGATTCCATAGCCAAATCACAAACTCTAACAATACATCTAAAAAATAAGGCAAAATGCATAAACTGAAGAATAAGTATGAAATTGAAGCATAAAATGAAGAATAAGTATGAAATTGAAGATCAAGGAAGAAAACAAAGGAAAACTTACTTGAATTGAAAAGAGAATCCAAAAGCTTGAATGAAATTACAAAACAAAATAAAATCCAAGTGATGACTTGAATTCTTCTTAGGCTTACAAACCCAAGGAAAAGTTTGAAATTAACTCTAATATCTAGAGAGAGATATTAAATCTAAAAACCTAGAGAAAATATATCCCAAGCACATGCAAGAGTTGGGAGGAGAGTGGGTTCCCTTGTTGGTGAAAGATGTGGGCTTATATAGTTCACTACTGCAGAAACAGGATACAAAGGCGGCTAATTAACGGCGGTTCTGGAAAAACCGCCGTTAAATACTTTTTTACGGCGGTTTTTCCAAAAACCGCCGTTAAATCGGTCATTTAACGGCGGTTTTCATAAAACCGCCGTAGAATCGTACATTTTACGGCGGTTTTATAAAAACCGACGTTAAAACTGAACTAATTAACGGCGGTTTTTAAGAAAGCGCCGTGAATTAACAAGTATTCACGGCGGTTCCTCAAAAACCGACGTTAATTAGTTCATGAGTTAATTATTGCAGTAAATTTAACGTCGGTTCTATTAGAACCGCCGTAAATAAGATGACATTTAACGGCGGTTTTATTAGAACCGCCGTAGAAAGTAGTCTGCCAATGCCATGTCACCGATCCGCGTCCAACTCAAGCAACTTGTTTCGACCGTTGATCCGTGTCTCATCCGACGATCTGTATTCGCCACATCATATATTATATATTTTTTTCCTATTTTACTCCCTAAAATCAAAATACGTAACAAAATTAAAACTTTCCCTTTCATTCCTCCCCAGACCGAATCCCTAGCCCCAGACCGCCGCCCGCCACCTCCCACACCCACCAACTCCGCCGATCCATGGCAGTTCCTATCCACCCCAGTCCCCGGCCGCGAGTCCGACGCTAGCTTCTACAGCAGCCGCTCCTCCACCGCCCTCCCCAACATATTCACGAGCGCCAGTTCGTGAATATGGAGGTGCAGGCTGAGTTTATGGAGAGCTCCATGGCCGGAAGCACATATTTATCCACTCCGGAGGGCGAGGTCAACAGCCTCATGCAGCAAGTGGCGGACGATTACGGGCTCGAGGTGTCCGTTGGGCTGCCGCAGCCCGCGGCCCACGCGGTGTCGGTTAAGAGCAGTGAGAAGGTGGACGAGGACGATCTCACCAGGCGCCTTGCGGAGCTCAWGGCWCGCGGMTGAAATCTKGACATATTAGGTTTATAATATTATGTTACCTAATGCCATTTTATATGAGTTGAGGTCCTCCTAATTTCTGTTATTGTGTGGATTGGAATTAAATGTCTGAACTTCTGAAATATTGGATATAATGTGTATAAATTCTACCCATTATGGGTTTTGTCTTGAATCATTTTCTGCTCTGTCTTGCTTTTTAAATTTAAGGAAATAGATAACTATTATGTGTTTTTAGGGCGACATGGCAATATAGTTGGCTATCAGGTGACCAGTTTTATTTGAAGATTTGGATTGTGATTATTATCAGTAATTTGAATCAGTTTTGTTATTTGGAAAATGAGATGGGACTGTAGTGTTTATTATCTTGAATAGATTTGATATTATGTAACTGTGGACTTAGTGGTGATTTCATATTCTGCTGTTTCTTTGTGTTTTGTTCTCGGCCGTTGRTTCTTGCTGTGAGTTCGTGTTTGTTAGGMGCTAGGTAGAGGGRTTCTACTGCAATTTGATTAACCAGGAAGAATTTTACTTTGTTGATACSCTTTTAGTTTTGTTTATTGAATTACTAACTGTTTGATTTTGAAGATGTTTTATTTTTTTCCCCTTTTCTTGAAGTTCTATATGATGGATTATACAATGAACATGAAAGAAAAGYTTGTTACTTACTATTGCTTGATTTAAGTGTGTTTTGGAGAATTATGTTGGTAATGTGCCCATTTTTGTAAACCTATGATATTCAAAAGATGTTGATCCACTGCAAATTCTCTAGGTTGCGATATTTTACTGAGTCATTGAGTTTTCTTTTGATACTTTTCAATATGATTGGCTAGATCATGGCCATGTGTAATCTTTGCTTACAGGTGTTAGTAACTCTGCAATTTTTTTTTTTAATAGAGATGAACTCATATGATATATTATATGATACCCTTTTCCTTTTCCCTATCCATTATCATGACCAATACCAATGGTTAAAGGTGGTGGTCCTTTTTATGTCAACATACAACAAGGGTATTGTAACTTTATTTAACATTTTTTGGTTCCTTCAATCAGATTATTAGTGTTTATTTAACTTTATTTCAAGTATCATGGCCGAAATACCTATTTTTCCCCAATGCTCTTACTATATTATTCCCCAGAGCATCATTATGAGGTCTTGGCTGCTAAGAAGCGCCCTGCTCTTCAGGAAAGCTTGAGGTGTTTTTCCCCCTTTATTTTTCACCTGATTTTCGTATTAGTTCACCATAATATATTTAGTCAGTCTTTTTTTTTTAATACATCCTTTTATTTCGATTTTGGTATTTTTGTTGAGCAGCATTCGCCGGGGTCACCAGGTTTACACCCAAGTTTGTGCTTCATGCCACTCGATGTCACTTATTTCTTATGAAGCGTCTGAAAAGCCCGTCAAGGTCTCGACCCGTCGCCTCGCCTACTTAAACAAGCCCGAGCTGCCGATCATCATAGCTGGGGCTATATTTGCCATCGTCAACGGCGCGATATTGCYTGTCTTCGGTATACTGATCTCAAGCGTAATCAGGTCCTTTTATGAAACGCCGCGCATCCTGCGGCGGGACACGAGGTTCTGGGCGTTGATGTTCCTCCTCGTCGGGGCCATATCGCTGGCCACGTACCCGGCGAGGACGTATCTTTTTGGGTTGGCCGGGAATAAGCTGATATATGAGGATCCGGCGGATGTGCTTCCAGAAGGTGGTCAGCATGGAGTTCGGCTGGTTTGACGAACCCGATCACTCGAGCAGCGTGATCGGGGCGAGGCTTTCGGCCGATGCGGCCAGCGTGTGTGCGCTGGTTGGCGATGCGCTCGGGCAGACGGTTCAGGATTTGTCGTCGCTAGTTGTTGGGTTGGGCATTGCCTTCGAGGCCAGCTGGCAGCTGGCGCTTATTGTGTTTGCCATAATACCGCTGATAGGGTTGAGTGGGGTTGCGTAGGTCAAGTTCACAAAAGGTTTCAGTGCAGATGCCAAGGCGATGTACGAGGAAGCGAGTCAAGTTGCAAATGATGCGGTCGGGAGTATAAGGACGGTGGCCTCCCTCTGTGCTTAGGAGAAGGTGATGGGAATGTACATAGAGAGGTGCGAGGGCCCCAGGAAAAACGGGGTTCGTCAAGGCTTGGTTAGCGGGGTGGGATTTGGTTTGTCCAACGCGTTGTATTATTTAGTTTACGCGACGAGCTTTTACGTGGGGTCCCGGCTTGTTGAGGATGGCAAGATCACGTTCGTTGATGTGTTTCGGGTAAGTTGATAATTATCTTCATGCATGTAGTTCATAGAGAGTTATGTTTAGAAAATGCAATTATGAATTTTGTTGTTGCAGGTTTTCTTTGCTCTAGCGTTGGCAGCGTTAGTGATTTCCCATTCGAGCACGTTGGCTCCGGATTCGAGCAAAGCTAACAACGCAGCCGCTTCTATATTCTCGATTCTTGACAGGAAATCGAAGAATGATTCAAGCGATGAGTCAGGGATGAAGCTGGAAAGCGTGAAGGGGGAAATCGAACTGAGGCACGTGAGCTTCAAGTATCCGACTAGGCCTGATGTTCAGATATTTAGGGACCTCAACTTGACGATACGCAGCGGCAAGGTATGATATGAATAATTACAACTAAAAAGAAAGTGTCGAGTACAGTTGATGGTGACGAGACTCAGGTTAAGGCAAAGAACCGATCGATAAAATCGTTGTCTAATAAACCAAGGCAATTTATTACATTGCGTGCATCCGCGATAATATATTAGTTATAGGTTGGTTATATGCGATAAAAAATTAGAATTTAAGGTGGACGATGTTTATGTAAGCTATATTTATGTAACTTTAGTCTTTGGTGAAGTTTTAGGCTTTGGTTAATGTTATAGCCTTTGGTAATATTAATCAATTGAGATGGTTGACATATTTGTAGATGGAATAGCTAATTAGCTTCACATTTTTTCTTTATTAATATGTATATTTTGGTGCAAGTCTTTCATTTCTTTTTTTTAAAATTTTTTTACTACTTTCTAGAAGGTATTTTTAAAAAAACCATTGTGAATTGGACGATCTGGAAAACAGACTTTCTAGAAGGTATTTTTAAAAACCGCCGTAAAACGCTGAAATCTACGGCGGTTCCAAAACGTTTTGTTTTCGGACTTGAAAACCAAGCCCAACGAACAAGCCCAAACCCACCAAGACTCCACCCTAACTTTCCATAATTAAATCCTAAGTTGATTTATAAGCAAAATCTTATTTTTCCCTTCAGCCGTTTTCATCACCGTCTCCTCCAGCCTTCACGAAATTTTCCCACTTTTCCTCACGATTCTGCAAACGTCCGCAAGAAAAGGTAATGGCCAAATTCTTGTTTCTGGTCAATCTGGAAGATCTGGAAAATTTGGCCTGGTGTAAAAGGGGAGACCCAACCCCTATTTGCTTGAAAACCCGTATGCTCCTCCTTCCTTTCCCCCAAAACAGAAAATGGCGCCAGCCACCCCTTCCGTCGTCATCATCGTCCGGCAGTAGAGCAGGCGGAAACCGGCGACGGCGCAGCTCCGGCGACTGTGGGCATTCTCCCTGGCGGTGGCTCGACAACGGGCCGCATTAGGGTACGGGCGGTAGCGGACCCTCTCCTTCTCCAGGTCAAATCGGCCCGCTCCATCCCTCCCTCGTTCGGTCTTCGGGCAAACGCGCAAATCGGGACAGCGGTACGGCCACCAGAAAATTCGGCGGTGAAGACGTCTGCAATTCGGTCAGTGGCGTCTAGGCGAGCTCCTCTCTCTCCCTATCTCTCCGAAGCCAGGCGATTTCCTTTCCCCCTTCTCGCCAAAACAGAAATTGGCAACCAAGCGGCGCCAGTACTGGCGAAACGGACGGCGGCTTTCTTCCCCAAAACAGTGAATGGACGGTGGCCTGGGACGTTCTCTTCTAGCGCTTAGCGCGACTGTGTGGGGTCTCTGGGCGGCGGCCTAGCGGCGAACGAACGGGGTGACTCGGCGATGGGCTGGGGAAACGAGCTGCTGGTTCAGTTGGGTTCCAGGTTGTTTTGTTGTTGCTGGTTTTGGTCGGGCCGTCGGCTCGGTGGGCTTCCGGTGACGGACGGTTCAGGTCTGGTTGGGTCTCGGGTTTGAAACGGGTCGTGGGCGGTGGTTGTGTTTGGAATGTGACTGCGGGTCTGTGGTTCGGGCTGAAAGGTGGCTGTGGTTGTTGTGTGGCTGAGTCGGCAGGTGGCTGTGGTCTTGCCGACGATTTGGTGAGGATGGTTCGGACGGTGACGGTTTGACGTGGCTGTGGTGGTATTGAAAACGTGGGCCGCTGGTGTGGCGCGATTCGTCGCAGCAAAGTCGGGCTGGGGATTGAGAAACGATGGGTTGTTGGGTCTCGCCAAAATTCGGGACTCGGCCGATTTGGGTGAC
>BMAC01000024.1:2643254-2655333 GCA_014905375.1 Phtheirospermum japonicum | reverse complement strand
CGCCGAGTCACCCCGTTCGTTCGCCGCTAGGCCGCCGCCCAGAGACCCCACACAGTCGCGCTAAGCGCTAGAAGAGAACGTCCCAGGCCACCGTCCATTCACTGTTTTGGGGAAGAAAGCCGCCGTCCGTTTCGCCAGTACTGGCGCCGCTTGGTTGCCAATTTCTGTTTTGGCGAGAAGGGGGAAAGGAAATCGCCTGGCTTCGGAGAGATAGGGAGAGAGAGGAGCTCGCCTAGACGCCACTGACCGAATTGCAGACGTCTTCACCGCCGAATTTTCTGGTGGCCGTACCGCTGTCCCGATTTGCGCGTTTGCCCGAAGACCGAACGAGGGAGGGATGGAGCGGGCCGATTTGACCTGGAGAAGGAGAGGGTCCGCTACCGCCCGTACCCTAATGCGGCCCGTTGTCGAGCCACCGCCAGGGAGAATGCCCACAGTCGCCGGAGCTGCGCCGTCGCCGGTTTCCGCCTGCTCTACTGCCGGACGATGATGACGACGGAAGGGGTGGCTGGCGCCATTTTCTGTTTTGGGGGAAAGGAAGGAGGAGCATACGGGTTTTCAAGCAAATAGGGGTTGGGTCGCCCTTTTACACCAGGCCAAATTTTCCAGAGCTTCCAGATTGACCCCCCAACTTTAGCCACCTTTTCAATTGAACCCTCAGATTTCCAATAACCCCAATCCAGCCCCAAAACATATTTTAAAACTGCACTCTAGTCCTTTTTAATTATTATTATTGCTATTATATTATTATTATTAACATTATTATTGTTATTATTATTATTATTATTATCATTAATATTGTTATTATTATTACTATTATCATTATTATTACTATTTTAAATATGAAAAAATACTAATTAAATATATTCTTTAATTGATTAGCTGACGAGCAATAAGGGGACTTAGGATTTCAACTACGTGCATACCACTCGATTTTCCACGACATTTTTACGAGGTAGGGACCACTGACCTATTTTATGCTAAACTTTGCTTCTCAATATTGTGCAATGTGTATCATGTAATCTAGAGTACGACTTAATTCTAAAATCGAATTTTATAGCCAAGGGTCTTTCCCAATGTGCTATCCACGAATTAAAAACCGGTAACCATAAAAGTTGTTATCGCGTTTTAGCTGCAGTCAAAGTATTTTCTAAAACCAATCATGAATTAGAACCGGTGGCCGTACAAGTTGTCATCGCGTTTCTAGCTGCGTAGTCAAAGTCGACGTTCTTCTAAAACTATGAATTAGAACCGGTAACCGTACAAGTTGTTATCGCGTTTCTAGCTGCAGTCAAGGTAATTTCTAAAACCAATCATGAATTAGAACCGGTGGCCGTACAAGTTGTCATCGCGTTTCTAGCTGCGCAGTCAAAGTCGACGTTCTTCTAAAACTATGAATTAGAACCGGTAGCCGTACAAGTTGTTATCGCGTTTCTAGCTGCAGTCAATGTCTATGTATTTCCAACATGCTATTCTATGAATTATATGGTTCAATGTGCTATTTTTGAGTTCTATGATTTAGTTAAAATATGTCAGTGTAACTATTGAGTACGTTGATCTCATCCCAAATCAACGACGTGTTTTTCAGGTACAAATGAAGATATCGAATGAAAGGGAAACGAGGAGGGGAATGAAAACTGTTGATGTTGGATTTTATGTTTTAATCTTGTTTTACGTTTTATCCACTTTTGAAAACTTGGTTGTTTACATTATGATTATTTCCGCTGCGTATTTCTTGAACGTTTTGAAAAATGTGAATCTTTTATCGTGAAAATTAGACATTTATTGTGACGCCAAGATTTCTCCATTTAATTATTTAAAAATATAAAACCTTTTTCGACTAAAGGTGAAATTGGGGCGTTACAACTTGGCCACGGATCGACTGAAAACTCCAAAATCATCTGCTCGACAATAGCCCGAACCACTTGGAACTAAGGCAAGTCGATCGACTGCCAACCTGTCGATCGACTGAGAATCACAAAATTGACTAAAGGCGGCCAAATCAACCTGCTCGATAGTAGCAGACTTCGGATCAGCACGGTAGTCGATCGACTGCCCCGCAGTCGATCGACCGAACCTGCAGTCAATCGACTGCGACACAGAGGCTTTTGGGACTGTTGGGCATTTTTATGGTTTTACCCCTACAAACAACCACTACTACAAAACAGTTAAACGACGGCGGTTTTTTTTACCTTTTTAACGGCGGTTTTTGAACCGCCTTTGTATCGACCGCCGTTAAATTTTACGGCGGTTTTTCAAAACCGCCGTCAAAAAGTGGGATTTAACGGCGGTTCTGGAAGACATTTAACGGCGGTTTTTGAACCGCCGTAAAATTCAGCATTTTTACGGCGGATCCACTAGACGACTTAAGTTTTAAATCGAATAATTTCGTGAACGACCTAATAGTATTTTAAATGATTAAAATAACTATAATATAAATAACTTATAATAATTTTAGAAATCGAAATTATTTCATAGACGACTCAATAGTAATTTAAATAAATAATTATAATAATTTCTTAGAAATTGATAATATAATTTTATTTGAAAACGAACTATAATTTCGTTTAAATAGAATTCTTATATTATTTTAAAACTAAAATAGGAATTCGTTTATGGCGACGAGCTCGGGACTAGAATTATATATATATTTTTTAATGTATGATGATAAATAAATAATTAAATAAATATGCATTGGATGTATGGATGTTACACCAGTCGATTCGGGATACTTTTGGCTTGGTTCTCTCATTCTGGAACAGATTTTGGGCCTCAATGCCTTGGCTCGAACCTAAGCGTATGCCAGAACGTCTTGGCGCAATATTAATTCATTTAGCCACCTACAAAATAATAATTGTGAACTTTAAAAACCCAAGAATTGCACAAACATCACCAACGTCGGATAAATAAAGCTCAAAACATTAAAACAAGAAAACAACCTAAAACCCTAATGAAATATGACTCAAAACTACTAAAAACAACAATAAACTCTAACTAAAAACACGATAAAAATACCAAAGTTACATGCAAAACAAGAATCCAAAGGTAAAAACACGAAACTCCCTTGGAGTACATTTGTTACTTGCATGACAGTTAAACTTCTATCTCCTTTTTTTGCTCCTCTTTCAACACTTTCTTTCTGGGAGATTAAAAAAATCAAGAATTACTCGTTCCATGGGCATGGTCCATGGGGTTATTTCAAGATTATAGTAATTCTTTCGAATTGTTCTTACATCGGGATGGTTTTCATCAAAGTTATCCATTAGTTTTGATCTTTTGCAAAAATAAAAATGGTAATTAAAAATTCTATTTACTTAAGTTTGCTTGGTTGTTAGTGTGTGTATATATACACACACACACACATACACACACACACGTACACACACATATATATATAGAGAGAGATGCAAGTAGTCACTGAATAAATGTCTGTCTAGTGTCTATTCACTTGAATAATTGTACAACTTATATTTTGATGAATTGTGTTTTCTTGTCATCTCAACAAATGTCACTGAATACTATAAATTATTGTCCATACCAATATCAATGAAATGCAGTTTTGCCAACTAATATTGTTGTGTTCGTGTGTTATATATTCACTTGAATAACTGCACAACTCGTGTTTTGATGAATTGTGTTGTCTTGTCATCTCAATAAATGTCACTTAACGCTTATAATTACTGTCCATCCCCATATCAATGAAATGCAGTTTTGCCAACTAATATTGATGTTCACTTGAATAATTATACAACTCGTATTTTGATAAATTGTGTTGTATTATCATCTCAATAAATGTCACTGAACACTAAAAATTGCACAACTCATATTTTGATGAAATGGGATTTTTTTTAAAAATTAATTAGTAACTTATCCGATAGTCTTTTCTTACTATAAATACGTAGCAGAACAAATATTGGATAACTCAACAGCAAATATGTATCAATTACTTTCTATCTTATTTGGAAAAAAAACTAATGGCAGATCACTTTAACGATACAGATGGTCCTCCTACACTTCATGTCCAAACACTCGATTACGACTGTGAAGAAAACACTAAGTGGACACTCATTAGAGATGAACGTCTACTGGAATTCTTAATCACTGAAAAAGATATTCGAGGATGGAATCCAAATAAAGGACCGTTACCAGACAACTAAGTGAAGGAAGCCAAAGATGTACTTAATTGTTGCTTCAAAATTAAATGTGCCATTTCTAAAGCTAACGTCATGGCCAGGACTGTCCAACTTCAAAGCCGGTTCAGGTTCTTCAAATGACTGATTTGGACCCCTGGTACAGTTTCGAACGGGAATGTGAAAATGGTCTTTGGTGATCATAACATCCGAAAGAAGTTTATGCATATAAGTTCTACACTCCCTTTTAAAATATTACAGGTAATTTGAGTCTTTCATTGTTCTAACTTGTTGTAATGAATACAGGATTGACCAATCAAAAGCTATTGCAATGCTTTTGATGAGGAACCCTTACTCACAAAAATGGAAGTACTTTTCGAAGATGTGTATCCATTTAACCACAGTGGAAACTCTGCAAGTGGAAGTGGGAAGGGCAAAAAACATGCGCAGTGGAGATTGTTAAACATTTCATGTTGTTTTACCGACAACGATCTATCTGTTTATCATGTGTTTGTTGTTTCGTTGTGTAATGGTTTTCTAGTGTGTAATTTTTTATTTCGCAAATCACTTCTGCTACTTCTTGGAAGATTGTAATTTTTATATTTTTATTATATGGTTTATTGTTTTCTTTATATATTTGATAACTAATAAACGATAGAAATTTAAAAGTAAATCACGCACTAAGAAACTTCAACACAATTAAAATAAATTATACAATACGAAAATAGTCTAAAAAATGTCCTCCTGTGCCACACCCCTTTCGGTGTTTGTCCTTACGTAGGTCGTAATCATGTCCTTGTGTGTGGGGGGGGGGGGGGGGGGGGTGTGTATCCTCGTCACAGCGCAACTGTTTCCCTAATCTACGTGGCACATTACGAGGTGGTTCCTGAATCGGCATTGGCTCGTCACCTTCATCCTCATCCGCATGTATACCCCAACTCTCATGTGAACGACTCACGGTTTCAATGGGAATGGGTGTCGTATGGAAGTGTGGCCGCGAAAAGCCCATGTCATGTGCAGCTGCGAAGTTATGAAATCCACTACTTCCATCAATCTGAAGAAGATCGGTGAAACGACTGCCCAACAAATGAAGGAGTACAAAACTCTACCCCGGATGGTCCAAATGTAGGAACGTAATCACCTCCCTCGTTGGGGTTAGGATGTCCGTGAGACAATTATTGACCAGCCGAATCTATATTCAACAGAGAAAAAAACTTATTATTTTAATATTAATCATATGGAAGTGACATATAAAATAATTATTAACGAATCACACATTTACCATGATGGGTGACTGGTGGTGGCCCGGGTGTGACTGCGTGTGCCTTATGACGAGAGGATGTAGACGGACCAGTTCCTTCTTCCACTACCGGACGTGTATGTCGTGTGCAGATCTGGAGCATCCTTATGTAGCTCCCCACGAATACGAAGTCATTGTCTCATCTCATCAGCAACTGACTGAACCACATCACGCATACGACTATAAGAGTCAAAATCTTTGTCTCTAGCATCTGACGCAACACGGTCGAGTTGCTAACTCCAAGTACCCTACAAAACACAAAAAGTTGAACATCAATTCTAAGAAATAATTAAATTCATTGAGTGAGGAAAAATTGAATAATATTTATTACAATGGCATCGTGAACGCTGACGTCTGATGGTTGGTATCCTCCCTTTGTATGTCTCCCAAACGAGAGATGAAATGATGTGTATTCTACTGATACCATCTGAGATATCCGCGCGCCGTACCCGCACCTCTTCAAATTGGAGTACCTTGTAGCCTCGTGGCCTCTCGTAAATGCCATGCGTGAATCCTAACACTATGACGTGCAGTCCATTGAATGTAATGATCATGTTCTCGAGAGACGCTGTGCAATGCTTTCAAATTAACTATGCTGGTATCTGGTATACTCTGACGCATACCGAATTATCTTGTCATTCGATTGGGAAACTGGACCTCTGGACCTCGACAATTGACCAGCATATGAGTGGAAACTCGCTCAGCCAATTTTCACTCAAACATCTTCCCCCCAATACAAATATTTCAGGTGCACTCATATCATAGGGTTCCCATGTCCGCTGCACATTTCAGTAATCATCATCAATTTTTACCTATTATAAGTAAAATTTATTCAGTACTCTACCTCTAACTCATGCAGCCGATCAGGTGACTCCCGAAATACTCGTAACGTATTCCTAGCGCTCCGCGTATGATTATGTCGTGCAATCCATCTACGTAAACATTCAAGTCAAGTTATTAAAACGAAATGATTATTAATAGATGCATAGTGAGTATTACAGTTAAAAATTATACCTAGCGCCATACGGTGGTACGGGCAACGTGACATGTTTGGCTGCAACGTAAATGGTCTGATCAAGATCGAGATAAAGGCTCGTGGACTGTGGTCTAACTGAGGAAATTTGGGACCAAGCTCAAATATGCAATAAGTCCAGCGGACCACTAATCGTCTTCCTCTCAAGGTTCACAACCAAACACAGCTCACAATATGTAAGCACGGCACTACCCCAACTAATACCTGAGGCTATCTTATCATCCTCGAAATGACATAGGTATAGTATGACACATATTTGTTGCTTGTACCGGGCAACAACAATGAACCAAGTAGTAAACATGCAGTCCCACGCGCGTATCTCACGACCTCGTCCTGCGGCGTGTGATCACCTAAGTAGTGGATTTTGAGATGCTCACTCAATGTCGAGAGTTTCAAAAGAGTCTCACCTCTCATGTCCTCGTCATTATCAACTTGTAGGCCTATGTAATGTATAAGATAATCAGCCCAATACTCCCTGGAACATTGAACATCATCGGCTATCATCGGGGCACCTTCAATCGAAAGACCCCAAATTATAGCAAGATCCTGTAGAGTGATCGACGCTTCTCATACGGACAAATGAAAAGTATGTTACGCGATGCCATCCCTCAACCAGTGCTGTTATCAAGTGGTTTTCTAGTGTGCTAATTGCTCTACAATGTGCAACCTCATAAAACCCCCAACAATTTAGCACTGACATAACTCGAGGATGCAAGTAGTTATCCTCGTCATCAGAATCCCAAAAGATATAAGATGTTGCATGCTTCACTGTAAGAACCCCATCAATTTGAACTAGTGCAACGTTGTTCGATCTACGTAAATGTTGCCAGGTCAATAGGGGATCATCATGCGGTGATGCCATCTGCAAGATAAATACATATAAACGATCAAAATCAATATTAGATGAAAAGTTGCAGGATAAAAAATTATAAGCAATCAAAAAAAAAACTATTTCCAACGGATATATATTAATTAATAAATTCATATAAAAAATAAATATTACTTAAGGAATTCATACAGCAACAATTATTAATTCACATAGCAATGCGAATTACAACATCAAGTAGTGTCAAACGTCTGTCAGCAGAAAAATAAAGCGAACTACACATCAAGATAAATATTACTTAAGGAATTCATACAACAACAATTATTAATACACATAGCAATGCGAATTACAACATCAAGTAGTGCAAACATCTGTCAGCAAAAAAGCAAAGCGAATTACAACATCGGACTCATGAAAAGATTATCGCCTTATCTAACATTAGTGCCCGAAACTAGAACGTACACTGCCTTATAATGTGCTAGCCACCTCGTGCGCACGGTATTTTTGTCTTGCGCGTACTTATGGTTAGTCCATTTCATTGTGGATCCTACTGACCCTGAGTCGTCCAACGGTTCTAAGCCTCATAGTGTCTAGATCATGAACCAATCCAAAACTTGCTTCATTCCAGTCCTCCGCATTGGGCAATGGTTCAAAAGCCCCAACAGAATATGTACGAAGGTACGCAGCAGTGCTATAGTAATCTTGGACGTAAACTCGAGGATTCACTCTAAAATCGATGCACACTCGGATTGCATGAGAGCACAGAATACCACTACTCAACCATCTACCACAAGAGCATTCTGCGCTCGATAGTGACACTCGAAAATTTCGAGCACGAACTACTCCATCGACCCGTGCGGAAACTTCAGCCGTTTGTGCCGCCCAATTATATCTCGTAACTTGGTAAGATATCCCGGCATGCTGTCTTGACCTGAATATGCTATATATCTTATTAGTCCAAAATTGTTGCATGTTACCAACTCTTGTCGCATCGGCCAAGCGTTTATACAAATTTTGTGTACTTCGGGCAAATGAGATTCGGATGAAAGTAGTTATTGGGAGCCGTCTAGCACGTTTCATCACTTCATTGATGCACTCAGACATGTTGGTCGTTAGTATACCACACCATTTGCCGCCGTCGTAGGACAGTGTCCACTTGCTCTTATCAATGTCATCCAGGTATGCAAATGCATCTGGATCAATGGCTTTAATCTGCTCCATTATTTTATGGAAGACTGTAACTCTTGGTTCTGCTCCAACTTTGAAACACATATCCTTCAATTTCATAGACTTGGAATGCATATTGAAGTTAGAAGAGGCATGTCTTAAATAAAAAACATTCGATCCAACGGGTGGCAAGAATGCCGGAACTTGTTGTAGTGCACTAAGTAGTCCAGCATGTCGGTCAGATATAAGACAAACTCTTCTATTTCGCGAACAATATATTTTGCAACCATGCCAAGGAACCAATGCCACAAGTTATAACTCTCTGAATCAACAACAGTATAAGCTAGTGGCAAGACTTGTTGGTTTGCGTCAATTGTACATGCCATCAAAACGTATGCTTGTAATTTCCAACCAAAAAAGTTCCATCAACACTGATCACTTTGCGACAATGTCTAAAAGCATCGAAACATGGTCAAAATGCCTAAAATACAAATTTTAACATATGCACGTCGGGTATTCCCAAAGACTTGTGTAGCCACTCGACTACTGTTCCTAGGTTGTACGTCTGCAAGACCTCCATGTATTTTGATAAATATTAGACCGACTGATCCCATGACCGGTACACATTTTCACGAGTCCGTCGCAAACCTTGCCATGCCTTGTGATATGGCACTTTATAACCATATTCTTGTTCGACAACCATCTGGACATGCAAAGCGCCATATAACGGGTCTTTCTTGACGTGAGTGGTAATGAGCATAGCAATCATGTTTTTACATAAACTAGGGTGATTATCACGTGTAAGAGATGCAAGACGTATGTGCGCAGAACCCAATCTTGTGATTTCCCAAACATCCTTTCGTTTGCGAAAACTAGCGCAAAGACACCATCTACATTCAGGTGATTCTTTGATTAATAGATTCAGAATATCTATATGATTCTCCCCAAGTGGTTTCGACAAACAAATAACTTTTCAAACCTTTGGGTTTCTCTGAACCACTCTATACGCACACTTGGCGACATGCACAGAGTGATCTTTGACAGCCCACATCATATGTTATTTACCTCTGAATATCATGTATGTTCTCAACACTCCTTTGTCTTTGTCGTAGTAGTAGTCCTGTTGAGGGACATCAATAGAATCAATAGGAATGTCTTCGTAGTCGTAATCAAAAAATGGTAAGTTCTTGTAGAGTTCTGATCCTCTATCCACTCGTTTATGGGTTGTAGGGCCACGTTCAACTACGGTAGGTTCAAAATGATCTTCATTTGGTATACTACCCCCCAACTGAAAGAGTTCCTCGTCAGTTTTATCACCATCATCTAGTTCATCTAAACTCTTTTCAGAATCGCAGCATTCATCTGGTCCAAAGTAATCAGCGGTATAGTCCGGGATCACAAGTAGGGAATGCTCGGTGGGATCTAAATTTGCATAATCGATAGTAGTTCTTCACCTCATCTCGTAGAATTGATGCATATATGTCATAATGGGAAAAAAATTGCCCCCCAAAGTATGCGTTTTTTTACATTTTGCCCCCCAATGTATTTTTTGTTCCATTTTACCCCCCAATGTACACGAAAATTTGACGTTGCCCCCTAAACTCATTTTCCGGTAGAATATTCCTTAAAGATGCTCCCACATGAGTTGCACGCCTTTTTTAAAGGGCAAAACCATCTTTCTTGTGTAAGGCGCATACCCATCTTTCTGGTGTAAGGCTCGACGAGCCAACTCAAACTTTATCAACACCACCAATTCGAACTTTATTAACACCAAAGTCGCACTAAGCTTTGACCGAACTACTCGCTAGTGGCTCAATTAATTTATAATCCTATTTTGGCATCATATTATACCAGAACTAGCACAATACTCGTGTGTAGCACACGAGTATTTAGTATTAAAATATTTAATATATAAATATATGTATGTATATATATACACATACATATATAAGTAAGATTTCAAATACTGTAATTATATGGTGTAGAATTCTAATTTTTCAAGTATAAATTACAATATGATCTCAAACTTTTCACTACCATTAACTTCCAATTGTCGATTTCTATCTATTTTTTTTAGCAATATCAAGATTTATACCATTAAGTTTCACTACATACTTTAGAAAAATGCATAGACGGGACAAAATAAATTACTCCAAGAAAACAACAACAGTCAAATATAGTCGTCCGGATAAATAAGAATATTTATTACCAGATATTCTCAATATAAAAATGCATTAAAAAGATTATATCAAGAGACGGGTTTGAGTTCAAAGTTCCAAATAAACTAATGTTCATCCAATATATGAATTATAATCGTCCCAAGATTCTATAGAAATTAGTTGTGTTATGCGTATCCAAAACTAACTGAATATATCAGTATGGAGAATTTATTATTGGTCCAAGAATTAACTGAATATCAAATTAAAATATGTATGGGAAATTCTATTATTTGTGCGAGATTTAAATATATACTTTTATCTATAATGATACTTATTTAGGATGAACATTTTATTATATTAAACCTCCTCATGAAAAAATGTAGAAGTTTTTTTATCAATTATTTACATGTTCATCGAGAATGTTTTATTCAAATAGATCTTTTAGATGTTGTAGTCTTGTTTGAATTAAGAATCGTAGAGAGAAATTTATTTATTTAGCTGCTCATTTAGGAATCGAGTGTTTTATTTCAAATAAATCTTTTAGATCTATGTTATTTTTTTGTCGGAAATAGGAGGGAGGAAGGGAAATAAATCTTTTAGATCTTTGTTAATTTTGTTTTTATGTTGGTAGTGTTTTAATCAAATAAATCTTTTAGATCTTTTTGTTAATTATATTTATGTTGGGAATAAGAGTGAGGAAGTAAAATTATAGGTTTATTTATTATTTATATTCAATGAGGGTGGTGGGATGGTATTTATTTAGAATGAACGTTTTTATTCTATTAATTATTTAACATATTATCTAACAATATAATAAAAATTATTTATAATATATATGGAAAATCTCAAGTACTATAATTATATACTGTATAATTTTGATTTTTCAAGTATAAATCGTAATATGATCTCAACCATTTTACTGTCATTAACTTTCAATCGTCGATTTCAATTTATTTTTTATTAAAATTAATATTCTATGTCATTAAGTTTCACTACGTACTTTAGAAAAATATATAAAAGGGAAAAACAAGCTACTTCGGAAAAAAATAACACTGTGTCAAAAAAGAATTTACTTCGAGAAATACAACATTGTGTCAATAAAAGTTGGAAGAAAAAAAAACACAACACTCAAATCCTCAAGAGAAATATGAATATTTATTACCAGACATTCAAAGTATAAAAATGTGTCAATAAAAGTTGTAATATATATATATATAGGATTAGGATCATGTGAGAACCAAATCCCTGTGTGGGAACTTTGGGAACCGCTATATTACATTATATGTGATGATAATTTAAATAATGCAAAATGCTATTTATATTTTCACATTGCTATTTTTATGTTCCCTTGATTTTTACTACTATCTTATTAGCATGTACATGATTCATAAATAGCATCACATACTATGTAATTTAGCAGGTTCCTAGTTCCCACACAGGGATTGGTTCCCATGTGTATATATA
>BMAC01000024.1:2593287-2611878 GCA_014905375.1 Phtheirospermum japonicum | reverse complement strand
AATGAAATTGGAAATCAAACGAAAGGAGAAAAATAAAAATAAAAATACAAGCGATTAAAGAGAATTTAACGCTTAAATGGGAATAGAAATTAGACGCAAATTATTTTTGGACGGTGCATATCCTTGTACATTTCTATATTTGTATTATATAATTTCAATAAAGCTACACAACAATTTGCTCCAATCACTAGAGATATATAATTTTACACGCTTAATTGAGAAGTTTTATGTAAAGATTACTTTTTTAATTTTACATTTACTTGTTTTATATTAATAAATACAGATAAAAACATTAACTCCTAATTAGAATTATTTTACATTAATGAATACGGATGAAAATATTAACTCCTAATTGGAAACAAAATTAATGGAAACAATTAAAAATATTTAAGGATACTCAAATAATAGGTTTTATACGGATTGGAATTTCTTTCATTTTCTTTATCTTTTTTTTCCTTTTTCAAGATATAATATTATTGATAAAATTCATAATTTGACCTTATGAACTTGTATTCATATGTTCATAAATTTATTAAATAATATAATACATTAAGATAATTTAATATTTATGGTACTTCAAAATAGATAATTAACTCCTACTAATAGTCTACGATAACTATTATAAAAAATTAATTTATTTTAATATCAAGTGTTGAAAATAAATAAATAAATAAGTGTCTCTCTCTCTCTATATATAAACATAGATTTTATTAAAATTATATAAACTATTCATTACTTCTCATTTTTAACTATCTAGGACAAGACGTTTTGCCAATATAAACATAATATAATCATGGTTTCATTATTTATTTAAATAATTTTTTATTTTAATTGACTGTTTTCATAATTTTAAAAACTACACGAACTATCTTAGACAATAATTTAACAAGATATTAGATTTTCGTTAAATTAATATTCTATTAATATATTTTTATTTATTAATTTATACAAATATAATTGTAAAGTGATCTTGTCGTTGTAAATTTCGATCAACAAAGGACATGATTATAGAAATAAAATGACAGCTACTTTGTCAATGTATCGTTAAACTAACTTTAATATGTTCATAATAATTATTCAAGTTATATTAAGTCGACTATATAGAAATATTATTCTGCTATATAATAGCCTTATAATATATCAAGTATAAAAATATATTTATAAATAATATTTTATTAAATATATAAATATTAATAGTTTATTTTTCATCATTGGCAACGTACATCATAAACTTAATATATAGTGATTTAAAGAAAATTACGTTCAATTTAGTATTATATACATGAATAAAAAAAACAGTTACATAAATATAAAAATTCTGAATAATAATTCAATAATAATACAAATATAATTATATTTATACACTTATTTGATATAAAAAGAATATAACTAAAATGTACGAGGGAATAACAAATTAAATTATAGACCATCTAATCTAATGTAATGGTTTATATAAATTTAGAATTTTTGACTAAACAATATTACTGGAAATTGCATGGATTTTATAATCCGTTCAATTGTATTCTCAATTTTGAATTTTATAAAGTTCAAGTGTACTCAATTTCATGATTCCACGAGTTTCATTAAATAGTGTGTTTTTATGATATCTTATGGATTTTGGGAGTTAAAATGCACTCACATAATTCCCTACCAATTTCATTATAATTTATTATAATTTTATTCAGTTTCCAAATATTTTATATATTATTTTGTATTGTTTTATAAAATCCTCTACGTTTTAGGATATTTTTCATTTTAAAACATATTGAACCTATTTAGAATGAAAAAATATATATTTTTTTAACTAACTTCATAACTTTTAAATTTATTTTGTTGTCTTATAATATTTCTAAGCTTTTTGTTTGGTATATTAATAAATATTTAATAAAATGATCGATATTTAGAACTGGTAGAGGAAACAAATTAACATTCAATTTTACTTTTCATTTATATTTTAAGTTTATTAAATAACTATATTAGTAATTATAATATTACCATACACATCTTAATATGTTTAAGGAAATATATTGTTGAATACAGATTAAAAAGAAATAAGGCACGGATATACATATTCCATTATTTTATTTTTCACCCAAATAAATATTTTTTTATTAAAAATGTCGAAAATACCCTCAAATCTTACACTCCAAAATATACATTTTCTTCAACCGGAAAAAAAAGTGTCTCGAAAAATTGATTCGACCAACTTTTTGTAGCCTAAAAAAGTGTGTTCGGATCAATTTTTCAAATATATATTTTTTGTTCAAATTAATATTTTGAACAAGTATTTTATGTTCGAATAGATATTTCAAACATTTATTATGTATTTGAAAATTTGGATCTAACGATATTCTTTTTTCAAGACGAAGAAATGTGTATTTTAAAATATAAAAATTGAGGAATATTTTGGGTGTTTTAATAATTTTCTTTTTATTGAGTGAGTAATAGGGTGGGGGTATATACGAGCCCAAAATATATATATGAACATATTACTTACCTTATTTAAAATTCAACTCACCACCCAGATGTATCATCACTAATATAATTTCACATGCTGCACAGTCATCCGTTATCCGTAGCCGACGGTATTGTCACTGCCAAATTGATATCGTTATCTGATCTGATCTGATCCTCGCTTTCCAAATCCCAACGCGTAAAAGCGTTGAATTTTAAATATTTTATTACCTGTGTAGTCTAGTCTCCACGTATACGCATTAATTTCTAATTATACAATTTAACCTGTTATTTCCCCTTTCTTGGAAAAAAATTATTTTTTGGCGAGTTTGATTTCCTAAAATTACTTTCTTGCTGTGTTGTTAAGCTGCGGATTTTAATAATTTTGTCCCTTTTATTTCGTGGGGTTGATTTGAGGACCCTTCTGAAGGTTGGTTGATAGAGCGGATCTGTTAAATAACAAAATTGAAGATCATTTTTATTTCTCCTTTTAATTTCCAGGTTTACGATATTCCTTTTAAGTCGGTCAATTTTGTCATAAAGGGGTGTTGAAATGAGAGGTTTGGAATTTCGTTCTTCAATTTCCTTATCAAATTTAAGCTATTGATCTTTGATTATTCTTTTTTCCCCTTTTCTCTGACATACAGACGAATCTCCCTGTTGATTTGCTGGAAAAATCAATATTGATCTTCATTGATTTTTTCAGCAAGCACATCAAGGGTTATACCAAGAATAGTTTTTTATTTAGATTAATCCCAGTTTTGATTTGAAATTTCATAACTAGCTTTTTTTTTTAATTTTATTTCTGCTTTTCCATTTTAATTAATCCTTAGGACTAAATCCCTCATTATCCAACACCATGGATATAAGCAATGAGGCCAGAGTCGATTCGTTCTCGATTGGCCCGTCGACCCTTTTCGGTCGAACAATTGCATTCAGAGTCCTATTCTGCAAATCCATATCACATCTAAGGCACCAAATCCTAGGAATGCTATTAATGTACTTTCACAAATTCAAAAACGGTCTAAAAAACTACTTATCACCCGTAATCTCATGGTTCCACCCTCGTAACCCACAAGGCATATTAGCAATGGTAACCATAATCGCTTTCCTGTTAAAACGTTACACCAACGTCAAAACCCGGGCCGAGATGGCTTACAGGCGGAAATTCTGGCGAAACATGATGCGGGCCGCTTTGACCTACGAGGAGTGGGCCCACGCAGCCAAGATGCTCGACAAGGAGACTCTCAGAATGAATGAAGCCGATCTCTATGACGAGGAGCTTGTCAAGAACAAAGTCCAAGAGCTTCGACACCGTCGTCAAGAAGGCTCGCTCCGGGACATCATATTTTGCATGCGGGCCGATTTAGTCAGGAACCTCGGGAACATGTGTAATCCTGAGCTTCACAAGGGTCGGCTTCACGTGCCCAAGTTAATAAAAGAGTACATAGACGAGGTGGCGACACAATTGAGAATGGTGTGCGATTCCGATTCCGAGGAGCTTCTTCTGGAAGAAAAACTCGCTTTCATGCACGAAACGAGGCACGCGTTTGGCCGGACGGCTTTGCTTTTGAGCGGTGGCGCTTCTTTAGGAGCTTTTCATGTCGGGGTGGTTAAAACATTGGTCGAGCACAAGCTCTTGCCCAGAATAATAGCCGGGTCAAGCGTCGGGTCGATAATGTGCTCCGTCGTCGCGACCCGTTCGTGGCCCGAGCTCCAGAGCTTCTTTGAAGATTCTTGGCATTCGATTCAGTTTTTCGATCAGATGGGCGGGATTTTTACCGTTTTCAAACGGGTCATGACCCAGGGGGCGGTTCATGAGATCAGGCAATTGCAGGTGCTTTTGAGACATCTGACGAATAATCTGACTTTCCAAGAAGCTTACGATATGACGGGCCGGATCTTGGGGATCACGGTTTGTTCGCCGAGGAAGCACGAGCCGCCGAGGTGTCTGAACTATTTGACTTCGCCGCACGTTGTAATTTGGAGTGCTGTGACGGCTTCGTGTGCTTTTCCAGGCCTTTTTGAGGCGCAGGAGCTTATGGCGAAGGATAGGAGCGGGGAGATTGTGCCGTATCATCCACCGTTTCATTTGGGGCCTGAGGAGGCTTCGGGGGCTTCGGCCCGGAGGTGGAGGGACGGGAGCTTGGAGATTGATTTGCCGATGATGCAGTTGAAGGAGCTTTTTAATGTGAATCATTTTATTGTGAGCCAGGCGAATCCGCATATTGCTCCTTTGCTGAGGGTGAAGGAGATTGTTAGAGCTTATGGAGGCAATTTTGCTGCAAAGGTATTTTTTTCTTAATGCTTGTGGTTTGAAAATTGTGAAATGGATGCTTTTCCTTAGGAATGGAAGAAAATACGTGAGTTCTTTTTTTTTTTTTTAATATAAATCTTGTGTCTTGTCTGAGAGATCTAATTATTAGAGAATTTTGCTGAGTATGGTCATTGAAAATACTAATGAGACTGACTCTGTGTTTTGTGGTCTTGACTACTACACGGCCACTTTATTTTTCAAGGAACGAATAGATAGAGAGGGGGGAAATAAAAAGAAAAAAAAAATATCTAGAAGTTGTTTGATGGATTTATATGGTTAAATCTTGAAAACAAATTCAGGGAATGAGTTAGAAAACACTTGTATGTTATTAATTTCGGTCATTGTTTTCTTTTGGACCTTTTTGAACACGCTCAATGCTTCTATCATTTTTGCGTTATCTTCTACGGGAGTGAAACAACAAGTTATCGTTTTTCTTGATGCAGCTTGCTCATCTAACTGAGATGGAGGTAAAACACAGATGTAATCAGATATTGGAGCTCGGTTTTCCACTTGGGGGACTTGCGAAGCTCTTTGCTCAGGATTGGGAGGGTGATGTAACTGTTGTGATGCCTGCTACTTTAGCTCAGGTACAGATAAAGTATCATTACGTATTGTTTATTTGTTTTACCCAGAAAATTTAATAATAATATTGTAAAGGGAGAAACTTTTTGAGATGAAAAAAGGTACGGTCATAAATTACAAAATTAACGAGGAAAGAAGCAACACTGCAACAGTAGAAAGATTTTCGCTCGTTTGATTATTTCTGATGACTTTTGTAACCCATCTGATTTTATGAGCATGCAACTATGCCATAAAATTCTAATGAGTAGATATAGCAGAATTTTAAGTCATGACTTAGTTTTGTTACAGTCAGGTTGTTGGTGTCTGCTGAAACTATTTTACATTACAAGGGTTTTGTCTTCAATTTGGTGATAATCAATTCTTCGATTATATCAATAACATTTTTTTAAAGAGTTTGCAAACACTCCTACTGTAGTTTTTAGTGGTGACTTTTCTTAGGAGTCCATATTATAACTAAGACGGCTAAACTGCAAAATTAGCTCACTAATGTATGTTGTTCGCACTTTAGTCCAGTAGCACTAAATTTTTTTTTTTTTGGCAATCTTAGTCCAATCTCGCCGACCAATCTGAAGATTTCGCCAAATATTTTGCTGGATGGATGATGTAGCACTCTAGATTTGGGGTTTCTTATTTTTTTGACATTTTAAAATGATGTGGCACTGGCCCACCTCCATGAAGACATAAAAGCCAAAAAAAACATTTTTTGAAAAGAATAACCATGTCAGCAAGGAACTGGGGAAAAAGATTTCTATTTTCAAGTTTTTTAAACTATATTTTGTGTTTTTTTATAGCCACATGGAGGTGACCAGTGACATGTCATTTAATATTACTGAAAAATGAGAAATTCCTAAATCTGGGTGCCACATCATCCGTCCGACGAAATTTCCGGTTGAATTTTTGAATCACGTGGAGATTGGACTAAGATTGTCTAATATTAAAAGATAGTGTACCAAATTGCAATCCCAAAAAGTTGACATGTCATTTAATATTACTGAAAAATGAGAAATTCCTAAATCTGGGGGCCACATCATCTGTCCGACAAAATTTCCTGGTGAATTTTTGAATCATGTGGAGATTGGACTAAGTTTGCCTAATATTAAAAGAGTGTATCCAATTGCAATCCCAAAAAGTTTCTGGGCGAAAGTGCAAAACAACATAAGTTAATGGGCTAGTTTTGCAATTTAATCGAACTAATACTATTGTCCTCCTATGTGATTTTTTCTGTGTTAGCTACAAAGTATATTGTTAACTTCTTTGCTTTTTTTTTTCTCAGCTCTCAAAGATAATACAGAACCCATCCTACGTGGAGCTCCAAAAAGCAGCCAACCAGGGGCGACGCTGCACCTGGGAAAAGCTGTCGGCCATCAAAGCAAACTGCGGCATCGAGCTCGCCCTGGACGAGTGCGTGGCCATCCTCAACCACATGCGCCGCCTCAAGCGCAGCGCCCAACGGGCGGCTGCCTCCACCTCATCCGCCGCCTCCCACGGCCCTCCCTCCTCCCGCTTCAATGCCTCCAAACGCATCCCCTCCTGGAACGTCATCGCCCGCGAGAACTCGACCGGGTCCCTCGAGGAGGACCTCCTCGCCGACGTCTCGCGCAACTGGCGTACCCACCACCGCTACTACGCGCACGATGGCAGCGACAGCGAGTCTGAGACCGCCGACCTCAACTCGTGGACCAGGTCCGGCGGGCCGCTCATGCGGACAACCTCTGCCGACAAGTTCGTCGACTTTGTCCAGAATCTGGATAAAGGGACGGCAGATAACAAATGGAATAATCTCGTCGTCCAGGTGGCGTCGAGGGTTGTCACCCCGGATAAAACGTCCGACACGGAATACGATTCGAGAGAGCTTAATAATAATAATAATAATAATAGGGGTTCGACGAGCAATTCGAGCATAATGGTGGGCGAGGGCGATCTGTTGCAGCCGGAGCGGATACACAACGGTATAGTGTTCAATGTTGTTAGAAAAGAGGTGTTGACGCCGACATCTACTAATAGCGATTCAGTTGCCGAGTGTGTGCAGCTCGACAGTACGGATCAGAGAGAAATGGATGATGATGGCTCGGATTCGGATGATGCCGGGGGAGAAGATGTTTACGTGGACGAGGCTGAGGCGGGGCGGGGCCCGAATGGTCGGGGCGGTGAGGATATGTGTGATAAGCATGTAATGGATGGTTGATGATGCCTGCTGTGGGGTTTTTATTTGCAATTGGTAATTTTGTCAGGATTATTTTTAGTAGAAATGAGAATTGTGTAAATAAGCAGAATTGAGTAGTGTATGTAATTAGGCAGAATCATGTGCAGTGTAAGAAGATTGCTCCTACTATTTGAGAGCAAGTTGTACGAGTTAAGAAGTGCAATAGCATTTTCCTCCTAACACGATTGGAGTTTAGGAGATTCATTCACATTTGGTTCCATCTTGGTGATATGATGCCTTTGGCTTGTTTGCCATATCGTTCGGAACACCGAATTGGTATTTTGGAAATTAAGTACTCGTTTGTTTAAAAACTCAAAAATCAAATACTCAATCAACAATTTATTATAACTAAATAATTAAATTTTACTATATAATATTATAATACATCATAATTTACTTTTCAAATATGATTTGACATCAAAAATAATATAATAATACATTAGAATTAGAATATATTTTTCATGTACATTTCGGTCTTCTTCATGCGCCGCGAAATTTAGGTATAAAATGTATGCAACTTGTTGCATGAAGTGCAATTTACAACATTTAGCATGCATCTTCCACCGCAATGCAACGAAATTTACTGTGATTAACTAAGTTTACTTTGAATCTTCTATTCTATATACTGTGGTTTAATTGTTGTTTAATACATTTCACCTATCCTACATACACAGTATTACATCATCTAGCACAAATAATAAATAATATTCACATGATACTATAAACCATCATATAAAATACCTAATAAATTTGGAATGTTGAAAAGGCAGCCAAAGTGGAATAGCAAATGCAAGTGGATAACATAGAGACAAAGGCAAATTGGTGCACGTTGGTGACAACTCACACCAAGAGGTGTTAATCTGGTTTAGGTTAATCGGTTAACTGCTAGTTATTAATTGGATGACCGTTTACGATTAATTGTTGACAGGCAGTTCAAGTTATAATCGTAACCATCAACCGATTCTCGGCGGTTAGGTTACGGTTAACCTGACTGGCTAACCATAACTGACGGTTAACTGACCATTAAAAATAAAAATAAAATTACGTCGATTTAACCGCCGGTTAAAGACCGTTTGAAATCAACGACGCAGATCAAATAGCCACTGATGATCAACGGTTGAAATTTTAAAAAAAAACTAGCCGTTGGCAGTTAACTGGTTTAATCGCTGGTTAACGTCTAATTTTTCAAAACCATTGTTGAACGTATTAAATACCTTTGTATTTTACTGATATGACGTGGCAATACAGTTAGGAATTAGTTTTGTAACTAACTACAGTTAGGGTTAGCTCTAAGTCAGTTTAGGGTTAACAGCTTTTTGTTATTCTGTTATCTCAAAAACGTGAATTTTGTGAAGCTTGAAACTGGGCTTTAAATACTCGGTCCTAATAATTAATTAATCAATCAAAAACCACAATTAATTTTTTAGACTTTTTGCAATTTTTTAGCAGGACGACCCTAGACAAGCTCTAGCCCCATATACTAGGTTTATTGAGAATACTAAGCGAAAACGGCAAAGAACTAGTGCTAGTCGACCAATGGAATTAGATAGTTATTTAGAAACTTTTGAACTGAGTAGTGTTTCAAAAAAGCCTGATGGTACTACTAACGATCTTATGCAATTTTGGTCGAAAGTGACTACTTTTTTCCTACACTCTCTAGGATTGCCAATTAGGTTTTCGCCGTTCATGTTTCAACAGTTTATGTTGAACAGGCCTTCAGCACGGGAGGCTTTGTGTTAGATGATCGCCGGTCTGAGTTATTACTCAAGAATCTTGAAATCAAATGTTGATGAAATTGGGTCAAAGCCCAAAACGAGAACAAGAAATGCAATTGGATGAAGGTGAAGAAAGCAACTATTACGATACCATTTCGGGAAGCAATGACAACGACGAATAGATAAGTAGGTAAGTGAGATAAGTATAATAATTACGTGAACTTTGATTCCTATACGAGAATATGTAGGCAAGTTAATTCTAATATTAAAAATTAAAATTTAATTTTAACTTCTAATATTAGAATTAAAATCAAGTTCTTTTTTATTTAAAAAAAAAGATCATTTCTTTAAAAAAAGAACTCTTCCATCGAAAATAAAATAAAATAGATGAAGATCAATGACAAAAAATCTTATTAAAGTCCTTTTAAAAAAAATATTATTTAAAAAAAAACTTACTTCAAAAATTCAATTATTCAAATTTTATTTAAGTTCTCATTTATTTATCTCATTCTAATTCCATTTAAGTTTCTCATTCATCTCAATTATTCTAATTTTATTTAATTTCTTAATATTTAATTGAAAAAAATTCAAACATATATATATATATATATATATATATATATATATATATATATATATATATATATATATATATATATAGAACTGGTTAAAATTACGGTTAACCAGTTCTATATATATATATATATATATATATATATATATATATATATATATATATCGGCGGTTAACCGTAATTTTAACCAGTTCACCGACAGTTAGATTAAGTAAATTTAACCGTCCGATTTCAACCAGTTTAATACCTCTACTATTTGCCACATAAAATCAGGATTCTAAAAAACATTAAATCATTAAATAATTAGCAGATTGGACCTAGCGCCTTGGTGGATTTGGGCCGGTTACAAATATGATATATTAGGCCGAGCCAAATTAGGAAAAGAAAAACAAAAGTATATAATCGAGAAAGGACTAGCGTCTAGACGAAAACTAAACGGGAGATTTTGAAACGGTGCATACAAATGGACAGTTCGCACTACAATTAGGAGATATCTACTCACTCTATCAATAATTGAAGAGAGTTTTAATGTATGAATAGTACCATGTATGCCTTGTTTGTTGGCCATTCATTTAGTTTCCACATGATTTGGTCGGAAGGGCCAAAAGACAAGTTCAAGGAAATAGAGCCGCAGAGGAAAGGAAAGGAATGGGTGTAAAGTGGTCAAACATCAAAATGACATTGTTTACAATGTCCCAAGCTTGTCTTTTTCTTGGCACGTTGAGTGCTTGCCCTTAGTCAGCTTGGCTTGGCATGGAGTGCGTGTTAGGTTTCATTTGGATTGTTGTTGAATCTCAATTCAATATTTAAGTCATTTAAAATTCTCTCTTTAAATATTTCCATCAAATTCAAACACTTTCATCCAAATGCAACCTTAGTGCAGTCTATCCTTGTGTACATATACATATATATATGTTGGGGTTTGTAATATATGGATTATTAATGTACTTTGATTTTGAAAAAAAAAAAGTTCTTTTCTTTTTATACATAGGTACTCAATTGACTTGGATTAGGTAAAATCCTCAATAGCACTTGTTCATAAGGAGACGATGAAAAAAATCAGAATTCTGCAACTATTTAATTAAAGGACATTTAATGCAATTTTCTCCAACTATTTTGGGCAGTTGAGAGTGGATTGCAATTTGCATTCGGGGCTGCGTGATAGCCGTGTGCCACTATCGTTGAGACTGTTGAAGAATATTACGTGAAATTGGAAATCAAGAATAAATTTGTCATAAAATGTTGGTGGTAAAAAAATAAGTGAACTAATAGACAAAAATGTCTTCTATATTTTATTTATCAATTACTTTCCCATGAAATGATTTAATTTGAAAAAAAGCATATATTTATACTCGTGAGAAATTGGCATATTTGAAAATTTTGTTTAATTGATTAATACATTAAAAAAAAAACATTTACTACACTTTTGAGAATTAAGGCGAGAAGTCCTTAATTCATACCAGTTTTTTTAATTACAGACTATTTTGCAAATATAAAATCGATGAGGACAATATTAATAATTTTACATGTCTATTTGATTTCTACGGTTCAGGGTCAAAACGTACAACTTTCCTATACAAAAACAAGGTCTCTCTCCCTCCCCAATTTTTGCATTTTATATTGCACATTTATCTTTTGTGTCGTGAATATTGATCATACAACTCGTGCATTTGTAATGTACAAGTGATAAATATGAATTTATGATTTTATACGATCACTTTCCTATTTATATTTATCATCTGTATATTCATTCATTTGTGTAAGTATCATTATATAACAACTCCTAGTTATGTGTTTCTTTTTTTTTTTTTTTTTTCAACACTTTTGTTAAATCGGACTAATGGATCATTTGTTAGGCTAAAATTTCATATTAATATATTATAGTGCAAAAACCAATACATTATAATAAAAAAACCAATACATCATAGTACAAAAGCATCATAGTACAAAAGCATTACAGTACAAAACCAATACATCATACCACGGGTTAGAAATTTATGAAAAATTAATATTTTATAGTAAAAAACCAATACATACACCACATTACAAAAGCTAATACATTATAGTAACGGGTCAAATAACTTAACAGGCAGGATCCATTAATCTATCGTAACACAAGTGTTTGTCTTTTTTTTTTTTTTTTTTTTTTCCCTAACTAGATTTGATAATTAGACAGATGAAAGCAAGAGCACTCTATCATTGTTGCTGCAACTTGCGGGCTTGGCTACGGCGTATCAATTCCCAAATTATAACATAATCCAACTTAAGAGATTTGATTCATTCGATATGATCATGGTCAATTTTCTGACAACTAAACAAAATATTTTTTCGGTTTGTTGTACCAATAATGTACCAGTACCACTGATAAAGAAATATACTCCATCGTCCAATAAAGATGGTACGCTTTAACTTCTATAAATTTTTAAAAAAGTATTCTCTCCGACCCAAAAAAAAAAAAAAAAAAAGCAGACATACAAAATATGCTATTAAAAAAATAAAATAATTATAATTGGTATTGTAAACTTTTTGCTATTTACTCTATTTTATTCTTAAATTTTTTAGTATTCTAATAAATAAAGTAAATTAATTTTAGTCTTTTTCTTGTGATATTTTAACTTCTAAAAAGTAAACATAGCTTACATGCATTTTCCATTTATACTCTTTCTTTTAATACTAATGACTTGTTAATTGTTGATATCAATGTACATTAAATAAAAGCAAATAAATAAATACATTAAACTAATATGAAAATGTGTTATAACTTGAGATAAAAAATAAAAATATATTATAATTATAAGAATAATAGAGTATATACTCTCTCTCTATATATATATATTTAAAAATAAAAAGCAATAAAATTAAATAATGCGTATTCCACACAATGATTGTTGTTATAAACTAGAGAGAAAAACAGAGAAAGTATATAGAGAATGAATTCTCAGGTATGATTTTCATTATAATTGAAGCCATATTTATAGGAAAATTTCAATGGTACAATTGTAATTACATAATCTCATCAGGGGCTAAATAGTCATTCACACACATAATAATAAAGGCATATACTATTTACAAATAGTAAGTTTTTTGGTGAATATTTATAACACTCTCACTTGAATGACTATTTACATAAATATTTAATTAACTAGTTGAAGAAAAACCCAATTGGCAAAAAACTTACAAACTATTTGTAGTAGAGCTTGTGTCGATAATAAATTGTTGTACCATGACTTTGCTAAATAAACCTGTGGGACAAAAACTGAGCAATGTGGAAGCGTAAATTTGCTCCCCCTCATATTTATCATTCTTGTAGGAGTAATCATTTGTTGCCTCATTAAAATCTTGTCAAGAAAACTCTGTGGAAAAAACTTGATCGAAGGAAAAAATGTACAACTACTCCACCTGATTTCATATATTTGAGGAAGTGTACTAATTTCATCTTTAGTTCTCATCAAATCATGAATATGCTTCGTTAAAACCTTATTAGAAAAAATCCAGTGGGGAAAATGCTAATAAAGGAAAAAGAGTACATTATCCATGTTAATATACGCCTTTAAGTTAACTCGTTAAAAACCTTACTAGAAAAACCCAGTGGGACAAAATCTCAGCCAAGGGAAAAAGAGTGTAACGCGTATTTTATAAGTATGCTTCGGACATCTCAAAATCCTTCTGAGATTTATACGAGTAGATCAATCAATACTCTTCATTTAATTTCTTGTGAATAAAGATTTTTCGTGCTTACATGCAATTGATACATTCAAACTCATATCTTTATTTCATCGAAATACATGTAAAAATATCATGTGTAAGTTTTATATTAGTTGTGAACATGCTGTCTCGTTATAAACCTTGTTTGTAAAAATCATTTGGGATAAAAACCACAACTAAGGAAAAGAGTACAATTATAAACTTATTTCACAACAATGTCATTGTTTTAAGTCATTGCATGTACTAGTAATATATTCGAAACCTCTGTAGGAGTATCAGTGTCATTCTTCATAAAACTCATATATTACTATTTTCATTATAAAGGGCATATATACATCAACATCGATGTTTTTCTATAAGTTTCAATATTCTCATTATCAATAATCATTCATAGCGCTATTCTTTTATAATGAGTCGACACCATTCAACTTTATATCATTCCCCATAATGATATAATTTATCGAGATATCTCATAAACAATCCTTTCCAATGATTTTTACAAAATAATTATGTCTATACACTCTTTGAAAGTATATGCCTCCTATACCATTCATTTAATATATATTTTTGGGAAAATATTCAACGCTTACGGCGTTGTTTGATTTATCGAAGCATGTGTAGTTGGTATATAAGATCATTATCAATCTTTCTTATATCTCTTATCTTCCAAGTTCGTGCTTCGATTGTGAGTATATAACATTCTTCATAATTATTTCTAACTATCAATACTCCCCCTCATGCTGAGAAAAACCTGAAACCAAACTCATACAACTGGGATATTATAAACATTTAATTTCAATAAGGGAGTTCATATTATTTTGCACTTTGTTCTCGATATTGACAATGAACCGGAGGACTTTTAATAGTTTATCAATTGATATCTCACTTGTATGCGCATATCCAATCATTCCATGATCTGTTCAAGTTATTGGGATATCTTACTAGCTTTATCATTTAATTTGAAAATCGTGCTCATACTGAGAGCAAATCACCTCGTAAACTTCCAGTTACGAGTCTTATACTCATGTGACTATCTAGTGGATCTATAAAATCTAGTGGTACACTTGGAGGGAGAGTGGGCCCATATATACCTCATCCCTATACATTCCAAAATTATTAGGAATTCATTCCCAACTTTTCTATCTAGTAATAAGTTTCCATTAATCGAGAATAGTTAACGAAGAATTCATCTCTCTATTCAAATGAAATATCAATTTTAATAATTCTATTATTAGTTAAACCAATATGATCCGATTATGTAAATTGATATTATTGAACAATTGTACCTGGAAGATTCTTATATCTATTATAAAAACTAGTTGTCTCCAGCATGAGGTATTTATTTTAAGATGTAGATAATTTACCAACATATCACATCATCTTTCAGCGATATTTTAATTAAATCATTGTTCAAAATACAGATTTCAAACACAGTAGTGTAGTACTCTTGATAGTACTGTTTACTGTTCAAATGAAGTAGCGTATTTCATATGATTCAAACTAGTCTATAAAATATCGAGATAATCAAAACAAAATTCACATCAACAAAGGTCTAAATTTCTTAATGGATTCAATACTCTTAAATCTTCGTAAATAAAAATATTTTTCGTTTGGCGGGGGATATTATTGTGGAATTCAGAAGAATGTACACATCATTAACAATACGATGTTAAGGAGAATTTTATTTAAAGCATAAAGATGTTTAAACATATATATCAACTAATACATGTTGATATCTACCAGAAATGCAAAAAATTAAATCAGACAAAGAGCTAGAACACGAAGCAAGAAATCACTCGTACCATAATCCATACTGAAGGTTAATATGGTAAGTGCGATAATCTGAATAATAGTGACTATCATCAACATTCGTTCAAACATTTTGAGAAATCTGTAGTGTCAAGAATTTATTAAGATGAGAGAACATGGGGTAATTGTTGAATAAAATATAAGTATTTTATAGAATGAAATATTACTATTATTAGCCGTTAACTAGCCGTTTCTAGCCGTTAGAAGAGGTGAAAGGAGTGTAAATCTTTATATTATGTATTAGAATTTTATTTATTTTGTAAAAATGAAAGTCTTTCAATTGCCAATAAATAAGCATTATTTCTTCAAATAGGTATGTGTCGTTTTTCTTTTGCCACGGTTAAAAAGAAAACAGTAATATCATTTATTAGCTCATGAATGTCTTTCACCATTTTTAAAAGTAAATAGTGAAATCATTTATGATCTTGTAAAAACTCATCTTTAAATACAGGGTCACAGATCATAAAGATGTATGTTTCACAAATATTAGAAACTTTTAGTATAGAAAAAGATACATGGAAGTTTCAGAATCATTGCAAAGAGGTAAATCTTTTTCTCATCCACTCAAAACCATATGTATTCTTGGTAAAACCAAACTGATAGGTCATATTCAATATATATATATGACAATTCAACTTGTGAGAGAATTAGATAATAAAAAGATCGATATTTTATATGGAGGAACCAACTACGGACTTTATAACAGTCTTACATCATCTGCACGTTACTGGGGAATAGATGTGAGTATCCCACCTTTTTATAGAGTTAAAACCAACACTATCATGTGTCCAGCTAGATTGAAACTTCAATCACAATCTTTTCATGATTGTATGATATACATGGTAAACAACAACGATGTTATCATTGTCCTTACAGGTGGTTGTGCCACTTTGAATGAAATTTTTAATATTACGTCATGGGCAGAGTGTAACTTCCATACCAAACCTATATACTTGTTAAATATTGATAAATTTTTAATGGTTTGCTCAATTTTCTAGATCAATGTGTAGATCATAAGTTTGTCTCTCATTCAGCGAGGGAAATACTTATATCTGCCAACACAGTTTTTGAGCTACTTATAAAACTTCAAGCATATATTTTAGTTCAAGATTTTGTAGAAGTTAAAACTTGTCAGCCACAGACTATCTGTGTTAAGCGAAAAGAAGACCAAATCCTTTAGATCTCTCATTGTAAACTCTCATGAGGTGGTAGAGTTACGGAGTTAAATACTCTCGAGAAGCACTCCACCACTTTCATGAGTTTAATATATGTTTTTGTATTTTAATGTCGAGTGTTTATCGCTTTTAAGCTAATTTTAATATTTTCACTTTGACTGTGTTGTACTTCTTCTCTAGTAATAATAACATCATTTTGCTTTTTTGCAAATACAGGAATTTAGTGCTTTATAATGTCAGTGATATTTGCTTCTTCGAGAGTATTTGATTATCATGTCAATGTGATCTCGTATGATTCTTTCAAGTGGTACATTTCTTTTATCAACATGGAACTTATTGAGCAATTAATTTCATAGATTATTTATCGGTACCTTCTGGTATCCCTTGCTCAGTTTTCTCCATTAATATCCAATAAACGTGGAGAAGAAATTTCATTTTTATTGACTGCTACTTTGGGAGCAGGATTCATATGTTTGTTAAATTATTTTTTTAGAGTAGGATTTAGCCAATCATGGGGTATTACCAACCACATTGGCGATATTGTAATATTTAAAGTGCATAGCTGAAATTAAATTGCGATAATTAAACTGCATGATCAATAATTACTTATTCGTAAGTAGGATCCTCTTAGTATACGGTATCACACATCACTTGGTATATTAAATGCATAAATATGTAAATCATCTGTCTTGTGATAATTAAACTCATCACATAGGAGGTATTGCAATATTTAAATAATTAAAATTAACAAATAGTGGTTTAACCCACCACTTGGACATTATTACAGTAAATTAAATGCAGGAATTTAAATTACAAATATTTAACTATTTCTTCACGAGCAGGGTCGTTTAGATTATACTGATCCATGATTAAAAATTATTAAATGGTCAAGTTATTCTTGGATGATCAAGATTCGGTCCAAATACCGACTACACTTCAATTTCACGATTATGAAGTTGTCCAATCATTTTCTCAAGATATGATCATCACCAATACGCTGAACCAGCAACTATTATCAGTCACTGGCGGTTGCCGACGGCCGTGCCGCCTGGCTAACGTGAGAAGACATTCAAATCAGTTTATAAAGTTATCATCGACTGGATGATTGCACGTCGAACTATCAGCTGCCATCAATTGCTGCCAGTCACCGGCGGCCGAGCTGCCTCGACGGCGCATGGTGCCTCTTATACATATTATAGAGTGTTTGGTACCTCATATACATTTTGTAGAGTGTTAATAGTACAATAATAAATATCTACAAGTCCAAATATTATCGTTCAATCCTCCATAGTGAGGGTACCAATTTATAATTTAACATTTAAGACTCTAATATGTCATATCTTTAAACGAGTTAGTATTTTATATTTCAATATTAATCTCAAAATGAAGCTCTCGTTAAACCGAATAATATGGTGTCAATAAGATATTATTTCAATTATATAATCCTTGTAGCTGAAGAAAACTAATTTTGTAGTTTAATACTTAATTGAAATATTAAAATAAGTAATGATCACTTACCTCTCCTCTTTATTTCTTTTTCTATTGTCATTTATGACGTCCTTTTTCTTCTTTTCAATTTTCCATTCAATACATTTAATGGGTTTAATTAAATAATTAATATAAATTTAATTCAGAAATAAATAAATAAATTAGTTTGGAAAATTTTTAAATAAATCTGGCGGGACGCTGATGGCAAAAGCGTCCCGAACCTTTTTTTTTCGTCCCCAAAGTTTTTGGGGCCCCAAATTGAAAAAAAAAATTAATTTTTGGGTCGGGACGCTTTTGGCCATCAGCGTCCCGGTTGATTTTGTAAAAAAAAAAAAAAAAAAGTCCGGGGTCGGGACGCTTCTGGCAATCAGCGTCCCGGGGGCAGAATGCAAAAAAAAAAAAAAAAAAATCCGGCCAACAACCCAAACCCTAACCCTAATACACATATTATTTATTTATTTATATTATATACTTTTAAGGTTTAGTTATATTTATAATTTATTTAAAAAATTTATTAATTAAAATAAATAAACATATTATAATAATGTCTTATAATTACAAGAAGTTTA
>BMAC01000024.1:2548619-2591794 GCA_014905375.1 Phtheirospermum japonicum | reverse complement strand
CGTCAAAATTAGCCATTATTAGCTAGTATAGTTTATGTGTGTTGATAAGTTTTTTTGTGTGTACATATATATAGATGCAGCTTTGCCAGCTATAATTGCTGTGCCATTGTGTTGTCTTGTCAACCGGTACATTGTGGCCCAGAACCCAAATAAATAGCTGCCCACCCACACATCAATGCCCTGCAGCTTTGCCAGCTATAATTGTTGTTGCCATTGTGTTGTCTTGTCAACCGGTACATTGTGGCCCAGAACTCAAATAAATAGCTGCCCACCCACACATCAATGTCCTGCAGCTTTGCCAGCTATAATTGTTGTGCCATTGTGTTGTCTTGTCAACCGGTACATTATGGCCCAGAAACTCAAATAAATAGCTGCCCACCCACACATCAATGTCCTGCAGCTTTGCCAGCTATAATTGTTGTGCCATTGTGTTGTCTTGTCAACCGGTACATTATGGCCCAGAATCCAAATAAATAGCTGTCCACCCACACATCAGTGCCCTGCAGCTTTGCCAGCTTTGTCATTGTGTTGTCTTCTCATCCTTGTCATTAATTATGCCACAAAATAATCTCAAAATTACTTTAGTAATTGCTCTCATTGCTATAAATATGTGAGGGAACAAATAATGGATAATTCATCAGCAAATACATATCAATTACTTCATACCTTATTTTTAAAAAAGCTAATGGCAGACCACTTCAACGACACAGATGGCGTTCCTACACTTCCGGTGAAAACACTCGATTACGGGTGTGAATTCAACACTAAGTAGACACTTGCCAGAGACGAACGTCTAAATGAATTCCTAATCCTCGAAAATGATATTCGAGGATGGAATCCAGATGACGGACTGTTACCAGACAACAGAGCGAAAGAAGCCAAGTGTTTACTTAATTGCTGCTTCAAAAATCACCATGCCCTATCTGAAGATGACATCACAACTAGGATTGTCCAACTTCAGAAACGATTCAGGTTCTTCAAAGAACTGGTTCGGACCCCTGGTACTGTTTGGAACGGGAATCTGAAATTGGTCTTAGGTGATCATAATGTACGAGAGAAATTTATGCCTGTAAGTTAAACACGTTACCTTTTCAATTATTACAAGTAATTTGAATATTTCATTATTATTCTAACTTGTTGTGATGAATGCAGGATTGTCCAATCAAAGCCTATTGCAACGCTTATGATGAGGATCCCTTGCTCACAAAAATGGAAGTACTGTTTGGAGATGTGTTCTCAACAGACCACAGTGGAAGCTCAACGAGTGGAAGTAGCGTTGACCATGCACGTTGGCTTTCCGACATTGCTCTGCCTATGTGGATTGCGTTCGGGTCACTCGATTGGGAAAATGGTACTCAACAATCGACCATCAGATCAGTGGGCACTGGCTTAGCCAGTTTTGAGTCAAACATCTCTCCCCCAGCACTTGTATCTCCGGTGCATCTAAATCGTAGGGTTCCCATGTCCACTGCACATTTGAATAATCGTCATCAGTTCGCACCATATTAACAATATAAGCAATATTTATTCAATACCATACCTCCGACTCGTTCAACCGATCAAGCGACTCCCGAAATATTCGCAGCGTATGTCTAGAGCTCCGAGTATAACTATACTCCGCAATCCACCTGCGACAACATACATCGAAGGTTATTGAAACAGAAAATATTACTAATAGTTGTATAACTAGTATTGCCATTTAAAATTATACCTGGCACCATACGGTGGTACGGGTAACGTGACGTCATCGAATGCATTGTAAATGGTCCGATGAAGATTGAGAGAACTGCCCCTAATCTATGGTCTGATAGATGAAATCCGTGACCAAGCCCAAATCTGCAATAAATCCATCGGACCGCTGATCGTCTTCTTATCATCTTTCACCGCATTACACAACTAATGATATAAGTGTGACAGCACAGCACTACCCCAACTAATACCCGATGTCGTGGTATCCTCCTCAAAATGTCGTAGGTAGGTTACAGAGACATAGTTGTTCGTTGTGCTTGGCAACAACAACGAATCTAACAATAAGAGTGCAATCCCACGGGCGTACTGCACGACCTCATCCTGCGGCGTGTCATCGTCTGACCGTCGTCTACTGAGGTGCTCACTCAACGCCTTCGGTTTCAAATGGCTCGCACCTTTCATCTTCTTCTCGTAATCCACAGTGTACCCTACGTAGTACCTGACGTACTCCGTCCATTCCTCCCTGCTCCACTCCGCGTCATCCTCGATCATCGGGGCACCTTCAATCGGAAGACCCCAAATAATAGCCACATCCTGGAGAGTGATCGTTGCCTCTCCCACAGGCAGATGAAACGTATGCGTCTCGCGGCGCCATCTCTCTACTAGTGCGGTGATCAGGTGGCCGTCCAACTTCGACATCGCCCCGCAACATGCGACACCGTAAAATCCCCAGCGATATAGCACAGACATAACTCGAGGATGAAGACCATCACGCTCTTCCCAGAAAATATAGCCAGCTGCCCGCTTCACCGTCAGAACCCCATCTATACGTCCACCTACAACGCTGCTCGATCTATGTAAACTCTGTCGGCTCAAGAGCGATGATGCCATCTGCAAGGTAGTTACATAGATATTAGATATTAGACGAATATAATTGCTGTTGTTGTTATTATTAATATTATTATTAGAACCCTAATTTATTATTATTGTCCTTGCTGTTGTTGTTGTTCCATATATATGGGATAAATTAGATAAATATATGTTTTCTAAATAAGCAAGTGCATACAATATAAAAGAAATACAACAACAAACCCGGATACACCAACAATTACAAATGTTCAAAGCAATGCGAATTACAACTTCTAAAAGTGCTAGCGAATTACAACAAATGACTAATGGAAAGATCACCGCCATATCTAACATCAATGCATGGTACTAGAATGTCCACCGCCTTGTGAGGAACTAGCCACATCTTCTTCACGGTATCGTTGTCTTGCGCGTACTTGGGCTTGGTCCATCTCGTTGGGAATTCTACTACCCCTGAGTCGTCCAACTGTTCGCTGCCTCCTCGTGTGTGGATCATGAACCAATTGAAAACTTGCCTCATTCCAGTCCTCCGCATCAGGCAACGGTTCCAATGCCCCAGCAGAGTATGTGTGTAGGTACGCGGCAGTGCTGTAATAATCCTAGACGTAAACACGAGGATCCGCTCTAAATTCGGTACACGCCTTTATTGCATGGGAGCACGGAATACCGCTGCTCACCCATCTACCACATGAGCATTCTGGTCTTGACAAGGAAACTCGAAAGATTCGTTGTTGAGCTCCTCCGCTCACCTTCACAGAGACTTCGGCCGTTTGGGTCGCCCAATTAAAGCCCCTAACATCATAAGATGACCCCAATTGCTGTCTTTCTCTGAATAGGTTGTATATCTTATCAGGCCAAAATTGCTGCATGTTATGGACTCTCGTCGCATCTTTCAAACGATCGTAGAAATTTTTAACACTTCGAATAAATGTGATTCAGACGATGGTGGTTATTGGGAGTCGTCTAGCACACTTCATCACTCCATTGATGCACTCGGACATGTTGGTCGTGAGGATGCCACACCGCTTGCCGCCGTCGTGGGACAATGTCCACTTGCTCTTATCAATGCCATCCAAGTACACAAATGCATTCGGATCAAGCGCCTTGATCTGCTCCATTATTCTGTGAAAGACTACAACCCTGGGTTCTGCTCCACCTTTGAAACACATATCCTTCAATTTCACCGATTTGGCATGCGTGTTGAAGTTAGAAGAGACATATCGCAAACAAAAAACGTTAGAAGAGAATGCCGGAACTTGTTCTAGTGCACTGAGTAGTCCGGCATTCCAGTCAGATATAAGACAAACCCCTTCTATGTCGCGAACAATATATTTTGCCACCATGTGAAGGAACCAATGCCACGAGCTGCAACTCTCTGAATCAACAACTGCGTACGCTAAAGGCACGACTTGTTGGTTGGCGTCAACTGTAACTGCCATCATCAAAGTGTGCTTGTACTTTCCAACCAAAAAGGTTCCATCAACGCTGATCACCTTGCGACAATGTTTAAAAGCCTCGATACATGGTCGAAATGCCCAAAATACAAATCTTAACATGTGCACATAGGGTATGCCAGAAGATTTGTGTCGCCACTCGACCACGGTCCCCGGGTTGTACATCTGCAATGCCTCCATGTATTTTGGTAAACATTGGACCGACTGATCCCACGTCCCGTACACATTTTCACGAGCCCGAGACAAACCTACCCACGCCTTGTGATACGGCACAAGGTAATCATATTCTTGTTTGACAGCCCGCTGGACATGTAAAGCGCTATATGACGGATCCTGCTCGACGTGGCTGGTAATGAGCATAGAAATTAAATTTTTACATAAGTTGGGGTGATCTTCACGTGTAAAGGATGCGAGACATCTGTGCTCAGAACCCAATCTTGTGATTACCCAAGCACCCTTCCATTTCCGAAAACTAGCGCAGAGCCACCAACCGCATTCGGATGATTCGTTCATATCTACATGATTCTCACCAAGTGAACTCGACATGCAAATAATTTTCCACATCACAGGATTGCTTTCTACCACTCTATACGAACACTTGGCGACGCGCACGGAGTAATCTTTGACAGCCCACATCAAATGCCGTTTATCTCTAAATATCATGCCTATTCTCAGCACTCCTTCGTCTTTACTGTAGTACAAGTCCGGCTGAGGGACACCTATAGAATCGATAGGAACGTCTTCGTATACGGTATCGAAAAATGGTATGTTCTTGTACAGTGCGGAGCCTCCATCCGCTCGTCTATGGGTTGTAGGGACAAGTTCATTCAAGGTAGGTTCAAAAGGTTCTTCATCTGGTACGCTACCCCCCCAACTGAAAGAATTTCTCGTCAGTTTCATGACCATCATCATCTAGTTCGTTTAAACCATTTTCGGAATCGGTTCCTTCATCTGGTCCGAAGCAATCGGCGGGGTAGTCCGAAATCACCGGTGGGGGATGATGCTCGGTGGATTCTACATTTGCATATCCACTCTCGTCTCGAAGAATCGATGCATACACGTCGTATTCATTACCAGAAGACATAATCGCCTATGTGCGCTTACTTCTAAAAATATAAATAAATTCTTATATTCACATAATTAATAATTTCTTATAAATTTAAATTTTCACATAAACAAATAAAATTAAAATATTCACGTAATTGATAATTACACCACAAACAAATAAATTCAATTTTTCACATAATAAAATAATTTCTCACAAAATTAATAAAATCACATATTTTCGTAATTCATAGTTTTTGCACAAGCAATTAAATAGAAGGTAACAATTGAAGGTCAATATTTTCCATAATCAATTTACAAGAACAATTCACAAAAATAATTAACAATTTGCATAAAAAAACAATAATTTCCATAAACAATTAACAAAATAATTCAGAAAAAGAAATTACAATTTTCACAATTCACAGTTCACAATTCACAAATAAAATACATTTTCATTACAAATATCAAAAACATCTAAATTTAAATTAAATAAACCTGCAATTTATTTAAATTAAAAATAATAATAACAATAACAATATAATACCTAAATACTAAAACTAACAACTAATTAAAATATATAAAAGTAAAAAGAAAAACAAAACAAAACAAAACAAAACTTACCTTCTTGGAGCTCCTGGCCGCGCTGTTGCGTCAAGAAGGAGGAAAGGGAGAATGGAGTGTGTGTGTGCGCGTGTAGGGTTAATAGGACGGATTTTTTTATTTTTTTTTGCAAAACAGCCCCGGGACGCTATTCTCATCAGCGTCCCGACCGCGGACTTTTTTTTTACAAAATCAACCGGGACGCTTTTGCCATCAGCGTCCCGACCCAAAAATTAATTTTATTTTTTCATTTTGGCCCCAAAAACTTTGGGGGACAAAAAAAAGGTCCGGGACGCTTTTGCCATCAGCGTCCCGCCACATTTTTTAAAAAATTTTCCAAACTAATTTATTTATTTAATTTCGAATTAAATTTACATTAACTATTTAATTAAACCCATTTAATGCATTAAATTCATTCACCTCTTTCTATCTTCTTTTCTTATTCTTTCATTTTTTTCGTTAGCTTCTTGTTTCCTTTCTTTCTTTTCATCTCTTTTTTTTCATTAAATGTATTTACTTCCCCCCTTCTTCTCCCCTTTTTTTGTATTCGTTTTTATTTCATCTTCTACTTATATTCTTCTTCTCTCTAAAACTCCCACACATACGGTATTTCATGCACACATTATATGATAGTAAAGAAAAGGTGATGAGAGTTGGTTTCCAGTTTGAGTTTGGATTTGGATTTGAGTTTTAAGCAGATATGGCTTAGAGGTACTCATAAATTCTCTTGACTCGTGTAATTATAATGTATCACTATATTTTGATATAGTAGATTTATATTAATTTTAGTTGACTGTAGGTAACAATATCAATAAAATAAGTTCAAAATTATTGAAAATTCGAAGTTGTGGGTGAAGAACGAACAAATTGCAATCAAAAAAAAAAGTAGATTGTCCATGCATTAATGGAAGCTCGTGAATTCTTCCTTAATGGTTAAGAGAAGAGTCATAAGTTTATAAGTTCATAAGTTGAAATTGTTTTGGGCAAGCTTGGAATGAAAAAGGAGACAAAAAATGGAGATGGCAAATACTTTGTGTTGTTTGTGTAGAGACATAGACAAAAGATAGAGACAAGTTTATCCGTAATACTTCTATTTTTGATACAGAGGATCACTATAATATACATGCAACTTTAGAGCATACTATCGCCATATTACTCATATGACTAGAGACTCGTGCTGATAACGTGTTATAAACTAGAGAGAAAAACAGAGAAAGTATATAGAGAATGAATTCTCAAGTATGATTCTCATTATAATGGAAGCCCTATTTATAAAGAAACTTTCAATTGTACAATCGTAATTATATAATCTCATCAGGGGCAAAATAGTCATTCACGCATATAATAATAAATGCGTATACTATTTACAAATAATAAGTTTGTTGGTGAATATTTATAACATGTACATTAGTAACAAATCTAAACCTTACTTTTTCTTACCTAATGATTAACACTGGTAGACATGTGAATGAATGCGCGATATTCGAACAACAAAACACATAGAACTGTGTACATAACATTATTGCAGAATTTGAGATAAGGAATATTTTTATTATGTTATATATATAAACTAGTTTAATACCCGTATATTAAATGAAATTTATAAAAAAAAGATAAGTGTAAAAAATATTTGTGATAATTACTAAGTTTTAAAATTAATTTAAAACATATAAAGGATGTATTAGGACGTGTGCCTTGTACATTTCTAATCTATTTAATAATTATTATAATTATTAAATAATTTTTTATTTTAATATTTAGATTAAATTCACTAATAACTTTATTTACATATTAAAAAGATTTAAATGATGTCACATTTTAAACTCGTGTCTAATCTCTATTAATAAATATTATTATTAAATTAATTTATATTTTAATATTTAAATTGAATTCGTTAATAATTATTAGTTACATACTTTGAGAAATTTAAACGACGACATACTTTCAACATGTATCGCATTGTATCGGTGTCTAATAAATATTTATTATTATTATATAATTTTATATTTTTGTGTTTTGATTGAATTCATTACTTATGTTGTTGCAAATAACTCTGAACTTACCTATATACAATATTTAAAATGCCAAAAATAAAATTATTTAAATTTTTATTATAAATATAACTTATTTAATTATTTTCATGATAAAGTTTTTTTTTTTTTTTGTAATTAAAATTATTCCACATGTAACTTGTCTTTAAATTAAACTAACTAATTTATATATTTTCTAGTAATTATAGATGACTTATTTATATTTTTTATATTACGAAAATAAAATGAAAGTATTGAATCAAATAAAAGAGAGATATTGAATTAGGCAAAATACAATAACATGAAAAGATTAAATAGGCAAGATTGAATTAGGTAGATAAGCTCGGATGTCACATAAGCAACCAAAGTACCATAGTTTTTTTGCCAAACGAAGCATACGAATCAGACATATATGTTAGGGGGATTTTGCATTAATATATAAGGGTGATATACACACACTGTAACACTCGTATTACACAGGATTTATCAAAAAATAATAGAATTTCTTTATGATAATTACAAATTTTCAAAATTAAAAATAAAAAATACAAAAAGATGTCAACTTGTGTCTTGCAGTGATATCTACTCACTATTATTTATTACTCCCTCCGTCCCAAAATGATAGTCATGCGGTTGATTTCACACAAATTAAGAAATGAGTAGTTTATATAGTTAAGTTATTAATTTAGTTAGTGTTTTCCAATTATACCCTTCTTGAATTTATTAATATCAATTAATGCTTATAGAAATCAGTGTTGTAATTAGTATATTTGTTATTGAAATAGTAAGATTTTACATTGTAATCATCAATTTTCAATTTACCATGTAGAATACAAGTATTTCAAAAATATTAATTAAGGGTATGTGTGGAAATAAAAATTTAATGATATGTTAAATATAGTAACTGGACTATCTTTGTGGAACGGAAAAAAAATGAAATATTGGACTATCTTTATGGGACGAAGGGAGTATGATTATTAAATAATTTTATAATTAATGTTTATATTAAATTTGTTATTAACTTTATTTACATATTTGAAAATTTAAAAAGATGTGACATTATGAACCCATGACTAATCTCTATTAATTAATTTATTATTATTATTATTATTATTATTTTATATTTTAATGTCCATATTAAAGTCGTTGATAATTTTTAGATATATACTTAGAAAATTCATAAGATGTCATTTTTTTCAACCTGTATATATTGTATCACCGTCTAATCAACAGTTAGTGATTATTATAATATAATTTTATATTTTTTATTTAGATTGAATTCGTTAATATATTTATTTTTGTATTTGGATTACTACAAATAACAAATAATCTACTTATATAGAATATATTCAAAATTCTAAAAATAAATTTATTTTAACTTTTATAATAAAAGCAACTTATTTAGATTGTCTTCGTAATTGAGTTTTAATTAATATTATCTTTTAAGTAATTTCTAAAATTAAAGTAACTAATTATGATTTTTATTTATAACTATATATGGCTTATTTGAATTTTTTTATTAGAAGAATAAAAGAAAAATACTGAACTAGGTTAAATATTATAAAGAAAATATTAAATTAGATAGATGTTAGGCTCGATAATATATAAACAATTGAAGCACCTGAATTTTTTATTTACGTGACATAGCGTGGTAAGTAGACACATAAATTAGGAGGATTATATTCAAAAGAGAACCACTACATTATATATATATATATATATATATATATATATATATATATATATATATATATGTGTGTGTGTGTGTGTGTGTGTGTGTGTGTGTGTGTGTGTCTGTGTGTGTGTGTGTGTGAGAACTATGGGCCTTAAATCTAATTAAATGGATTAATCAAATTTTTTGTAATTTCCCTATTTGACTAAAAATACTAATATTATATAATACAAGCACTACTGGTATATAATAAAAGCATTATTTCGCAAGTTCGCAAATAAGAGAGGGTTTTCATTGGAACTCGCTCATATATGTTCAAATGAGAACCATGTCCCTATTTGTGAACCTAAGGTCAATTACGAGCCTTAAATCTAATTAAATGGATGGATCATCTTTTTTGTATATTTTCTTATTTAATTAAAAGTATTAAGATTGTATAATAAAAGCACTGTTGGTGTATATAACTAAAATATTGATAAAGCACTGTAATTGTATAATAAAAGCATTGTTGTTATATAATAATGGGACTAGTTCGCAGGTTCGCAAATAAGAGAGGGTTCTCATTGGAACCCACCTTTATATATATATATATATAGGAGCATATGAGAATAAATCTTTGTGTGAGAAATGAGAATAAATACAAGTCACTAGTTTTTAATGCCTTTTATTCAAATTATCCGGTGGCAATTTAAGTACTTATTAGACATATGGTGGCATACCCTGTCATACCTTCTCGATCTGTCATACACAGAAAAAGTTCCTCTCTCCTCTTCGCAATTTCAATCGATTTTTCATCTCTTCTTCCTTTGATATCCATTGATTTGCTGCACAAGTTATCCAAAATTCTGAAGCCTTACCATGTGATAAAATTCGCATAAATCTCTACACCAGAAGAAAAATTCACAAAATTCTCTACCTAGCAACAATGATGGTACGTCTTCCCCTTGTTTTTCATTTTTTACCTTGAATCAAAACATATATTCCGCGAATCATATATATTTCTCGAATCCTTTTGTCGTTGCTGATTTTGAATATATTTGAGTTTTTTTTGGAGTAAATACTGAATTTTAGGTTTTGATTTTATGAACTTTTTGACTTTTAATTTTTCGCAAACACAATTTATGTTTCTCGAATAAAATTATTTTTACGGATTTTAAAATTATTTGAGTATTTTCGATCAGAAGTAGTCCAAGTTCCAACTAATAATAAATAAGGTACTAGATTAGGCATTTCTTGGTATATTACTTAGAAATTATAATTATTTGTTTTATTTGATTTATTCTCTGATATGTATCTGATTGAATCTGTAAGATGTTTTAGGTTCTATTTTTAAATCTGCTTTATGATTTATGTGCAAGGAATTTTTAATTAGTGTGCAAAATCTAGTATATTATTTGTGCACTTTCTATTAGCATGACATGTCTGTGAAAAAATACAATTTTATATAAATTTTTTTGAGTAGTCCAGTTTTAGGGTTTGACACAGCTTAAATTACTTTGTATATATTTTGTGTGCATGCAGTAAAGTAGTAATGTGCAAGATGATATTTATTAATGTGCAAAATTATACATATTAATGTGAAAACACCACATTTTATATACATGTTGTATTTTCTTGTCATTATTGTGTCTTGTATTTATAAGTAAATTATTTTTGTGGTGCTAAGTGATACAGCATGTGCCATGCATTACTATTATTTGATTTTTGTATACAAAAATCTTAAGGAAAGGGGATGTGCAAATAAATGTATAATAATGTGTACGAATGTGCAAAATAAATATATAATTTAACTCTTTTTATTATTGCAGAGAGACTCTTTTTCAAGATTTCTAAGAGAACACAATATAGCACATTACGTCAAGGTTGCTAAATTTAAACCAAACTTTTTGGAGATGCAATGGATAACAGGGGTAGAAAATGTAGATTAGTATGTTTTTCACCATGAGGCACATGGGGGTGTATATGCGGGCTGGAATGAAAGGCAACTGGGTGTTTGGGGTGAAAGCAGATAGGAAAATAGATATTTAATATTCGAAAGAAGTATTTCTTCCCTCATCTTCTGTACATGGAATAGTGTTAGTGGTAGAGGTGTAATGGGTGTAGGAGTAGGACTTTTAGGTTATGTAGATGTTGTGTCTAGAGTAATAGTGTTAGAAGGAGTCGTTTGTATATCAGGAGTTCGTTGGCCGATATATGTAGGGTCTTGAAAGATTTGATCAATGTTTATCAGAGGAGAAAGTGTGTCTATTAGGGGTTTTGTGTCAAAAATGCAAAAATGTCCACCGAAAGTGACATTTCTTGACACAATTTTTTTTTAGCTAAAGATCATATAGTTTATACCCTTTAAAACCAAAAGATTATCCCAAGAAAACACAATTTGTGGTCTAGGATCAAATCTTGTTCTTTAGCTAGTAAGGGTGGATCCATAAGCAAGAGAACCAAACACTCTGAAGTGATCATAAGTAGGTAGTTTTTGATATAACATTTCAAAAGGAGCTTTATTTTTCAAAATAGGTGTAGGTACTTTGTTGATGGAAAAATTAGAGCCTTGTGTCATGGGCAATGTCTGTCGGATTACCGTCGTGACCTGAGATGCCGAGACACCGTGTCATGTCTCGAGGATTGGCGAAGCACTACGCCGAGAGGTCGCCAACGTGAGCAATCATCTCGCATTGATGGAAGGGAGGTTGCGCTGAATCGACCTTCGGATGCGAGACTGGAGTGAGTGGGCCAATAAGGAAGACGCATGAAAGCCTCGACATGAGTCATGGTTCAAGAGGTATGCGAGAAGGGCCGAAGCCATCGAGAATTTGGGCCGCCGAGTCAAGTGCATGTGCTAGTCCGTGGGCCAGAATATGCATTGGGTTGGCTTACTTCTAGAAGCTACCAAAAAGGTCGACACCTAACGGCGAAGGCCGGCGCCATAGGCCAAGCCCATCCAACTATGATTATCCTAGAAGAACCTGGGCCCATTCGGCTTGACCAAAGCCAAAGCCCAACGAAGGTGTCCCTAGCTAAGACGTTCTTGTATATTACTTTCCTTTAGTTTAGGTCGGTTAGGACTCTAGGGGGCAGTTTTCCACACGTGTTTGTGGGCCGACGGTTAGGGCTTTATGTATCCTAGTTAATTAGGTGAGTTAAGTAGCTTGAACGAGGGGAAACCCTAACCCTGGAGTAGTTGTGTTAGTATAAATAGGCCCCTCGTTCTATTGTTTTGTTATCAACAAGTATCCAAGGAGCATAATACAATTATTATTCTCCAACGTGCTCTTGTTCACCCTTGCATTTTTCCTTTATCTTGTCTTGTGTTATAATATACTTAGGCTTGCCGAGATGCCATGGGGCTCTTCTGATCTTAGTGAGTCGGTATGATCGGTGCCGCACGGGCAAGTTCCGGTGCCCTGCCTGAGCCAAGGGGCAGGCCCGTGACACCTAACAACTTGTAAGAGGTGCTGGTGCTTTCTTTCAACCGAACCATTATGTTGTGGAGTTTCCACACATGATTTTTAATATATTACCCCTTTGGTTTTTAAAAAAGTCATTTAATAAAATCTCAGGTCCATTGTCAGTTCTTATACACTTGATCTTTATCAAATTGGGTAAAAACAAGGTTATAAAACTGATCAGATGGCTTCTAATCTCATTTATTTTTCATCAATAAAATCCATACACATCTGGAATAGTCATCCACAACGGTAAGGAAATACTTGTTTCCAGCATGAGAAGTAATAGAATATGTTCCCAAAATATCACAGTGTATTATATCAAAAATTGCAGTAGAACAATTAGAACTAAGAGAAAACATAAGTCTCTTTTGATTTGAAATATGACATACATCACATGAATTACAATGAAGAAAAGATATCAATCTAAGTCTAATAGTAGGTAAGTTTCCTAATCTAACATACTAGAGTGCATATTCTTTATTTGTTTGAGCTACAAATAGAACAATGTGGCATGGAGTGAAATGATAAAGCCCGTGAAATTCTTTAGCCAAACCAATCATCCTCTTGGTTTGAAAATCATGTAATATACAGTTAGAAGATGAAAAAAACATGCAATAAACTTGGATGATTTTTTAAAACTTGAGATGTATAACAAGTTATAACTAAAAGATGGCACATGAAACACATTACGAATAGTGATTGAATTGGATAAAATGACATCACCGATGTGAGTAGTACTGGTTGTGCTTCCACTAGGTAAATGAATAGGAATAGATATTTTGACAGGCTTAGTGGAGAAAAGACTGAAACCACATATCATATGATCTATAACACATGTATCTAATATCTATGTAGAATTACTATAAGAAGATAAAAATACATGGATACATGAACTTGTTGTAGTCATTGCATGATGTGCTGGAGATATGGTTGATGTAGAGATATCATTAGTAGATTTTGGAGCATGATTCTTGGCAAATGCCAAGAACTTTTCAACCATATCATTGGAGAAAAGATTGTTATCAATCTGGTGATCTTGATCTTTAATAATGATTCCAGAATTTTGAGAAGCAGCATTGGCTACTGAGTCTGAACTAGATTTTCTAGGTCCACATGGTTCTTTCCATGTGAAAGGATATCTAATCAACTGGAAACACTTGTCAACTGCATGACTTGAGAAACCACAATGAGAACATTTTGGCTTCTTTTTATCCCCGTTGTTTTGAAATTTATCATTATAGGAGTTCTTGGCTAACATAGCCATGGATGATTCAGTAGGATCAGTAGAGTGAGGTAGATTATTGAGGCCTCGCTGGGATTATTCTTGAAGAAGAAGAGCATAAACCCTAACCAAAGATGGAAAAGGCAAATTCAGAAGCAACTGGTAGTGAATATGAGCATAAGAATCATGAAGGGGAACCTGGAATTTAATTACACAGTTTGATTGTTGTAGAGTAGCCATATCAATTGCTATGTTTCAGGTACAAGTACCATATTCTCATTTGATAATTGGGCGAAAGTTGAAGTATTCATCCCAGAGAGCTTTGAACTAATTGTAGTAGGTTGTAATCGATTGATATCTCTGAGAGATAGAACTGAGTGCTCAATCCAAATAAAAAAACATACGGTCCATCACTTCGAACATAGAGAAAACGAAGCTCATCCCAGGCTTCTTGTGCAGACAAAAAATATAACAAGCTTTGACGAATTTTCTAAGATATAGAACTCATAATCCAAGAAAGTGCCAGATTATTAGCTCGTTGCCAACAAGAAAACAACAAATCTGTAGCCGCCTATTTTGCATGTAATTGTAGTGTTTTTCTCGTGTTATTGATTAGAATTTTATGTTCATTTAAGTAGTTTTTAATCGAGTTTCATTAGATCATTTTGTTTTCTCGTTTTATTATTTTTCTTGAGTTTCTTGTTGATTTGATGTTTAATTGGTTAAATGGGTTCAATTAATTTGAGGTCTGTTGTAATTCTTGGGTTTTTATGTTTAAAAATTCATATTTTATAGGCCAAGGCATTGAGGACCAAGTGCAAGCCAAATCTTGCCAAGGCATGCCAAAAGTTGTGCCAAGAGCAAGCTCCAAAAAGGGGAAACATTCTGGAATGGTAGCTATCCCTAGCCATGCCTTGCCAAAAATCCATGCCAAGCATGATGGCGCTTGCCAACATTGAAGCCAAAACTTTCACCAAGGCATGGCGCAAGACAAGGCACACCATGGCCCACTAGCGCCTTGCCTAAATGCTCGCCAACTGTAGCGCCATCTTTAGCCCCTAGGCAAGGCAGCGCTCGCCATCCTCTGCCATCCTTCCCGCCCAAGCGAGCCATGGTCGAGCCACCTTGGGCCAAAATGTGCCAAAAGCCTAGCCAAGTGGCTAGGAAGGTCAACACGGGTAATTTTGGTCAAACCCGGGATTTTCAAGCCTCTAAGGCTAATTTGGCCCATTTAAACCCAATTAAACCCATTATAAATAGTAGACTTCTCTCATTTTTGTAGATGATCACCTTCTCCCAACCCAAGCATGGGTTTGGGATTAAATTTCTCTCTCTAAATTCTAGATTTAATTTCAAGCTTTCCTTGGGTTTGTAAGCTCAAGAAGAATTCAAGTACTCCCTTGAATTTTATTTTTCTTTGTAATTTCATTCAAACTTTTGGATTCTCTTTTTAATCCAGGTAAGCTTTCTTTTAATTTCATGTTTTTCTTAAATTTCATGCTTTGTCTTCAATTTATGCTTTTAGCTTTAGCTCTTAGATTAATTATTAGATCTTGTGAATCATCCATGGAATCTAGGTGATTGACACACCTTGATCATAGATCGAGTCCTTGATCGTCTTTATTTTGAGTATTTCATGCTTGTTCTTTAATTTTCATGTTTGTTCTTCATTTATGAATTTTGCCTTAACTCATAGATTTCTTGTTAGATCTTGTGAATCGTCCATGGAATCTAGGTGAGTGACACACCAAGATCATAGATCGAGTACTTGATCGTTTTTATTTTAAGTATTTCATATGCTTTATTTTGATTTTTATTTTCATGCATTGTTTTATGTTATATCCTAGATCTACTCTTCGTTTCTTGTTATTTTTCAAAAAGATTTAAACTTTCACGTCAACTTTTATTGCTCTTTATATTGGTGTTTTCAATTTTTGTTAATTTGCATTATTTAGATTTTTATGCTCACGCAAGCATAGTTGTACCTTAGTTTGCTTTAGTTGTACTTGGTGAAATATTGTTTTTACTTGCATGTTTTCATTCTTGCTTGCACTTTCAATTTGGGCATACGCACGAGGCATTCGACCAACTTGCATTTTACATTTCCTAGTTAGTTTATTTTCATAGTTTCCATTTATTTTTGTTTTCATTTACATTTCAAGCTAAAAAACTCCTCGATTCTTACATAGCAATCGAATTCCGATAATACCAAGTCAATGAACCTTTTATATACCACTAAAAACTAAAAAATACCGTTGGTACTGGAATTGAGGTGTTGATGAAACCAATTTTATTCTTGACGTTGAGCGCCATGATAACAGCTCGATTCTAGGATTTTTAGTTTTCTTCGAAAAACGGTTCATAGACAATCACTGCACTGGGATCATCGCTTGGATATAGAAAATAAGGAGAGGTGAAATCGTCCATCAGGTTTTGAGGACGCGATCCGCCATTAATTGAAGCTCCAAAATCGGCCATGGCAGAACATAGATGAAATTGAAAACAAAAACTCAATGTGAACTGAAAAATCTAATCAGAGTAAAGGAGATGAACGGAAAAAAAAAAATCATTCTGATACCATGTTACAATATATAAACTGGGAAAAGAGAGATTGACTCCATTTATGAAAGCTTGAATAATTGTTGATTATAGATGAATTGATTGATTGGCCTCTGCTTTGTATCTGAGATCACTTTATATAAATCTAACCCTAACTCTAATCCTATCATACAGAAAGTATACATGTGCATGTAACAGTCTATCCTCTGAAATCACCAAAGATCCCTATTACCAACCAAATCTATTAGAAAGATTCGAAATAAACAAAAAAAAAAAGTAAGTAGATCCGACCCATTTAATTATGACTATATTTGCTATTTTGATATTAAAATTCGATAGAGATGAAATTTGAATTAAAACAGTCGACCCACATCCTTTTTGAATTTCATTTCCTTGGACTTCGAAAGAATTTGTCGATATTTCCGATTCAATCTTCTTGTTTCTAGATTTTCTATGGGAATAAATTGTTACTCCCTTCCTCGACAGAAAAACCTTTCCTCCAAGTCACGAGATAAGAGCCATTTTCATTATCTTTCTTTTTCTCAATTTCACGAACAAGATTTAAGAATATAACACAAAAGATCATCATCCCAAGTCAACTCAGTGCATGTTTTCTGAATACCAATTTTGGTTGGCCTACCTTGGCCATGGAGTTTATCGGGTTAAGTAAATAGGCCTAGCATTTCTTCGAATTACGAAATTTAAATTCAACCTAACCTATTTTTGATTCGGATAATAATAGACGATCAAGCTAGATTTCACAACTCCTAATATAACAGTATAAACGTTGTGATCATGAATTTACTTGTAGTTAAGTAAAGACTATTCACTCTCATAATAGTTAGCAAGCTTGAGCACATGGGTTATGTAAGAACTTGGATTATAATGAAACAATCAAGAATATGGTAATGTCAATGAGAAGTCAATATCAGTTTTATTTATTAACATTTAAAATTCCCCAAAATTGGAGCAATGAAGGTGGACCTAGTGGTATCCACTGATTTGTCCGCGGCTGTGAGTTGCCAGTTTGTCATATTTTTGACATGCGACCCGTCCGTCTGTATGTATCCTCTTCCGCGTGCGCTTATCTGTTGTCCAAACTCCAAAGCTCCTCGTTTCCTGCTGCCTGCAGCTTTAATGTCCTTTTCTTTTTTCTTTTTAAAATCCTTTGTTCTTTTTTCATTTTATTGATTATATTGGCCTCATTATAAATTATACGACTAAAACGGTGAATCGAATTACTCAATATTTCACTTAAAATCAATTGCTAATCAATTCATTAACAAAGCAAATCAAGCTTGATCATATTTTATCGTTAGTGTAAATATGAAAAAACTCAATTCAACAAGTGAAAAAAAAAAGCGTAATAAATTAAGTTACTATTCGATTAAAGACTGATTCGATTAATAATCAACTCAAGTTAATTAAAGTTCGTTGATTAATAATCATATCAAATTCAAAGATTAGATTTTGAAGAAGGATTCGAGTCTCGAGACCTAATACAAATTTTTAAAAGGGTTCAATAAGAAAATAAACGTCATGACTTAAACCAAACTATATCCTATTTTTTGTTCTATCTGTAATTAAATTTCTGGGAAGCTTCTTGCAGGGCAGGTTTTCCAGGGAGATTAATTAGCTGGGGTTTGGCAAATGGCAACTATCAAATTTATCTAGTTGTTATGATTCATATATCATACGTACAAAATTACCAAAAATATATGTCGTACGCAGTTCATAAATTGTGCCCAAATTATTGAAGGAACTTATTAATAATAATAATAATAATAATTATTATTATTATTATTATTATTGGTTGTTGTCGTAGTATTTTGGACATTCTTTAAGTTAAAAAGGAAATCATGATTGTAACTTCCTAATGATATGCCATATTATCCTTTCAAAAAATATAACAAAATTGTGTGCATTATATGCCCCTCAGTCCACCTTCATATATATCTATTTTACAATCAACTTTTAATTTAGTGGTTCTCATTAAATGAAGTATAATACCTTCCGTATAAGTCCCCTATTTACGATATTTCATGATATTTCAGTTTGTGTGCATGGGTTTGAATTCCCGATTAGAATCAACATAAGAAATTATTTGGTAATTGCTTCTTTGTTTTTCCTCGCCAAAATGTTGTCTTTCAAGGAAATAAGTTTTGAGTGTGGTAACTTACATATTAATTTGATTATTCTCTTTGAAAGTAGTGCATTTATAACTGACGTATTCCAATTATTTTCTTTTCAACCAATCTATAATATTATTAGCTCCAAAATTGAATAATTCAACTAAATATGAATGTTAGAAAATTAAAAATCTTATTAAACGGCCTAATAATTGTAATTTAGACAACATGCAAGTATGAGATTAAAAGCATTACGAGCAATTAAATTCATAAAGTTTACATTATGTAATTACAAATTATCTTTTTACATCAATTTTTTTCCTCTATAAAAACCTTTCTTGGTTAATCGTGTCGTCATCCTTTTTTCTTCCCTCAAACAATCTTCTTTTCTTACTAGTATTATGATTAGGGACAATTTACATATACACCAAAAGTAAAAATAAATAATCCACTTTCCAATAATTATTATTATTACTAAATTACACCCATTAATTATGAAAACAATAAATAAAATTCTTAAATCAAAGCTAATTATCTCCCCCTTTTTTGCCTATAATTAATACTATTAGTTAATAATATTTGTGTGTATTTAGATTCAAATTATAAACTATTACATTAAATTCATATTCCCCTTTCTCATTAAATAAAACTAATATTAATTCCAAACTACTAATTCATAAAATATGAAATTCCCTATAAATCAATACTACACCATTTCAGTTAGATATTGTATTCGTTGATTTCATATTGAATTATATACTACATATAATATTAATTTTGTATTACTAGTTAACAAATTAGTTTATTTTTTTGAGTAATTGTTTAATTTCAGACTACTAATCGTTCAAATGTTCCTGGAGATAAATATTATGTGAATTTAAATCCATATTGTATATCATATTTTAGTTGTAGTATGAAATTTAATATGAATTCATATTCCCATGTCTCATTAACCACAACTAATATTAATTACAAATTACTAATTCAGCTAGTGAAATTCAATATGAATCCATACTACTTTTTCTCATTTATGCATTGTATTCTAAGATCTCATATTGAATTAAATACTACATCTAATCTTAAAAGAAATCGTTAATCCAAGGATATTGCACTGATTACCTATTTTGTAGTATTTACGTCTACTCCCTTAATTATTGACTAATAATTTCTTTAATAAAAGATGTTGTTCAAAGGTAATTAATTATACGCTATAAATTGATCAAAAATGTGAGGAGGAAATTAATTATACTAAGAAAATTAGAAAAGTAGGATTATTGTTCTTACCATGCATAAGAAGATTCCATATGTATTAAATTAAGGTATGACTTATAATTTTTAAATGATAATTTATGATTTAATGGGTTTAATATGACCTGAATAGGAATAAAATATTTGAGTGGATTGTATGAAATTTTATTTGTTCAAAAGTGTATAAAATGGGAATTTTCCCTTATAATTATTTACTTTTTGTCTGTCTCCTCTTAAGAGATCGTGCATACTCAATAGTTCCCTTAATAAGTGGAATTTTTTCTACTTAATAAATGGTTTTCCATATTTTTTTGCACGTTCTTAAGATCCAGACTCAGTAATCTCTAAAAAAACCTTTCTTGATTAATCCTGGGCGTCATCCTTTTTTCTTCCTTCATCTTTTGTACATGGAAGATGGAGCAAACAATCTTCTTTTCTTACTATTGTTATTATAATTATTTACTTTTAGTCCGTCTCCTTTCAAGATATCGTGTTTATTATTTTAATAAGTGGAATTTCTTCTACTTAATAAGTGGTGTTTACGTTCTTAAGATCGAATCACAGTATTATTCAGATGCAATCGATGAGTTTTCATAAAAATTAGTGATTCATTTGAGATCAATTTTATTGGTATAATATTTGTCAAACAATAGTTTTTTTTTATATAATAGTCTTTAAGTACATTAATTCTACTTTTATGTGTATGATAACCGATTTGATAAATTGTATCATATATAATTATGTTAATTGAATTTGCATTATTGTTAATCAAGACTCCTAAACTAGTAAATTATATTGTGAAACAGCGAATCTAGACTCCTAAAGTCCCAATTTTAATGTAGCAATTTAAAACGGAGGAATCATGATACATATATATATATATGGAAATGTAGCATGAGAATAATCGGCCAAAAGCTGTTAGCATAATTAGTTTTATTCCAATCAATCTTCTTCTTCTTCTTCTTCTTAATTTTTTTTTTAATGTAACGTGGTCACTCTTTTTGGGCGTATTAATATTAGCTATTTTATTTAATATTTTATCTCCCTTTTTCTTTTTTCTTTTGAATTCTATTTATTACTTCATTTTATACACATAAGTTGTCTAACTCACGTATAGAAAATTAAAGTCGATATGTAAATCGTATGACGTAACATGTATTGATATAAAAAATTAAACTCCAATGAATAAAATAGGAAATCTCAGAATTACGTGTACACTTCTCGAGTTCTTTTCGATTACTCTTTGATACTATGATCGAGTTTAGTTAAGGTAGCAAAGTAGACTATCCCTTGTACTTCTATGATATTTAAAATTTTATTTTGAGTTTTTATACTTTATTAAGAAAATGTTAAATTTGTACACTCTAAAACATTGAGAATTTTATTTGCTAATAATTTTGTTTATAAAAGTTATATTCTCATTCGATCCATACATTTATTCGTCCATTTTAAACTCAATTTCCTAATTCACCTTGCCTAGGCTTAGGCGGTTAGAGACATTCTTACTTTTTATATTAATTTTGTTTTTGATCAATAAGTAAGTAAAAAAATAAAATGTGTAAAGATTTCTTACAATATTTTTTATTTTTTAAAATTTTTTAAAATATTTAAAACAAAGTATTACTTAATATTTTCTATTTGTTATTAATTTTGCACAATTGAATTCGAAATAAATATAATAAGACAGTTGGATTAATAAAATGTAAAAAATAAAAAAATAGTTAAAATATAATAAATATGTATATGTTACATACACAAAAGACAATTATCTCTAAATTAATTGTGTTTCCAAATTTTTCGCAAGGCGAAACGTTTCATTGATACTCCAAGTCTATGCGAACCTTTTAAAACACCGGTTATATAAGCATCAATTACTTGAAACACTTTTTTCAATAAAAGAGAATCAAGAACACATCAATTAAAATCGGGCTTTGACGCCATATAGACCAGCTAGGTATTTTTTAACAAGTTGTCCAACTGGTTTTCACTGTGTGATGAATATTTATGTTATGTGTGCTGATTATTAATTTATTGAAAATTTATTTTATCATATGTCATGTTTATTATATACAACACAATTATCACTTGTCTCAATAAATTAAATACAAAAAATATATGTTCATTACAAATAACATACTAATTCATCATACAAAACACATATATACATCACACAGAACATCTATCTTTTTTATAGATATAATATAATTTTCAATATAATTATCTTAAAATTACATAATTAATATTCATATTCGTCGCATATTCGTCGCACATAACGTACATATTAATCACATAAAATATAAAAATATGAATCGAGTGAATTATACATTGTCCACTCGAGTGTATAGCGTAATTTCCTACAAACAGTTCCAAGCTCTAAAAAAGTTACATTTCGAGTATCTTATGTGCGTGTATTGATATGATTTCTAGGTCAAAATTAATTCTATAAATTGAATATCATCTGAAAATAAAAGATCCCCTTGCAAATTAATACTCCTAGATAGAGCTAGCATGTTAACTGCTCAACAAAAAAATAAAAACACCAAACAAAAATTAACAGCTAGAAACCAAACTCGTCCTTTCCAATAAACACTCCTTCAAAATCATAAATCCCTCTCTCTCTCTCTCACTCTCTCTCTACGAAACTTCCTGGAAGCTAACTATGGCTTCCTCCAAGCATTTAACCCTCGCTTCTTCCTCTCCCCTTCTTCTCAAACCCCAATTTTCCTCTTCTTTCTCTCCATTCTCATTTCCCTTTTCACTCCCATTTCCACCATGAAACTCGCCAAGATCATCCCCGGAAAGCTATTCAAACCCAAAAAAACCCGGTCCGTTTCCAGATCCGAAACCGATCCGTCTTCCTTCAGCTCTCAGACGACCTCCTCCTCCTCCTCCGAAGACGTCTTCAAAAAACCGACCGGCTTGTCCACGCCGACCAGCGTCCTGCCATCCGGTTCGGGCGAGATAATATCCACCGACGAGTGGTCCGAGATCTCCGCCGACGTCTACTTTGAGCTGAAGCAGGCGTTCGAGATGATCGACCGCGACGGCGACGGTAGGATTAAGAAGGAGGAGCTGGAGGCGCTTCTCTGCGGGCTCGGAGCCGAGCCGCCCAGCCAGGAGGAGCTGCGGCTGATGCTCGCCGAGGTCGACCGGGACGGGGACGGGTGCGTCACCCTGGAGGAGTTCTACGCCATCGGCTCGGCTTTCGCGCCGCCGGCGTGCGACACGGAGATGAGGGACACGTTTGACTTCTTTGACTCGGATCGCGATGGGAGGATCACGGCGGAGGAGCTGTTCAACGTGTTCAGAACGATCGGGGACGCGCAGTGCACGTTAGAGGACTGCCGGCGCATGATAAGAGGGGTCGATAGAAATGGGGACGGGTTCGTCTGCTTCGAGGACTTTTCTCTTATGATGGACCGTCAACAACAAAGATGATGATTGTTGTTTCTTTTCTTGTTCATTTGAAAAAAATAAAAGAAAGGAAATAATTAGTATCGTTTTTTGTTCTCCAATTCTTTTTCTCCTTTGCAATTTTCGTTTTTTGTCTTTTTTAATTTTTTTACTGCGGGTTAAAGCTATAAAGTAGATGTGTTTTATTTTAATTAAGGGTTGAAAGATAGATCAATTGGACGGCTAGGATTGATCAATCTTTGCTTGAAGCTGCCGTATATAAAATGAGAAGCAATATTCACAAATTCGTAAGAATTTTCTTTTGTGTTATTATTGAAGTTGTTGAATGCTTTTATGGAGTTTTGTGATGTTTGTTGGAACTTGGATCCGTTATATTGGGAAACAGCTGAATTTAAGTTTGACTGACAAAACGGACACATGAAGTTGGGCCCCCATAAGTGGGCACTGGGCCGAATCCATACTCTCCAAATGGTAGGTAGCAAGTGGCTACTGTTACCGCGTTTGTTTGGGAGAATCACATCACTCAAAATCATTACACCAAGAATGAGAATCCAAGAAATTTAAAACCGCGGTGTTTGAGAAGAGTTTTGTTTATTTATTTAAATCTAAAAGGAGGGCCAGAAACAATATATGTACTGTTCTTCTCTAAGGACCAGATAGGCTCCACTGTGGAGCTCTATGAACGACATGATATTCATCTGAGTCTTTAATTATTATTATTATTTTTTCTTTTTTTATAAATGAATGGTGGGGTGAATGTCATGTGTTATATAGGGCTCCGTAATGGAGCCCTATATATATATTTTATAAATAACGGATAGGGTGGGTGCTTAAGTGTTAGGTAGCCTCTCGCCGGGGTTGTGACTTGGGCAAAATTGGCTCTTTTAGGTGCCAGGCAGTTAGGCAGCGGCCTACGCGGGTCAGATGGTTATAAAGTTGGATGTTGGAAGGGTGGACTAGACAGCGTTTAGGTGGGCTAGACGGTTACGAAATTAGGCGCAGGCTGGGGAGAGTAGGCAACGCCTAGGTTGTTCGGATGCGTTATTTTTATTTTATTTTTTATAAATTATGCGACTCATGAGTTTATGATGAATCGTGCTTAATTTATTTTTGAACTCATCAAGACTTATTTTCAATTTCCACATTTTACTTGGGTTTGAAGTGTTTTTTTCTTCTTTAAAATGATTATTATATCAAAACATCATTTATGATATTTAAAAAATAATAATAATTGAAAAGCACCTAGGCTGTCGAGGCCAACTAGTCCCCTACGCACTAGTCGCTAGTTTGCCACCTGGCAGCCATTTAGCGATTTTTAACCTTGAGCATAAAATAGAAAAAAGTGGGGATGTGTGATTATGATCAATATAGGGTTTTAAGTTTTAGAACATGTTGATTCAATATTGAAAAATTGAGTTACCATATAAATGAGTATTGAGATTTTAAATTAAAATCTTGGTATTTGAATAAAAATAGGTCATTAGTAAAATAAATGACTTTTGTTATTCTTTTTTGACGAATAAAAACCTTTTCTTTTTATACATACTAGTTGAGTAACAACTGAAAATCTTATATATCATATTTTGACGTGACACGAGTATATATCACATTTAAATTTTTGTGGTAAGAACATATCAGTATGAGAAAAATCTTTTTTACCTCCTGAACTAGGGTCATTTTGACACTTTACCTTCTAAACTTTTTTTTCGTGCAAATTACCTCCTAAACTGTACGAATTTTGCACTTAACCTTCTGAACTCCCATTTTTTGTGGAACTTTTGGTCGGATCTCACTCGTGTGACATGCACGCTTATATATAAGGGGTAAAATCGACTTTCCATCTCTTACTTATGACTCCTGCTCAAAACAATGGCACGTGAGCACTCGTGTGACCTATTAAGATAATGTTCACATTAATATATGTGTACACGTAGGATTTGGAATCTACGTAGTGCTCATGCGCCATTATTTTGAGCGGGAGTAATGAGGAATAGATGAAAAGTCAATTTTACCCTTTATATGTTAGCGTGCATGTCAAACAAGTAAGATCCGACTAGAATTTCGACCAAAAATGGGAGTTCAGGAGGTTAAGTGCAAAATTCGTACAATTTAGGAGGTAATTTGCATGAAAAAGAAGTTTAGGAGGTAAAGTGTCAAAATGACCATAGTTCAGGAGGTAAAAAAGATTTTTCTCTATCAGTATACCACTTTTTGTTGTGATATGGACTGATTATTCAGCTCGATAAGTACCAATAGAAGACTCACCAAGTATAATTCTAAGTTCATTAGGCTCTCTGTTGGGGCTCACCAAACTGACCAATTAGTACGTGACATTAAAATATGATACGGGCTTATAGCGCCCACATGGAGCCCATAAAATTAAGCAGGTAACTATTTGAGCACTATATTTAATTATGAGGAAATACCCATATAATCCAATCGGTGAAAAAGCTTTCCCCAAAACTCAAAGCCTAAGTCCAACTTCCCAATAATTCATATTAAATTTCAAATGGAATGTGCAACTCATATAATCATACAAAACAAAAAAATACAATCTTTTAATCAACGACAATTTACCGAATCTTAAACAATAGTTTCGTCGTTTCCATTTCGTTTGAGTTTCTATAGTGAAATCTCAAAATATCTCAATTCTCTTCGGCCACAAAATCACATAACATTTTAATTCTCCAACGAACAATCACAAAATCGGGTAATATAATCTCTTAGGGCGTGGTGGTTACACCCATCAGCCAGAAATTTTGAACTATATATTTTTGGTAGTAGGGTTTGTAAAATTTCATTCGTTGGAGAAAGGTTTTACCAGCCGTTTTGTCGAAGGAACGTGGAAAAGTAGGTGTGCAAATGAACCCGAAATACTATTAGTAAGTTTTTCCTGTTTAATCTGGATAGTATGGGATTCTTAATTGATATTTAATTGTGAATACTTTTTTTTTCTCTAGCTCTTGTTGAATTTCTTAGTTTTCGACTGTAATTTGGGGTTAGTATGTAATTTATATTCTCATTCATATGTTTAATTGGTGTAATATTGTCATGACTTGTTTATGTGATTTGTGGTTGTGGATTTTTTTTTAATTAGATCAATTCTAGTTTTGTATTTTTCAAAAACACTTGCAATCCCAAAATAGTATGGAATTCAGTTTTCATTTCTGGTTTAGGGGTAAAAGTACGTCAGTATGCCATTTTACAAAGCAGTTCACAATTTCAGACTACACTAATAAAATTACAAAGGGTAAAATATAGAATTCGTCCATTAACTTTATGCACTTGGCAAAAATGGTCCACTAAATACAAGGGGTGGTAAATTTAGTCCACCAATCAACTATTTGTCGTACTTTTAGTCCAATTTTAATTGGTGGACTAAATTTGCAACAAAAATTTGGACTAAATATGCGACAAAAGTTTAATTGGTGGACTAAATTTGCAACTCCTTGAATTTTGACCGACTGTCATTTGGTCAACCCCAAAAAAAATTGGACTAAATGTGTGACAAAAATTTAATTGGTGGCCTAGATTTACCACACATGTATTTAGTGGACCATTTTTGCCAAGTCTAAAAAGTTAACGGACGAATTTTATATTTTAGCCAATTACAAACTACCATAATTCCATAAACTGGAATTGTAAAATGAAATTGGTAGTTTACAACTGCATATTGTTGGAATTATTTTGTAGTTTACAAGTTTCTAGTTTAGAATTTGTTGGTTTGCAATAGGTAGTTTACAATTGCAATCCTTTTAATTTGAAAATAGGCAGTATGTTTAGGGTTATTATAAACAACATTTATTATTAACAACATCTATTAGGGTTATTTTAAACATCTATTATTAGCATAAATGTTATATTTGATAACAAGTTTAGGGTTATTACAGTGCTATATTAGTATGGTTTTAAATATATATAAAAATTTGAATTACATATAAAAATTGTAATTCCATACTTGATACTACATTGTGGGTTTTTGTTTGTGCAACTGATGGATTTGAGAAAACTCATACTATGTTACACTAATTTCATAATTAGAGCAGTATGAAATATGGATTTTAGTTAGATACTGTGTTCAATAAAATAGTAACTCAAAAGTTAGAAGCTCTTAAACAACAATTAATACTTTCATCTAATAAATACTTTATGTTATTGCAGTGTTAATGTTAGCTAGTATGGGCTTGAAATTGGATATTGTATGAATTACAGATAAAAACTGAAATTTCATTCTTGTTATGTATCCATATTTATCCCGAAATCCACATTTTAATTTGACTTCTACACGGCGTTAATAATTCTATGTTGCCTTGTGACCATTCAATTTGCTTTTTAAAATTTTTTTTGTAATTGGTGCTTGGAAATAACTTAATTCCATACCTAAATATCTTAGTTTCATACCAACTTGTATACTTTTGTTGGATTTGTCTTTATGTTTCATTTTTTCCCGGCTCTTTGATGTAATAAAATTACTTGTTCCAGTAATGCAGGAAAGAGCTGCACAATATTTGTCTGTTACATCAAGAAGTAAATAATGCAGCAGAAGATACCAAAGAGGTTTTAGAAAGACAAAATATAACCATTCAAAGTTGGAGATTATTTAAGCAGTTATTATCATATGATCTTGTATATGAACACTTATTGTTGATAACCATTTAGTATGGAATTTTTATCGGATCTTGCAGTTTAATATGTAATTTTCCAGATATTGCATCCAGTATGTAATTTCCTAAATTCTTTTAAGTAACGTATAATTTTCCACATTGGCAAAGTAGTAAGTAATCTTCCAAACTTTGCAAACTAGTATGTAATTTTCCAAATTTCGCATCCTTATAATCTCATACTATGATTTCAGTATTAAATTGACTGGTATGATATTAACGACTAATACATGAAATTTCACTTAATACACTTTACAATATCTTAACTTAATTCTAAAATTTCAAACTCACTAAGTCAATATCACCTAGTAGTTCTAAGATTCATACTAACTGAGTTAGTATCAGTTAGTGATCCCACATTGGTTCTACCATTATGTATTCTAGAAGTCAAGTAGTAATTTAGCATGAAATCTCATACTAAATTACAAAAGGAAAAAAATTTCCATACAAATTTACAAAAACAGTACTAAAATTACAAACATAATGCATTTCAAGACTAAATTACAAAACATCATGAAATTCCATACTAAATTAGAAAACAAAATGAAATCACATACTAGTTTACAAACACAACCTGAAATTCCTACTATTTTACAAAAACGGCATTAAATTTCATACTAAATTACAAATAACATGAAATTCAAAATTAAATTCCTACTATTTTACAAAAACGGCATTAAATTTCATACTAAATTACAAATAACATGAAATTCAAAATTAAATTACAATCAACGTGTAATTTGATAGTGAAATTCCATACTAAATTACGTACATTATGAAATTACATACTAAATTACAAACAACATGAAATCTCATATTCAATCATTTCATCATTGTCTGACCCCCAAATCGTTTGTCGTCAATTGTAGCAGCTTCATCATTCATTATAGTACCAAAAACCATTAATTTTCATAGAATTCTCCAATAAGCTTAAATTAATAAAAGAACCACACATAAGCTAAGATGCCTTTCCAGACCACCTAAATCTTTGTAAAAGATTTAAAAAAAATCTAAAATTTTTCGAGCTTGAGAAATTAAAATATCTGAATTTGCACACTCTTTGTATTAATGGCTATTTTTTTTTTTTTTTTTTATCACTAGGCAATAGTCCAATAAAACTTAAACTAGTTGCATCAAGAAACTTACCAAGAAAGATGTATATATGGCGAATGACAATGTAATTTAGTTCATGAAAATAGATCACAGTACTATCTTTGAATTCATGAACTGCATTAATTAAAAAAAAAAGTTTGATTCCATACCATACTCAATACATTTGATTCCGTACTGCGACATTGCATCTAAATTCTCTAAAAAAAACAAACTTAATACATGCAGTGATTTAATTAGTATGGGATCACAATGGAATCTATAATATCCGTTCACATGAGATTAAAAAAAATAATAAACCATAAAATAATAGTTCTTCAAATTGATAAAATTCACACTTTATTCATAATTCACAGTTGGTTCCATACTACAAATCAGCAGCATGGAAACGTGACGAATGTGTAAAATTATTATGAAGTTTTAAGTTTCATCAAATTCAAATTTCACGCTTTATTCTTACAATTGATTCCATATACAAAGTAGATCAAATACAATAGAAATAGTCCCCAAGACAATAATAACTGAGAAAGTGCGGCAAAGAAAAAAAGAAGAACTTACTTGCGTCGTCTTCCATCACAAAATTCTCTGGATATGAGCAATTAAGATAACAATTTTTTTTAATAGATGCACAATTGGAGAGTGCAAAGTGGATGAAATAAGGGGCGTTGTTTTTGTGTGGTATAATTTTGATTGCTAAAATCACGTCTTCTTCCTAAGCAGAACAATGATTTTGTTAAGTTGAGAATTATGGGCAATATAGTCTATTTAGCATCTGATATTTGAGTATATGGTAAATAGTTAGTTTAAATATGAATACAAGACTTAGATGGGTTATATGGGATATTATTTTTTCAAAAGCGTATCAATTGAGAATTTTTCCTGTATTTTTTAAGTTGTTGTAAAATAGATAAATTCTTGGTTCGATTTGAATGACCGATTTGGATTCATGGATTGGTTTTAAATGACTCATGTAAGATAAAGTTTGAAACCCACCCATGTTGATATAAAAATATTTCAATGAGCCTGAGAATTTGAACTTCTTTATATCCAAATAAACTAATTGGATTTGTAACCATAGGTTTTTTAAATTTTCCCATCCAAATGGAGCCCTGAAGAAACCGACACAACCTTGCAAATGATGAGCAAAGATCCAAGGCTCATGGTGGAAATCCATCCAACTTAAAATACTAATATGCAAATCGGGACAACTAAACAATGCAATTGCATTACAAGGCTCGTGGTGGTAACTAATCTAACTTGACGCAATATTCTACGAATCATATCAACAAGATAAATCACATTGCTATAACTAATTTAATTTAATACACTAGTTGTCCAGTGTAACAAACCCAATAAGTCAAGAATAATAATTTCATAAGAGGAGCTTGCATTAAGTCCTTTATAGATGGATTAGATTGTTTTCCGATCAGTTTTTCAGTATACTACACATGTAGGAGTACTTTAGGTGAATATATAACTACCATAAATCTGATTCAGTTCATACATACCCGACATGTATAGTGTGCAGATTTACGGTAGATACTACACTTTGTGCACTCCTCCAAGCATAACATCTACAAGACTATGTTCAATCATATTATTTCCCGTGAATTTCAAGTGGAAACTTGATGGGGCTTACGGTTGGAAAGATGATATTGGATATACGAAGGTCTTCTTAATGTATTCGAAGTTTTTAAATTAGAAGAGTATTTTTATTTCATTCTTAAGTGGGATATTTATCCAATAATAATGCCGAATTTGATATATTATTAATTGCTTGCATCATAAAAAATAAACATATGACTAGATCGAACATTTAATTTTTCAAACCCAACGAAGTAAACTAGCTCGACATGTAGTGTCAAATGTAATGATAAGTTTACACCCTAAGAAATTGCTATACATCTTATTATCATGCATACTTATTTTTCTTTCCTTCTTGTTTGTCCTTTAAGAAAAGCATCACTAGGAAAAAGGAAAAAAAAAAAAGTCAAACATTGCTTCTGACGGTAATGATCATTCCAACTTGACTTATGTTTTTGGTTGAGTTCTTTTTAAATAGATATTTTAGTTATTTAATCTAAGGATTAAACTAGAGCAGCATGTTGATCAAGGACAAGGACAAGTTCTTAGATGATCATTCGAACTAGATAGACAAATCACATTTATAATAAGTATTATCCTGCTGTAATTTTTCAGTTTTCATTTCCCCGTACAGGATTTAGGGGTGTCCACTCCAGAATTGCAAACCTTTTCTCTTTCATTTTATGTTACTTTTATTTTATATTGTATATGCTATAACATTTTTAATATGTTAATGACACAAAAAGCCCACATAATAATGCAATATAATGCCATTAAACAGTGTTTTAAAAGTGTTAACCTCAGTAAGTGTTAAATTGGGGTCTAAAGACTAGATGGAGTACCTTAAAAAGATAGACATAATATAAATAATATTAAATAGGGTGCAATAGACAGGTCTCACTGAGCCCGCCGGCGAAATAACTTGATAGTAAATAGGTCGCACTGTGTTCGTTGAACCAGCGATCTGGCCTCTTCATAGGGCAATTCGCCATAAGTATACCAAAGCTCCAAGCTGACATGAGCTCGCTCGGCACATGAAAGCAATGATCTATCCACATTAGTTCGACACAGGTAACGACACCTGATCGTAACTATCCACAAGATCTACAAGCCAAAATTACCAGCCAATGTACATTATGTACTATCTGTACTACCCAATAGAGCCGTTGGATTACAGTTATAGTATCCAAGGCTTCTAGGGCTGCTAGATTGTTCATCTAGTCACTATATATATGTGAGTATGCTCTGCATTTTAATCATTGATTTAAGATTTGAAATTAAAAAAAAACATATTTAGAGGTCTTCTATGTCTAAATTCTTTTCTTTTCATGGTATGGTATCAGAGCAGGTTATTAACCTAACTATGGGATGCTTGTTTATAAAATGGCAGGCGATACCACTCCTGCTAACTCGGCCAACTTACTTTCCCCTGTAGAACCCATCATACAACTTCAGTCCCAGTTTCTCAGTATAAAGTTGAATAATGAATTTGGTATGGCATCAACAAGTTCTCACGGCCATACGGGGTTATGGCTTCGAAAATTTCTTATCGACCTCCCAGAATATTCCTGATTTACATGAGTCAGATAGCTCAAAAGGAGAAAGAGCTCTCAATCCTGCTTACATGCACTAGGTGCGAGAGGACTAACTATTGGCCTCATAGATTATGTCCTCCATATTAGATAGCCTTCTCATCACCACAGTTGGTTTGACCACGTTAATGGAAATATGGGATGCTTTCAAATCATATTTGCTAATCAGACTAATGCAAAAACTATGCAATATCGGATGCAGATCTCGAACATGAAGAAAGGAAGCTTGTCTACGAGAGAATACATCAACAAGATCAAGTCTTGCTGTGATATGATAGCTGCTACAAGAGAAAAGATGTCAGAACAAAGTAAGATCTTTCATCTTTTATCAGGTATCGGACAAGAGTATAATCTAGTGGTCATTTCCATCACTGCCAGGTTGGATCCATGCTCCTTAAGAGAAGCTCACTCCGTATTTATTATCTTTGAGAGCATATTGAAGACTAGAGAGACCTCCTTAGACTCCTCTTTTTCTATTAATTTCACTTCCAACTCTAGACGAAGAGGAAGCTCTAGAGGTTGGGAGATTGCTCGAGGTAGAGGAGCTGGAAGAACAATAGTTTTAGAGACAGAGGAAGATTTGGCTACAAACAAGGGGGAAGTAAGTCGCGATGTCAGATTTGTCACTACAACAACCATACAACTGATAAATGCTACAACAGGACGAACATGAACTTCATTCCTAGCTAGCGATCTGGTTTCAATCAACAAGGAGGCAACAGTAGCTACAAATACTAGAATAAAGGCTCTACTGTCAACTTCACCAACACAAATGTTGTTGAATCTATTCAGGATCACAGTTGGTATCCTGATTCTGGAGCTACGGATCATGTGACATATGAAATGGGAAACTTGAGCATAGCATCAGAGTTATGCTGGGAATGATACCGTTCAAATTACAAATGGTTCTGGTATGAGCATCTCACATATTCACTAATGCAGAATCTGGATTCTACGATGCCTCATCCACGGTGGTTTCGGCAAAACCGCCGTTAAATATGTTTTTACGGCGGTTTTCCAGAAATCGATGTTAAATCCATAATTTAACTGCGGTTCTCTTAAAACCGCCGTATAATCCTATATTTTACGGCGGTTGACTTAGAACCGACATTAATTAGTTCGACAGGTTAATTAGTTTACTGGATTTAACATCGCTGCGAATGAGATGACATTTCATGGAGGTTCCATTAGAACCACCGTAAAATAGTAGTCTGCCATGTCACCGATCTTTGTCTTGCTCAAGCAAGTTATTTCAACCGTTGATCTGTGTCTCATCTAACGACCTGCATTCGCCACATCATCGATCTGTGTACCCACCTTCATGCCTTCATCTTCATCCTCTTCAAGCATCTTCATCTTGGACCACCCGGAGATCTTCATCTGCATTCGCCACCTGACAATGGATGTTGCCAAAGATCGCCAGCTACCATTGGACATCGCCAGAGATCGCTAACTGCCGTTGGATGCCACCGTAAAACTCCTCCTACTTTTCTACATCAAGGGCCACCACGTCGAAGTTCACCTGGACATCGGAGTTTGCCTGGACCTTCTCAAACCGGGTAAGACGAGGATCAACGGGGGAGAGATGACCAGCTGGACGTCGGAGTTCGCATAGACTTAGTGAGCTGGATGTCGGAGCTCGCCAGAGATCGCCAATGATTAACGCATATTTGTCCTTATTTTTATTAGTATTTTAGTTAGTTTTTCTTATTGTTTTTGGTATAAGTTGGGTAGATTAAGACTAATTTCGTAATTTTATACTTCCAACTTATTTTACCGTATTATGATCTAAATTGATGCAAATAGGTGATTATTCTCTATTTTTCATCTTATAGCTAAGTAACCGGAGGAGCTCAGCGCATAAGAGACGAAGTTCAATAATTAAGAAATGAGAATCGAGATTTCCGACGAAGAAGCAGAAATTGCGAGTTAGCGGTAAACCTTACCGCTATCTTACCGCTGAGGATGGACAGAGAGCTCCCAGACCAAAATAATAGTAACTTTAGCGGTATCTCTATACCGTTATTTACACCGTTGGGAAATGACTGAGAGCTTAATGATACACTTAACGGTTATAACCGTACCGTTATCATCACCGTTAGAGAGCAACAGAGACGTTGATGATAGCTTTAGTGGTGACTCATACCGCTAAGTCTTACCGTTACCTGCCCAGAAATGCGTTTTTACCCTAACTTGTGCTCCAAGACATGGGAAAACTATATAAACCCCTCTCTTAATCCGTCCCAAAGGACACATATCACCACCATAATCCTAATTTCGGTCCTTAGACACCAAAATAACATACTTTTACATCCCATATCATAATAGAAGATCAAGATCAAAGATTCAAGAGTCACAAGTTCCCAACTCCGACTTTTAGTTTGTGATTCAATTTTCGGCAAAGATCTACGTATTTTCTCCGGAATAGCTGGAGGGTTTACTGCACTTCTTAGTTCCAATAAGTATTCTAAACTTTTTAATTATTTTCTTAGTTTAATTCATGCGATTAAGTAGTTGCTTTTATTACTGTTCTTGAATTATTTTTATGATTCAAACCTTAGTTACTTTCGATATTTGGATTCGTAATCTTTCATCTTAATTTAATTTAATAAATTTATGCTTTGTTATTGGAGACTTAATATTGTTCATGCTCTCATGCTATTTAATTACTTTTATACTTTTCATGTTATTTTGTTCGTTCATGTTATTTGATTCCATCTATATGTTTATGATTATTGATTCCGTTTACATTTTGTTCATGATAATTGCTTTTCGTTTATGTTAGTTATTTCCATTGTAGTTGTATGCTTTTGATTTCGTTGTTGGTGCTTAGTTTCGTGCAAGTTGTTGATTTGATTAATTTGATTTCCCTAGAAGTTTAATTCTTGCTATTTAGTTCTCTTAGTTAATTAGTTCAAGTTACTTAGGCTTCATTGATGTTATTGCGTTTTAAATTCTTAGATAATCAAAACAAATAAAACCCCCAAATTGTACAAGTTTTCATGTTACTTTATGATTAAACAAACATTTGAGATTCCGATTGCATGTTCCTTGAGATCGACTCGATTTAACTTACTAACCTACATGCGAACTCATACTCTTGTGAGCGAGATTTTAAATAATTGACAAATATTAATAAAGTAGGAACACAAAAGTTCGAATCAGCCAACTGCCCCCAGAGTTCGCAAGGCTGCCCTTGGACGTCGGAGCTCGCCGGAACTCGCCTGGACTTAGTGAGCCGAACGAGCTAGACTCGTTGGTCTCACCATCATTTTTTTTAAATTTATATTAAACAACGACGGTTCTGTACAACCGACGTTAATGAGTTGGATTTAATGGCGGTTGTAGAACCACCGTAAAAGTTCCCTACTTTCTATGGCCCCTACTTTCTACGGCGGTTCAAAAACTGCCGTAAATTCCCTAAAATAACCGCCATGGAATGCAGATTCTGCATTAGTGATTGGTAGTTCTATAATAAGTTTGCTAGCTTCTAGTCATAAATTCATGCTCAAAAGTCTTTTACACATACCCCATGTCACTAAAATCTCATTAGTATTGCCAAGTTTGCACAAGATAATCAAGTGCTCTTTGAGTTTTACTCAAATTTTTGTGTGAAGGATATCTTAACAAGGTAGGACTTCCTTAGAGGAACACTTAAGCACGGGATCAATTCATCTCATCTCTATACTCCACTCAAATTAGGTCACACTACCACTGCAACTTATTCTGCCACCTCTAGGAAGAAAATGTTAGATTTACAAATCTTGCACTTTAAGATGGGTTATTCCTCTCTTGATATTGTAAGAAGCTCCGAAAGGATGTAATATTCCCTTTTATGATAGTAAAAACATTTTTTTAAGTTTAGCTTATTTAGAAGATAAATCTCATCGATTACCCTTTTATGATTCTATCTCTGATCATTATGAAACTTTTGATCTCATTTACACTGACCTATGGGGCCTAGCACCTGTAAAATCGAACCATGTTTTCAGCTATTATGTTAGCTTTATGGATCATAAAACTAGGTTAACTTGTATCTACATACTAAAAGCTAAAATCAGATACTTTAACCGCCTTCACTCATTTTCACAACCTGATAAATACTCAGTATAATAAGCACATCAAGTATGTGCAAAGCGATGGAGGAGGCGAATTTAAAGCCTTAATACCCTTCCTCTTCTCCAAAGGAATAATTCACAGAATGTCTTACAGTTATACTCCTCAACAAAATGGTTTAGTTGAGAGGAAATATAGACATACTATAGAGGTCAGATTGTCTCTCCTAGCTTAATCTAAAGTCCTTACCAGACATTAGGATGATGCTTTCCACAGTGCAATCTATCTCATAAACAGAACCCCATCAAATATCCTCAAATACCATACTCCTTCTTTATCTTTAAACAAACAGAGGCCTGCCCATCAAAAATCCTCAAATACCATACTCCTTTTGTATCTTTAAACAAACAGAGACCTGAAAATTATATGTTCAAAATCTTTGGCTTCATGTGATTTCCCCACTTGTGACCTTATAATAGTCATAAACTTCAGTTTAGAAGCACCCCAAGCACCCTCTTAGGATATTGCCCTTCCCATAAAAGTTTCAAAAGTCCTTCTTCCTACAAACAAGATCATCATTGCTACACACATACACTTTAATGAAGCTGTCTTCCCTTACATATCACAAAACTCCCCCACCCCAACTCCTTCCCCAAACATCCTATCCTTTACCCACCTATAGTCACTATTCCCCAACAGGTAACTCCACCTACTTATGGCCATACAGCCAACTCTGGCACATCCAGAAATACCTTTTAATTCCCCAAATCGCTCGAGCTCCCTACACTCTTTCCATACCTCACCTACCTCTCTTGATATTGCTAGTCATCTTAATATTGATTTACCTATTGTTGATGCTTATATTCCTGATATGAACCTCCTTATTATTACAGGTGTTACTGACATTTCCGCTACCACAAGTAATCCCAATTATCATCGCATGACTACCAGATCCAAGATAGGTCCCCTCATGCCTAGAATATTCTCAGCAACCAACTCTGCTAATCAGGAACCCAAGAACAACACTGACGCTTTGATTCCTGTGCGGAAACAAGCTATGTAGAAGGAATTTGATGCCTTTATACAGAATCAGACTTGGGAAACCTGTTTGCCCCCTCCAAAAAATAGTGTCATCACATGCAGATGGGTGTACAAGGTCAAGAGAAATCCTAATGGCTTTATCTCAAGGTGCAAATCAAAATTGACTAGACTAAAGAGACTGGTTTGGACTATACAGAGGCCAATAGTCTCGTTGTAAAACCTTATACTATAAGAAAGACTCTATTCGTTGCGGTCACTAAATCTTGGAGAATTAGACAGTTGGGTGTTGATAATGCTTTTCTAAATGGGGACATAGACACTGACTTGTACATGTCTTTTCCCTCGGGTTCTGAACATTGTATTGACCTTAGTATGGTTCAAGCTCAAGAAATCTCTATATGGTCTCAAGTAGGCTTCAAGAGTCTGGTCTAGCAAACTTGGACAAATTCTGTTTTCACTTGGATTCATCACCTCCAAAGTTGATCCCTCCTTATACTTTAAAAACCACAATAACACATTTACTCTAATTCAGGCTTATGTCGATGACCTCATTATTACAAGTGATAACCCTATAATTCTAGCACTGTCGATTTTAGATTAAATTTTACCCGCAGTAAATCATTACCACTCACAGCCTTTGCCGATTCATATTGGGCTTCTGACACTGATGATCAAAAGTTCACCTCCAGAATTTGTGTTTATCTTGGAGATAATCTCGCCGCTTGGAGCTCTAAGAAGCAGGGGAAGGTCTCTCGATCGAGTACTTAGGCAGAATATAGGAGCCTTGCCAGTGCAGCCTGTGTGGTCATTGGGTTGCAATCTTTACTTCAAGAGCTTAAGCTACCTCTTCCCAATACACATGACATTTGGGACGACAATCAGGGCGCTATAACCCTGGTTAATAATCATGTACACCACTCATGAACCAAACACTTGGAGCTCGATCTTCACTTTATACGCGAGAAAAATCAACATAAAAAACTTACAGTTCATCTTGTTCTCACTCTCGATCAGGTCGCGGATATACTTACCAAACTACTATCGGGACAGTTTTTTCCGAGACTTCGTCACAAACTTTCTGTTGTTCCTTCATCCTCAATCGAATTGAGGGAGCATAATAGACAGGTCTCACTGTGGCCGCCGACGCAACGACCTAATAGTAGACAAGTTGCACTGAGTCCGCCGAAGTAGCGACCTGATCTCTTCATAGGACAGGTCGTATATCAAAGTAGCAACCTGACCTCTTCATAAGGCAGGTCGTATACCAAAGGTCCAAGCTGACATGAGCTCTCATAAGTTCGGCACAAGAAAGCAGCGACCTATCCACATTAGTTCGGCACAGGTGCATGATAAGTAGCGGCACCTGATCGTAACTCTTCACAAGAGTTACAAGACAAAATTATCAGCTACTGTATTTTCTTTACTATCCCAATAGAGCTGTTGGATTACCTACAGTAATCAAGGCTCATAATGTTTTTAGATTATTTTTCTAATCACTGTTTATATGTGGGTATGCTCTGTATTAAAATAAAAAATATATTCATAGTTCGCTACCATATTAAAAAGGTCAATATGTTAAACTTTTTTCTTTTTAGACGTAATTTACAAAACAAACAAACCGGGCGACAAGCTAAATATAGCGTCTCGGCGGTACTAGTCGGGGGTATGGAATTTTAGAATTGTACCATTATTTTCCCTTGCCTTAATTACATGTGTGAGCTTAGAGATCAATAAATATACGTAGGAATTAAAATCGAACCACATGTTTAGACATATATGTATCAAATAGTTCCACAGATATAATTGCAAAAGATACAAAACATTTTTGCTTAGCGTGCATAATCGATTGATTTAGTAAATTCATTCGTTTTAGAATATTGAACCTGCGAAACATTTTTAGAATCTTGTGTAGATTACAGTGTAAAAATGTGACAATAAAAAAAGAAAAAAAAATCATGAATCTTTAGATGACAAAATTGATTGGTGATCTTTATTTAAATAATAAAAATAGGTATATATAAAGCTGCAAATCATGACCGACTTTAGGATAATTTTACTTGATGATTTATATTTGCCTCACTAAATTGACGGTTGATTTCTTTATGTGACAAAACTAGTATTAACATACACCTAGCTAGTGAGTTTGTCTTAGGAATCACACACTAATATTTTAAATATCATACAAAATATTGAGATTTTTTGGGGGATGTGGAATAAATTTTTATAGGTTATATGATATCGCTTTCATGTCATAAATAATCTTATAGCTGATGTTCGCATATAACCATAACAAGAAAAGTCGAGGCAATCTTTTCATTAAGAATAATTTATTAGAGACAATTTATCTTTGTCAGGAAACATAATCGGCTCAGTAGCATTTCTATTAATCCACTTATATCAAACAAAATATAAATAAAGAACTCAAATCTCACGTTACCTCCTGATTAATAGGATTAGAAAATGTAATAATTTATTTCATTATTAAGTCCGACAAAGTTTAAGAAGCCATTCACGTCACAGTACAACTTTGGTCTTATTATTTAAATGTGTAATAAATGAATTCAGAATGTGATTATTCAAGAATGTCTGGAAAAACTTTTGTTGCTGAGGCTAATTAGTTAAAAATAAAGAAAAAATAAAATAAATATTTTTTTACCGCAAAAAAGAGAAAAATATTACACTTTATAACCAGCTTACTGATATTTTGGTTCGAATCTCATCAGATGTCTTTACATAATCCATATGCTTATTCAACTTACTATGTCAGTTTTTGTCTTAATTATTAGCTTTGACTAAGCTGATTTAAGTAACCTCTTGTAATGGATCGTTATAATCACATGGAGATACCAAATAACTATTTACTTATCAAAGTCAATGCAATAAATAAATCTTAAACGGAGGCGCACAACTACTATTATGATCAACTGATAAAATTGGAACTTGAAATCTTTATTATCAATTAATAATAATGTATTTTATTTTACTAGGTCACTCATAATTTAATATTAATATATAATTAAATATATGTGTCTATTGATTTTGACTTTGTGAGATGATTGTCGTATCCTTTCTCTTGCTACTTTTAATTTAGCGTGTAGTTTATTAACATTTCTTAAACGTAACAATAACACCAATTTAATTATCAAACCTGGCATATGAAACTACTGCTCAATTTCGTGTACATGATAGACAAACTTAGTCACGGAAAAAGGATTAATTATTTGGTTATACATGCATTTGTTCAAGTGATTTCCATAGCATGCATTTTCCAACATGATCACCTCAACCTACAATAAATATAATATGCAATAATTTAATGACGCGTTTGGTGGGTTAGGGGCTGGAAAGTTGGAAAAGTTGTATAAATTTGAAAATGGCGGTTTGGCGTGGTGTGTGTGTTGAGTGTGTTGTTTTCTCTTTGTTTGGTTGGGATTATAAGGCAATGATAACATCATGTGCGCCACCACTATTCCACTAACACACGGATTCACAAATCATTATTTATTTGGAACTGATATTTGGACTTTACTATACTTTTCTTTTTTGTTAAGGGAGAAAAATAAATGTTTAACATTATTATTTTTTGGGGTAAGAACAATAAAGTTGTTATGTTTAAGACTATTATGTTTAGACATATTTATTGCTTTTAAAATACACACATATTTATTTACTAAATTAAATAGGAAAGGTGCGTTTGAATGAGTGAAAAATGGTCTTGTTTATTTATTCTCTCTCTCTCTCTCTCAACTATTTGATGTTTTCTTTTTCAAGATGTGATGTTAAATCGGTTTCATTGTGGGTTTTTTGTGACATTTCATTGCCTTCGATTGCACGTTTTTATCTTTGTTTTCATGACTTGGATTGGGTTTGGGTGGTGTCTATTGTTACTTTTAAGATCATATATTAGGTGTAATTTCAAGGAAGTTTCAATTGATGTTACTTAACTTGAATTGTCTTTTTTTTTTATTGGATCACTCTTTTCCCGTATTAAATTGATGCACAATTTCTTGATATTTAAAATCGGCTTTGTTAATCTGTACATATTTCCTACCTATGTAGGTCAACTTAAAAAATATTTGGAGTATCTTTAATGTGATATTTTAAATTGTACTTGTGTGTTTAAAGACATAAAATTATAATAAAAAACTCAGGGACGATATCTTTCCATACAGTACTATGGCAGTTTTAATTGTTTAATATTTTATATGTATATGTGTGAAAATTCTGTATTTTATGTACCTATTAAATTAAGTGTATGTTTGGTAAGTATAATAAGCTAGATTATGTCTTATTTTGAGGACTTATAAGCTCTCTGTATTTAAATAAGTTTTCATTGGTTGTATGAGCTTACTTGAAAAGTCTAAACTTATCTCAAATGCAACAACAATGTTGAAAGTGAAAAAATTGACACATGTAATAAAAAAAATAATTATGTGGCACATTAAAATAATTATGTGGCACATTAAATGTTTGACATTGTCAAGAGCAATGTTAAATTCTAGACATTACTCTTGACAATGTCTACAATTAATTATAAATATATCAACCAATCATGTTGTTTCTCTCTCTTTATTTTTTTCCAAAAATAAATAAATTAAATTATCACATATATAACATTAACATTAATGCATTGGAGAGCATTTTTTATAAAATGTCAATGTCATTTGCCACATATGTTTAATTAACACTATTGCATTGGAGATACTCTAACGTTTCAAATAAGCTCATGAAACTTTTTGATCTCCTATTTTAACCCTTTTATTTTCTTAAAAAACTATACTATTATTTCGTTAGGTATTATTTTTTTTTTAATTTCACAACTTTATTAATTATTAGATGAATATTTAAGAATTATTTTAGTATTGTGAAATTATTATTATTAATTAGATAAATATCTAGAATTATTTTAGTATTGTGCAATTATTAGTATTGTTATTATTATTATTATTATTATTATTATTATTATTATTATATTAGCTTGACTATAACTTGGCGTATAAAGAAAAAAGATTATCTCCCTAATATTAAAAATAGTGTTGTGCAATTATTGATATATATATATATATATATATATATATATATATATATATATATATATATATATATATATATATATATAACGAAATTGGTAATAGAAACAATAATAATTAAATTTACAATCCTAATATTATATAAAAATAAATAAAAATTAGCATTAATACTATTATTTTAAACATGTACTTTTGTGCACTTTTGTATTTTTGAGCAAGCTTATCAGCTAAACTTGTCAAACGTTTTTATTTAGATCAGCTACCTTCTCATCTATCAGTTATCATCTAACTTATCAGCTTTGCTCGCCAAATATACCATAACTTTAAATTACTTTTTTGTGTTAGTGTATATATATTATATAAATAATAATTATATAAATGATAACTTGTATATTGTGGGCCGATATCGTATATATTTATCTACACATGTGTTATGTTTTCAATTGTATTTTTAGTAATCATTTTATTATTAGAGCTTAAAAGTTCATGTATTTCTCTCTGTCTCAACAATTTTTATTCTGTAGTACATGATTTTATTTCATTCAAAGAAATACGTATTTCCTATTATTCTCAAATTCATATTTAGTAATTTCTTAATAAGAGTTTGGAAAAGACTTAGGGGCTACTTTTTACTTTATTTAACCCTCTCAACTCCGCCTTCCTTCTCAAGAATTTTGCGTCAGTCAAACATTTTATTTGCCACATAATAATTCTTGGCATTTGT
>BMAC01000024.1:2538619-2546119 GCA_014905375.1 Phtheirospermum japonicum | reverse complement strand
AAAATAACAAAAAAAGAAAAATCACACAGAACTTTCTCCGCGATGGCGTCACCTCCAGCCACGACTATGAAGTTTGGGTTTTTGAATGGATTACGAGTTTTTCACTGGAATACGATACCAGGACGGATGGATGCCGACGAGTTGCAGCGTTTACTGATTTGGATCTGTTCCAACCTACGAGAGTGTCCGATTTCAGGCCCTTACCGATTTCTTGTGTGTAAGTTATATGCATAGTAATTTATATGAAAACTCGATTGTTCAATCGACGATTTGACCTCAGAGGTATTCTAATCAAATAACTTCAAAATTTCCCAAAAGCGTAGATTTTTTCGACATTTCTATTCGGCCAATCGTTCTAAAATCTCCCTCGAGTAGGTTAAAACCTCCCTCAACGGCTTATCTGGTAAGGTTCCTCGTAATTAAAATGAATTTCATGCTCATTTATTCGTCAATCCGTCATTTTTTTTTATATATCCAGGCTTTGGGTCACGAGTTTATTTCTTTATTGTTCTTTTTATTGTTAATTTCTTCTTGATTCCATCTATCTCAATCTGTAAACCCAGATGGGATTGATTATAATTTGTTAAGTGATTGAGTTGAATTGGGTATTGTTATTAGATTAATTTTCTAATGGATATAAAATATTTGCTCAATGTGAGTTTTTTTTTCTTTCCTTTTTGCCATGGTCGGAGCAAGGGTTGGGGATGGGGTGTGTGTTTCAGTCTGGTGCGTATTTGTGTGTACCGGTGTGTATGTGATTTCAGGGGTGTTTGTTGCGATTGTGTTTTGCAGTGGAGGGGCTGAGAGAGATGAAGAAACTCGATGGGTTGAGCCATATCGCCCAAAACAGCGGCAAGATTAAAGAGTAACATCCGTAGCTACCAGCGGTGATGCTCATGCCACTGGAAACGTCCACGGTGTTTGTTGCGATATATCGTCTCGAGGGTTGAAACCTGAGAATATGTTGCTGTTTTGGTCCAAGGGGAAACCGCCTCCGTCGTAAGCTCGAGCCACTGCCTATGCACATCTTCAAATCCATGAGAGGGGCAAAATAGATTATTGTGGACAAAAAAACCCTATGTATTTTCAAAAAAAACCCTGTGTATTATTGTGTGTGACTTGATTCAAGTCTAATACATTTGTGTTGATCTGATGATGTACATTCGCGGATTTTGGTCCGTATTTCTGTTAATATTTGTTCATTCATATATCGGATATGCCCCGTCTACCTTGATAGTGTTCCTAGTCATGTCATGCTTGCTTTTGGATTTTTTTTTTTTTTTGTAATAATAGTTTAAATATTACAGTCATGCCTTCTTAAGGTTTGTTTCTGTTTGTTACTTGCTCATTTATATTTTATTTTGGACTTGCAATGTCGTGGGTCTTTCTATATTGATGGCCTTTTGTGTCTCTTCTTCCCTTAAAGAATTATTTTACCTGTTATATAGATGAGATGTCTGCAAATCTTTTGCTATCTGTTTTGTAGTCTGCTGGGATAAATGCTTTCTTGAAGCAATTGCTATCTGTTTAATATCTTTTATATAACTATCTGTTTAATGTGACAAATGTCTAAGTAGAAGTATTACAAAAATGTCTAACCTTCTATTCACATTAAACACTTGTCACATTGTTACAAAAATAATTAAATATAAATATAGACGAACTATGTTTTGTAATACTATAACTATATTTTGTGATACTTTAACAATACTTTGTAATACTTACTATAAAAATATATAGACGTAAAAAAATTAAATATAAACATAGACAGCTATGTTTTATAATACTATAGTTATTTTTTGTGATACTTTAACAACACTTTGTAATACTTACTATAAAAATATAGACGTAAAGAAATTAAATAAAAATATAGACGAACTATATTTTGTAATACTATAGTTATATTCTGTAATACTATAGTTATATTTTGTGATACTTTAACAACACTTTGTAATACTTACTATAAAAATATATAGACGTAAAAAAATTAAATATAAATATAGACAAACTATATTTTGTAATACTTTTTTGTAATACGTTAACAATACTGTATACTATATAAAAACATATAGACGTAAAAAATTATATATAAATATAGACGAACTATTTTGCAATACTATAGTTATACTTTGTGATACTTTAACAACATTTTGTAATACTTTGATAATGACAATAAAAAAAATCGACTATATAGGAGAAATTCATAATTAGCTATGCATTTTTTTGTAATACTATAGTTATATTTTGTGATACTTTGACAACATTTTGTAATACTTTGATCATGACATTAAAAAAAATCGACTAAATAGGAGAAATTCATAATTGACTATGCATTATTTTGTAATACTATTATTATATTTTGTGATACTTTAACAACAATTTGTAATACTTTGATCATGACATTAAAAAAAATCGACTAAATAGGAGAAGTTCATCATTAACTATGCCAAGCCACTGGAAACAAATCAAACTCTCAAAAAGGAGTTTAAGAATAAATAAGAATAAATATTTTTAACTTGAGTTAAAAATATTATTTAACTATACTTTATTGTAAAAATATGTATAAAAAGACTTGTGATACTTTAACAATCTTTTGTAATATTTTAACAATATTTTGTGATACTTAAACAACTTGAGTCAAAAATATTACTTAACAATACTTTAATTAAAAATAGGTATAAAGAACTTATATTTTAACAATCTTTTTGATACTTTAACAATATTTTGTGATACTTTAACTATATTTTGTGATATTTTAACAATATTTTGCAATATTTGAACCATTTATTGTACAAAAATATATATGTGATACTTCAAGTATCTATTTTTTTACAAATATTAAAGTGTCATAAAAAGGTTGTTAAAAAATTATAAAATATAGTTAAAATATCACATATTTCTCTAATTTTCCCATCTACGAGTTTTACACTTAGTTGATTAAATGTATAACAAAAAATTGATAATGTAGTAAAAAATATAGTTAAAGTATCATATATTTTCTGATACTTTTAATTAATTTTGTGATACTTTCAATGCAATCAATAATACTTTTATTTATTCTATGATTTTTATGCAATTAAGTGTTCTAATCTCTTCAATTTCATATTTAAAAAATCCAACCAAAATCATCGGGCATGCTTCCTTTCTAAATGAAATATTTTTATTTATTTTATTTATTTAGCAATATTTTGTGATACCCACCCACGAGCATGCTTCCTTCCTACCAACCTAAAAACAGTGTCAATTGCCTTTCAAATCTACCAAACAAACACCACTGCTTAAAATCACATTCCAGACAAAAGTCTCAAGTCACAAACTAAATGAACCAAATTGAGCAAACTACAAATGAGGCAATTGAATGCCTATGCTAAAATTCAAAACACAATCATCAAAGTGATTTATAACATACTGTTACATATAACCAAACATTAAATCTCGACAATGCAATTAATTGAAAATATTTCATAATGTAGGCAGCGGCATTAAAGTGCAGGCAGGGATGGATTCATAAGGCCCGGCATGACAAGCCCATTGCAAAGGCTCTCGACCCGCGGGCTACTCCCCGCGCTGCTGTGGAAACACAAAATGACACACAAAAACACATAAAAATATGCTTATCCTCCCAAGAATATGTKTATTTCTCTAAATAGAACCAAATAACCAGAAATCAAGGGATGGATACCAATAAGATCGCGTTTCTTTATTCACAAGGATTCTCGATCATTGTCATATTCAAATGACCATATCTAGGAACTTTCTGAATTCACGAGGTCCCGGTAATCGACCTGCCGAGCATTCACTAGATTGAACAGTCGAGCTATAATATAAATATTCTTCTAGCCCCTGAAAAAAATAAACATGAACCGCACAAATCAGTACATATCGTTTCAAAGCTTGTTTCTGGTGACGGCCAAGCCCAACAAGCACACCTCTTCACTCGAAACATATTCCGTAAATCTCCAATATCGAGATAATAAGCTGGGATAAGTCGCCTTAAGAGTAAGCACCGTAAACATAAGAAAAACAAAAGAAAACAGCTTACTTTGAAATGAAATGAGCCAAACACGTAGATTTTTCTGCAATCATTCAGCCCTAAACCGTCCAAGCAACAAATATGTGAATAAATACATAAACTTTATCCCTGAAGGAGTAAAGTTAAGGATGCCAAGAACAATATTTTTCCTGGACTTTATTCACAAACACATGTTTTCTACAAACTACATAAATTACATTTAATGAGATTACGATGTAGAAGCATTGATGCTAGACTACTAGTACTATATACTACCAATAGAAAAGCATGGCCAAATTCTTACATGCATATTACAAATTTACTTTATATTGCCATAAGAGCTAAATTAACATATCAAAATTGCACCTTTAAATAGAACCATTAAATTAATTGATCGAGAGACCACCAATCGACCCAACCAAAGGAAAACTCAAAATCCCAAAACGAAAAAAAAAGAAGAAGAAGAAATTTAACCAATCAAATCGGTACATATTGTTTCAGAGCTTGTTTCCGGTGCGGCAAGCCCGACAAGCACGCCTACGATCGCTCCAGCCACGAAGGCGGATCTCGGCCCTGCCGCCGCTTTGTAAATTGCACCAGCGCAAAATTAAAGATGTAGGTCTGTACCTTATCATCAATATTCAGATCAGATTCGGTAAGCGAGTCGAGCTTTCCCTGTAGTTCACCAGTTTACAGGTACTCGGCCACGCGCCATCTAAGCAATAGTATTCCTGAACAAGCACCATCATCATCAATTGCAAGGTTCATCTTCACCCTAGAACGGTGGCCGACGACGAACAGTGGTGGCCGGCATCGACGGACTGGTGGCCAGATCTGTGAGGGTTACGATACGAGAGTTACAGAGAGAATGGAATGTTGTTTGGGATTTATTTTATTTTATTTTTCCTTTCAAAATTAGTATTTTATGGGGCTGGGTGGGTCAATGAGGGCGGGCGGGTCAAAATTATGGGTGTGGTAAAACGTGGTCTCGTATTTATGAGATAGGCCTCACCCAAATATTTGCCATTTTTGAATATTTATGTAAATTTTATCCGATATATAAATTAATTAATTATTTATATATAGTAAATTATGGTCAATATTTCAAAACAAATTATAAAATATGACTCGATAGTCGATTGTATTCCACTGAATGATGTCAAACGAATTATCTTTAATTTCACTTAACATATGAAAATAAAGATTCAATCGCTCACAAAACTGAAACATAAAAAAGCAAACAAGTATATGTATCTCAAACCTCAGTTTCTCTTGCAAGTGGTCATTAGGGCAGATTTAATGACGGCTGGCGACCACCTCAGATGGTAAGTTTTGACGTAGGCAACGGACCCCGAAACGTGAAGCGTAGCCATTGAATTTTCGGACTCGGCGTTGTATTTCACCACTCTTTATCACTGTCCGATCCGGTCATTGTGGTGAATTTCGTGAAAGCCGCCAATATGTCGACTCCGGGGGCAGCGATATCACGCTGTTTACATTTCAAACTTATCGACAATGACCAAAACAAAAAATAAAATGGAATTTAATTAATAGAAAGATATATCTGATTCTGATGTTACCTTGAGTATGTTAGGAGTTAGTTCTTGAGGTAATCTAGATGAAAAACGAGATATAATTGGGTAAGTCACATTGACACTAGTTGTTTTGAATATAACAGCTAGTGGGGAACTATAACAGGAAAAAAAAAAAGAAAAAAGGAAAAATTACAAAATAGAGACGATAATCGATCTCCAAAACAATATATATTTTGATGAATCAAAATGTACCTTGTGGAATTTATGTAGTCGTTAATCTAGACCATCGTCGTAACTGACATAGGTTGCGAGTCCAAGTGTGGGATATGAGTTGGATAAGTAGTCGTTATCGGACATGATAGTGCCGGCCCCACCGATGAACGGTACGTGGTTATCGCCGCCGGAACCCTGGCAATAAACGATCTTCCCTTTTCTTATCCTCGCTCATGTCCCACTATCAAAGGCACTGTTACAAAGACTCAATGAAGTCAAACAACAACTAGTAATAGTCTAATATTTCCAACTTTGTGTAACTGTTATTTCCAAGTTTAAATAAAAAATATTGTGTTTTGAGGATTTTATTGTATTGTGGCAAAGTGATAAGGTACCTGAAATTTAACCAGTCATTTTCCCCTACTACAATAAATCCAACCCGGAAATCGCATAATTAAACAGACGAGACGAGCATTCCTAGTTATTTGCCATTATTACGGAAAAAACTTTGGTTAAGCAAACTAATCCTATCAATCTATACAGAGGCCATTCAATGTTAATCTCAACGAAAACTGGATCCATCGAACAAATTGACAGAGAAAAGAAAATAACGCACATGAACCTATGAACCTATACACATACATCCATTAAGAACAACAAACACAATACCCGATTTTCATAGAAATTCAATGATCCACAAATCAAAGGCTTATTTATGCTCATACGTACCACATCGACACTTTTCAAAGTAGATAAGTTAGCTATAGTCTAACTAAGAAACAAACACAAATATAATGCTGACATTTTTCCCTCTTTCCTCTAAACAACTTAGAAAACCAAAGAAGGTCAACTTTACCACAACAAATAAAGGGTGGTCTATCATGTCATTCAGCATCAAAGAATATAAATGGTAATAAGAAGGATCACAGCAAGAAATAAGATTAAGGACAACCTCAGTTTTCCACAGGAAAAGCCAAACGGGCTACTCGTTCACTACGTCCCACCAACTCATTGCGTCCTTAAGGTGAAGTGCCACCACGGCCGCCACCGCTGACGCCGCTGAAGGGCCCACCACCTCTTCGGAAAGGGGAAAATTAGGGTTAGGGTTATGAGGTAGAAGGTTTTGGGGGATTGTTTGGGGATTGAGATTGGTTCCTTGAGGACGTCGGGGATGCTGAGGAATTGGAGCTCTTCGGCCACCAGATCCATTGCGGCGGAGTGAGATTGAACGAGAAATGTAGGAGAGAGTGAAATTGCGCTTCGAAATAGTTGTTTTTGACCGAAAAGGGGCTAATTTTTTTTTTTTATACTTATCATTTCTTTAGTTTAAGTTTATTATTTTTTTAGTTTAATATTTAATACAGATCGTCGGATGAGACACGGATCAACGATTAAAACAACTTGCTTGAGCAAGATGAGGATCGATGACATGGGCGGACTACTTTTTACGGCGGTTCTAATGGAACCACCGTTAAATGCTATCACATTCTATGGCGGTTCTTATATAACCGCCATAGAATATGCGAGTTTTACGGTTGTTATCACATACTTGCCGTAGAATGTCGAAGTTTTTACGACGGTTGTTTATAAACCGATGTTAAAATAAACTGGCATCCAGTTTTACGGCGGTTGTTAAAAGACCGGCGTAAAATGTGTCACTTTTACGGCGGTTCATAGTGAACCGCCGTTAAAATCAGCTGATTTGCCAATTTTAACGTCAGTATTGAGGGAAGCGCCGTA